>VXAZ01008543.1:719361-1056347 GCA_013399875.1 Gymnorhina tibicen | reverse complement strand
CGGTGTGGGGTTTGTGGAGCTGCAAGGGCCTGGCCCGTGGCGCGAAAAGCTCCCGGGCGGAACGCGGCGGGACTCGGGTGCAGAATGGGGGTGGGGGCCGCGCGCACTCGTGCCTAGCCGGGACCCGCTGGGAAGCCCCCGTGGTCTCTACCTCTTTTTTTTAAAAATAATTTTATATGCCAAACCTAGGCTGGCTTCATTCTGAAATAAACCGCCCAAACCTGCCAGTTTTCAAGGGCAATGGGGCTGCTCCACGAATGAAAGCCAAGGGTCTGTGCCCTGGCTTCTCCCAGCAGTGCCTGCACCCAGCACCGCCTGCCAAGCAGGGTAGTACAAGTGCACTTGTCAGAACACTCACCCCGCAGCGCGCAGCCTGCCCTGAGTCCCACGGGGAATGGAAGGTTGCTTACCAGGGCCCCACCGATGAGTGAGATGAGTTAGGAGTGAGACTGTGGGTGATGCCTCTGCTCCTCGGGTAACAGCAGTTCAAAATAATTTTACAAAGAAGTTGGCTGCTTTGCCCTTTGCAATCAAAATACTATTTGAAGACGGGCCAGAAGAAAATAGATCAGTCATTTTAAACCATTTTTGGTAACGTATAATAGCACGTTAAATCAAGTGCAGCCGTTAAACACAGCAAAATAACTGCTACGCGGTATTTGGCAGCAATAATAATGGGAGAAGCCCGGAAGAAGCTGTATGGGATTTGTGGCCCTGGTGTTTGCTATAATCCTCTGTTTATCCTGTGGTTTGAGCAGGGCTCAATACCAGTGCAACTCTTGCTACTCAGCATCTCCAGGTGCCTCCCTGACAGCAGGCAAGTCCCCACTGCAATCGGCTGGAGGGAGGAGGCCCCATGCACGTGCAAACCTGTGTCCGTGTAAGGCAAACCACAAATCATCTCTGAGCCAAAGCCTGTAAATAGGCTACAGCACAATAGAGTACAAGAGCCCTCACAGAGGTGTTCTATTTTCTGTGGGCATTATTCTTCCTGCGCATGCTGCAATCTGTCATGTAAAAGAATCTCCATTTTAAATAAGCCCATAATTACATACTTACCTGCACTGCTGGCTTCTCAGCACACACACAAAAGCAGATGAACTAAACCAGTTCTCCAGAGACCAGACCACACTCCATTCCTCTAAATCCACATTAGGGGAGAATTGCCACCCAGATGCCTTCCAAACAAGACAGCTTAGTTGGGAAGAGGGTGATGGTTTTTGCATTTTGATATAGTTTTACTCCTTTCAGAAAAAGAAATCTACAAATACTTGTTTACTTACATGGAAGAAGAGATCCAGTTTATCGACAGTAAAAGCCCTTAACATCTTGAATCACAATTATCAGAATTTTACTAGAGAAGTAGCCAACCTTCACAGCTTTTAAGACCATCATATGAAATGTTATGGAGTACTGATGGCACTAGCTGAAGCAAAACTTCAGACTGCAGTTAATTTTCCATTTACTGCTTAATGCAAACAGCATTCTTCAAATCTTCAAACTACATATGTAGTCAAATGGCTTTCAAATTAATAGGCCAGAGCAGAGACTTTGTGGAGAAGCCGGACAGGACATTTTGTGAACTGTATCGTCAGGGGGTTTTTTAATATGTGAAAAAGAATTCTTGTATTGAAAATTGTTTATATCAGTTCACGTATTTTACAGATGACTGGGGAGAAGGGAGCAGAAAAGGGAAAAGAGAAATGGGATGTATGTGAAGGGCAGAGGCTTCCCTTCCTACAGCACACAGCAAGGGTACCAGAAAATGAAGGTCTGTAACTCATGAGATGGTTGCTGTGACCTGTGACACTGTGATTTCCGCTGTTTTCATCTTCACGGCCTGCATGCCCCTGCTCTGCCCCATAGGGCCCAGGTGCCCTCAGTGGATGGGCAGAACAAACTTAGCACCTGGCTTTACCATGATGGAAAAAGTTTTTCTGTGTTTGTCAAGACATAGGCAGCACCACTGTCCTACATCTAGCTATTAACAGTAGCTGAAGATATGCAAAGCTGAACTCAGGTGAGCATTGAATTTTCAGCCACACTTAAATTAGGCTAATGTGAGTGGAGGAAAACAACCCTGCCCATTCAGTCCCCCAGTCAGGGTCCTGCACAGCCTGTCTGGTGCTACCAGCAAGCTCACCCCTCAGGGCTCACATGTCGGCAAAGATCATCTGGAGTATTTTATCAGGTGTTTTCAATAAAATAGTCTGTTAAGGTCTCATCTGTCCTTGAAATGAGCTCTCACTACATGGTAGCAGCCCTTGGAAGACCTGCTAAGGGAATCAGCTGAAATTATGGAGGCACATGCAGTAGATTGAGCGTGCAATGCTTTCTGCATCTATCTGGGGGAATCAAAGTTGTTTACATGTTCGGAGCTTCAAGCAGTAGCAAGAACATGGACCTCCAACAGCAGCTTCATTGTCAGAAACAATAGATGTGACCTTTGGTCTGCTGGGACGAAGGACAAGTGCTGTCCTCCATGTCACCCCATGGATTTCGGCTGTTGGCATTGTAACACAGATTTTCTCTCTGGAGCCAGGACTCCTGCTGCCCCCTCCCTGGCTCTCCTACACAGTTCCTATCTTAACTATGCTCAACACACTTTATGGTCCTTTCTCTTTCTCTTTTAAATTGGAGCTATACATTTTTACCTGCTGTCGTGAATGAGTGTTACGGGACACTCAAAGAATCACTGGGAAAGGTATCAGCAAAAGCATGTTTAATATAAAAGCGAAAGCATGGCAAAGTTCATTGGCAAGGTTCACTCTACTACTTACTAGATGGTTAAAGCACACAGAGAAAAATGGTATTGAAGTCTAAAATCAAGTTAAAACTAAAATCAGCCAAAAATTATCTACATGAAAAAAAGGGTAAGGCTGAGAAAGGGTAAAGATAAAAAAGAATAAGGGAGACCCTCCCATTGAGTCACAAGGTTCAGAATGGACTTCCTTGACAAACTTAGCCCCACACTTGAAAAATGGTTTAGGCCTAAAAGTTTTAATGGCTCTTAAACTTAACAGCACTTAATGGACAGCTTAATGTAAACAATTTAACAAAAGATTCTTAGAGAATTTACTGTATCACAACAGTACCTCAGTAATAGGCCTAACTTACTTACAAATCTAAAGTGCTTAAGAATCTAGGAGAGCAACATTCATAGTACATTTGCTATACTACATTCACACTCACACACGGACCCAAAGAAGGACATACAAGGTATATACATTTCAAACATTCCCTTTGAAATTAGCAAAGTACTCACATCAGATGCCTTTGCATCTTCTCAGTGGGCAAAGGGTTGAGTCTCGAGGAGTGGGGGTAGCCCAGGCTCCATTGTTGGCGATCGGTGGTGGTCCCCCAAGTATGGCAAACATGAGAGTTGGCTGGCTCTGAGAGGCCCCACTCAGGGGGAGGTGCTGGTCACAGCCTGCTGCGGTCCAGGAGGGCTCAAAGGGTCTCACTTAGGACTGCTCTTTATAGGGTCACAAAAGAGTTGGGTTTAGCCATAGTAATTTTCCATCCTGGCCACAATTTGGGTCAGTAATTTTCTTTGAAAGTCTGGTAACAAAAATGTTGTTCCACTTGGGTTGTTATTCAGGCAAGAAAAATCAGTTTTCAAGGCTTTTCGTTAAAAACAGCCACACTAGAGCTCCACATAAGCTCCTGGGAGCAGGCAGTGTTTCTGATAAGCTCAAGAGGAGCTTGGCCCAGGTGGTGTTTGTCAAGGCCAAGGCTTAATGAGTATTTCTGAGATCATAGTATGGCCCAAGGGCGGGGATGCACTACCACACCTGCCTAAAATAGCATGTGGATACAATAGTTAATGTTTGTGTGATGCTAGTATTTATTGTGATGAGACTTGCACAGTGACGCATATTTATGGATGCAAGCATTTAAGAGGAAAGGGAGAGTTTGGATTCTCATGGCCAAAGAGTACCCGTAGCACAATGCAATAACACATATCTTAGCTCCATAGAAAAGAATAAGATTGCAGTCACTAATGACAGTAATTAAAAATTTCTGTAAGAGCTGTCCAATCACCTCTTCATCTGAGCAAATTATAGTGTGTTATTGAAACCATTAGTGCAATAAAATGAAGCTAAAAACATTTTGCATTAAAATAAACAGACATTGATTTATGATGTAAATTGTAAATTGGTAACCTATAACACACACTAATTGTTTTTCTCTCTCCTGTAAGGTGTGTTTCTTGAAAAGATCTGATCAAGCATATCTATTTGTTCACATGTCATCCTGCAGTGGCTCACACTACTATACAAGACATAATAAGGTGTATAATCAGGTAACCTGCTATTGATTGCAATCCATAAAGGACACACTTGTTCTTACACAGAAGCAGGAGGATAGCCACTTTTGGAGAATTAATTACAGCTAGACCTCTACGTGTTTGCTGGACATGAATTTTTATTTAGTAGCTTTTTAATGTAAATACTTTAACACTATGCTCTCATAGGTAGAATCAGATTTTGTAAAATAAATATAAGTTTAAATATTTAACATGTACAATCAGTTTCTAGTAAGACCAGCTGTACCAGCTCCATAAAATACCTCCACAATGCAATTAGTATCTTTTTCCTTTTTTCTCTCTCCAAGGAGAAATAGATTTTCTCCTTTTAATTTAACAGGTTTGTATCTCCTTGTGCTTTGCTGTGATTTTCTTGTTGGTAAAGGCTGGGTGCCAGTGCATCCTGCATGTTGAATTGAAAGTGGTCATGTCCGATCTTTTCCGATACTGTGTTTCTTTGACACAAACTGGCAAGACCACAAAAATTGAAAGAATAAGAGAAGGAAAACCAAAGGAATAATACAGATCAGTGTCCGAAAACGTGCAGTGGATACTACATTCATCAGTGCACTAAGAGAATGGGTGAAATGTGGTCATTTTTGATAGAAACCTTAATGATTATTCCGAATGTAAGTCACAGCAGATCATTTGGAGCCCAGAGCATTATGATGCCCACTATGGGAGTGTCATTACAATGCTCGTTTGATTATCCTGTAGCCATTCCACAAAATGCATAGCAAAAAATGTTGATCGAAAGTAGCTGGTTTTGATATGCAGTAGCCACTTTTAAAAGCTCAAAACCCCAGCCCTCTCATTGCTGGGCATTGATTTGTATTTCCCTTTGAAAATGCAAATTACATGTAGTCACATCATAAAGAAATCATTTACAAAATGTTCTGCAAATGTATAGCTGTGGGAAACAGAAGGCTATCAGGAAATAATCAGAAATACTTACTGTAGTCTCTTTTTCTGCCCTTTTACACAAGCTTTGCCATTGCCTTTTTGCAAATGTTGATTTGCATTGCCTCCACCAGCCTTCAGCAAGATATGGTTGCTGGGAGAAGATGGGAGTGGGAGGACAGGTGGTGGCATAGCCTTCTCCCCAGGGATCTCTCTCCCCAGGTAGCTGTCTCAGGAGGGAGGAAGAGTGGGGGACAAGTAGAAAGCCTCCCTCAGGGCTCACTAGTGCCTGCCCTGAGGTCCCCAGGCACATGTCAAGTTTTTGAGCCGTTGGGTTTTTTCACAGCATGAGGGAGATGCCCTCTCTGCTGCAGGGAGCCCTCACCTTGCCTGCTAAGGCAGGAAAAGGAGTGTATGGTTGAGCCCCAGGTATGCCAAGCCACTTCACTCTACACAGCACGATGTCCGTGTCTCCGCCCGCCAGCAGCTGCCAAAGAGCCCCGGGAAGGGTCCGGGAGGAGGCTCCGGCCCCGGGCAGGGACGGGAGCAGGGGCTGCGGCTGTGGGGAGCCTGGGCCGTGCTGCAGTGGGAGCTGCAGGGACGGGCTGCACGCTTTAGCTCCAGCTCGCCTTTCTCCCAAGAGGCCGCTGCCTGCCGGCGCCGCTCTTCTATCCTCTGAGTTGTTCATCTCAAATGCCCTGTATTTACATTCACTCAAACGTGATCTTGGCAGACCCTTATTAGTGTTACTGCCTTAATAGACTTCTCCTCTCTAACCTCTAACTTTTTGCAACAAACTGGCTTGAACTGCTAAGCATGGCAATTCATTAGATAAGAATATTATGTAAAAACCCTTCTATGCTGGACAGATATACAGAAAATAATTCTGTGAGATGTAATTTTCAGAGGTAGCACAGCTATTTGATTCCATTTAGTGACATGAGATGCCAGGAGGTCTCTCAGTTTGGGGTTTTTCCACAGTTACATAAGTCACTGCCCATCTTTCCCAGCCTAAAGTAATAATAATAATAATTATTATTATGTCAAAGTGCATTCTCTAGCACAATCAAAAAAATCAATTGCATATATTTGATGCACAGTCCAATCTTCTTGGCAGCAAGTCTGCAAGTTATAGAAAGTCTTAAAATACATGGGATTTGATCCTGAGCAGCATTGGCTGAGCTAGAGAGCAGGACAGAGGTGGGGGATGCCATGGCTGGGGACTGCTGCTCTCAGTGAGGCAACCTCCGCTCCTTAAATCAGCTCAGCAAGTTGCCAGATTCTGGTCAGCATGCTGTCATACAGGGCCAGCTGCTAGAAAATAATCAGTGGGAGCAGGTAAGATGGAGCAAAACTGCAGTAGCCAGTTTTTTCTTTAAAAAGTAAACCATGTCCAAAAGCACCCATCCCCATTTCACAGCAAGAAAGCAGGTTCTCATGGGGCATTAGCTCAGCCATGGCAGTGCTGGGGGGAGGCACAAATGGGCACTCTCCCCTCCTGGCTGAACAGGGACTGTTTGCTTTCTCTAGCATTTCAAGGAAATAAACCAGCCAGCAGCAACAACACCTGTGAAGCCCGGCCCTGGAAACCACTTGGAGCATGGCAGTGTTTTGTCCACTGGTACGGCATCACTGAGATCAGGGTGTGGATGGGGAGACAGAGGGGCCGCTGGCATCCCCCCTGCTGAAGGCAGTTCTCAGCAACCTCAGCGCAGGATGAGCAGTTCCCACAGTCATCCCTTCCCAGCCAGGCAGTATGGCCAAATCTCCCTGAGAACAGGGGTACAGGGTGCCGTGGCAGCAGTCAGACAGGCTGAAAGCCTGGGAGCTGCATTTCCCAGCCAAAAGGGGTTGGATGGCCACCTCATCTCCCCTTCTCCGGCATTACTTCTATTTATCTTCCTGACAAGGCCAGCACAGGCACTACATTTTTGTATGTCTGTTGAAATCAATAGGAGGCCAAAGCAACAAATAGAAATGCTGGAAGAGAGAGAGGTTACAGTGTTGCCCAAATAAAACCCTGAGCTGGGGGAAATTTTTATGCCCAGGCCATAAAAAGCGACCTCTGCAGCTCCACCATCCTGGGATGGATTGATGGTCTGCTCATGTCACAGGGCGTTAGGGTGAGGAACAGCCTGGAGCTGTTTATGATTTTGGTGCCCCTTGGACAGTTCAGTGGGCTGTCACCTCCGAGACAATGGTCCTGTGAATTTGCAAAGGCTCTGTGGAAAAGAAAAGGTTTGTGTGAGGGGCTGAGCTGGGCGACAGGTTATTCTGCCATTTCATGCTCTCGCCACTCAGGCAGATGAGCAGCTACAAAAGCCCTCTAAGCATCTCTCCCCCTTGCAGAAAGACCTCTGTCTCTTGAGCAAGCTGCCTGCGGGCAGCTCCCTCACGCCCTGGCTGTATGTGAACAAAAGCGGCCTGTATTTGCAGGCCTGGGCAATGTTTTTGCTCCAGGGAGTCTCACATTCACGTGCTGCCCTGCTCAGGAGCAGGGTTTCACAGGCGCTTGAATTGCCAGCTGGTTCACAGCACAGCAGCACACGGCTCTGACCTGCAAGACACAGGGAACAAGCGCCTGGAGAGTGCAGCACCACGCCAAGCTGCTGGTCTGGCTGTCACTCCCTCTATGGAGCAGGTCCCCAGGACACTCATCTCTTACAGCCAGTCCTGATGGCAGTGGCAGGTACCAGTGCTGCTGGGGAAACTTGTGCTCTTAGGAAGACAATATCCAACAGGGTCAGACTCAGCTCTGGGACACCGAGCTAAAGAAGAATGATTGCTGCCCTCAGTGGTGACTGCTCTCTGCCCTCCTGTTGTTCTTCCCTTTTTTTTTTTTTTTTAAGACAGCCTTAGGTATATGGGAAAGACAAAAAAAAAAAAGGAAAAAAAACACATTGAAAAAAATTGAACCATATGTCTTGTTAGCAGAAAAAGAAAGAAGTCTTTTTGCTCATGCCATGAAGACATCAGCTGTGGAGGTAAAGCCTGTAAAGTTTCAGAAAACCAAGGGCCATGATGCTGAGGTTAACTTGCTTTTCCTGTCTGAACTGAGCATTGCTCAGTTCCACCAGCAGGGTCAAGAACCAATGGCTGGGGAGAGATGCTGCTGTTCACCCTGAAACTTTCTGGCTGATGTCTGGCATCCAGAGAGAGCTGGGCAACTCTTGTGATTCCCACAAGGTCCAGAGTAAAATGCTGCTGAATGAACAAACAGGTTCTGTGTAAGCTCTGGCAGCAAGTCTCACATTAAAAACATAAAAAGGAAAATAAAATTTGTGTCTGATTTTGTAAACATTCTCTCAGTTGGATGCAAATACTCACTCAATTTGGATATCCAGTTCTGAATCTGCCTTCATGAGCTTTTTGCTACTTTTCATCATCCATTCCAGCAGACATCTCAGCGCTCGCTTCTTACAGTTCAGAGCATTTTAAACCCTGGAAGAGGAAAATGCAGGTACCTTTTGGGGATTAAGAAAACATCAACATCCATGCATGGAGATATGAAGCCCAAGAGAAAGAAAAGCCAGGAAACTAAGGGGCAGCTCTACAGCAGTGGTATTTTGTGCCACTTGCAGAGTTGGCCGTGGAGGGAGGGTGTAGCAGTTGCAGCATTGCCAAGGATATGTGTGTGGATGGAGGGCAGTGTGTCCAGCTCCTGGCGTGCAAATCTAGACATACTGGTACTTAAATATGGTTGGCTTTAACAGACTTGTAAGAAAACCCTAAGTGAACGTAACATGGCTCTTTTCCAAAGAGCATTTCCAGAGGTGTAGTTGCCCAGGACAGTCTGATTTTACACATTGCTGTGCATGGTCTTCTAGCTGCATGTTAGTAAAACATGAAAAAAAAAGGCTCAGCTTTGTAAAGTACTGGGGGTGCGTGTGAAAATGTAAGCACATTTTTATTTATAATGAATTATCACCAAGATAGGGAGTAGCCACATTAAAAGTGATAAAAACAAGATGGAAAACTAGATCTTGCTGAGAATTTTTTTTACAAGTTCACTCACTGTTGCTTTAACCAGCAATGCTGGTGCAGCAAAAGGATTTCTAATCAGTCACTAATGCATGATTGTTTCATTTTAATGGGCATGATCAATACCATCCGTTCCTTCTTTAAATGCTAATGAACACTTTAATACAACAGATGTGGACAAACAGTACATTGCAGATTAAAATTAGGCATGGCATTAAATAGCTTACAAACAGCAGAGGAATCCTGCTGGACATCTTGACAAACAACCACAGGCAGCTGATAAACCTTGAATTGCCACCACCAGCCCAGAGTGTCTCAGGCTTGGACAACTACACTGCCATCCTGATCACCCCAGAAGAGAAAGGTGCCCTTCCAAACTCTTGCAATTTCTTTCTTAGGATTTGTGCAGGCCCAGCTGTAATTCCTGAGATGCATATCCAAATTTTAATAACACAAGCACATTTCTAGCAACTACTCTCAAGTGCAGTTACTATCAGTTGGTATCCTCCAACCCATTTTGGTCACGGCAAGAAATGTCAGGGAGGGATCCCCAACCTAGACAAAATCCCAGTCCCCTCCTAAGTTGTGACAGAGAAACATCCAGTGCTAGATTGTCCATGTCCCCCAAATTAGTTGTCAGGCTCAGTAAACCAGGGCCAGAAGCTGGGTTACTAACTAGCTTTCAGCCAGTTTGAAGCCACAAGAAAATGGCAAACATTGTTACCACAGGGCATCATGTGCAGCTGAATTCACTTCAAGGTAAAGCTTCTATTTTTTCTGCTCTTAACTGTTGTCAGAGGTAAAGGCACTCGAATGACAGAGATCCAGTTCCTGACACCTGGTGTCATTTGTGTCTTGCTCCATTGGTTTTGGTGGATCCTGTCCTGAATTCATGAAATGTGAGTCCCAGTTCACTCTGGTAGGTATTGGAAACTCACCCCAGGGCTGGGGCTGGTGGCAATCAGAGGAAGGAGAGCTGCATGTGCCCACAGGAGTGGCCTTTGTGTGGAGCAGGGAATTTACTTGTCCTTTGGAACATCCAGTGACAGGGCTAAGGTGAGACCCCCTCACCCTGAGCAGGTGACGTGCCAGCAGCTCTGCCAGCATTGCTCACAACCGTGTGCCAGCGAGTACCACCTGGGATGGATGGTGTGCAGCACCCTGTTCAAAGGCATCTCTAATTCACAGTTCCTTGGCTTTCAGAGGGTACCATGCATTGGTTTGGGTTCAGCTTCCTTTATCTGTTTCTTCCTTTTTTTATCTCTTGCATCTTGTGAAACCCAAACTTTTTTTTCTCCTTTTTAATTGTGTGAAATCAGCTTGGAGTGAAAAGGCCACGAAGAAACTTTCTGACGCCAACTGAGTCTAAGCTGTGTCTTTGTTCTCAGCAGAGCTAAAGACCACATTAATCAGAAACTTTGCTGACCTTGTCTTTACTACCTGAAGACTGAAAGACAAAAGCGACACAGTCTGGCCACATTTAAAAATTCAATTAAAAAATACCAGCTGCACAGGGATAAATATTATCATAGACCTCAGTGGGGTTAGTTGTAACTATGATAAAGACAATGCCTTCTTCTCACTCCATTTTAATTTTTTTTCCCCAAAAGAATAAAGCCTAGTTTTTGATTCTCCTTCTGATTAAGACAACTGTGTATGTGACAGAATGTGCTCAGTGGTGTTGGGTAGCTAACGTTGGGGCTTTTAATAAGGAACAAAGTAAGAAATTCCTGAGAAGGGATGGCAAGCTGAAAGTGGAGAAGTGAAGCTGCTAAAATGGACCTGAAGAAAAATGTCCCTGTGTCCCTTTTTTTTTAGACTATGCTGGTCTGATAAAAATACTACCTCTTCCTATGGCCCTGGCAGAAGCAGAATAGACAAGGGGTGAGGAGACCCTGCTCGGAGCTGGACTCAGCATCTAGTGGCAAAGTGAGGTGAGGAGAGAGGTAATAGCACAACTCTCCTAAGGATGAAACAGAGAGCCTTTCATTGTGGCACCTGGCTGTGCCTTACGGATTTTATTTTTGAAATATGAAGCAAATGAGTGGATATCCCGTCAGCTGAGAACACGAACAGCCAAACAGAGGGGAGAAAACCAAATTAAATCCCTTGGTGCTGACAGTGACAGGAGGAGAGATGGCAGCTCTCCCTGTCCACTGGCAGGCCCAGCCAGATGGGTACCGGCTTTGGTGCAGCAAATTAAACAGGAGCAGGCGTATCTTCTCTGGGTTGAACGCTCAGTTAAATAAAGGGCCAAGTTCCTCTCAGAACATCCTCCGGCCCCGCCAGCTCCCCCTGGCTCTGTCCTTTCCCGACTTGCCGGCGGCCTGCCTGTGGGGTTTCCTTGTGTGCTGCACCTTTATCCACCCGCCCTCGCTGGCTCTGCTCTCCCCATCGCCCCTCCTGGGCTCGCTCTCCCCCTGTGGGGGCATGCCAGGGATGGCCGTGGGCTGCGGAGGGGTGCGGGGGTACCTGCGGTGCTGGGAGGCCGGGGGGGCCGCTGGCAAAGAAGTCCTGCTGGGTCTTCCCGCGTGCCGAGGGGGCACTGGGGAGCTGGTCCCACTGCGCCGCCCGCCCGAGGAGCTGCGGGAGGTAGCGCTGTGCGAGGCGTTTCTGCCTTTGCCAGCAGACCTGTCCCTCTCCGAAGGGGTGTCAGAGGCCGTGCTGGAGGCGCTGCTACCTTTTGAGTTCAAGTGCAGATTTGAAAGGTTTCTCATCAAACTGTGTGACAGGGGAGAGGAATTCCTCGAGTGGCTGATGGATGTGAGCTGGTGACTGATGGGAGCACGTGTCCTCCTGACGGCAGCGGCGTAGGAGTCCTGGCTGCGAAGGTAGGGCAGGTAGTGGGTGACTGTGGTCGGGCTGTGGGGGTGGCCGTGCTGGAGAGAAATGGCTTTTGCTATCTGGTGCATGCGTAGTGTCTGCATCCACTGACTGTCAGTGCCTGGCAGGGAAATGGAAACAGAGTCAGCTTTCTGTGAATCAATGGAAAACCGCTCTCAGGTTTACCGAAGGTGTGAGGTTAGTTACCAGGGTTTCTCTCGGAAGAACCTCAAACCACCCTTCCCCTCCCAGCCTTGCAGCAAATAGTCCTAGGTTTGAGTATGTTCAGTGTTATGGTTGAACATAATGTCGGGCTTTTAATATAGCCAGTGACACAAATATTTCTGATGCCACTGTAGATTATGGAGCTTAGACCAGAAGACAGTTACTGAGCCATCCACTTGGCTGTTCAGGTGGGTTCCCACTCCCAAGTGCCTCCTGCTCTTTCGAACCCAACCTGGTTTTAAACATGCCCTATGATGCTCTTGGCAACCTCAGCAGATTTCTCCACAGCTGTCATTACAGAAGAGCCTGGAGACCTCCGGAGCAGGCACAGAGGTCACCCCAAGGTACCAGTACTGCTGCAACATTGCCTTCCAGCTGCATCTCTCCCATCCAGCACAGTCGTGCTATTTGCAGCCCAGCACAGAGAGGAAGCGGTGCAGAGCCAGTGCAAATCCCAGCTGTGGCAGCCACATTCACCTCCTCTGGCTCCAATTTCTTTTCAAACTGTTACACACTGAAAAAACCAGAGCTACTTCAGTTGTTGCTACTACAAATTCAGAATGCAATCCACTTTGCATCCAGCTTCATGCAGAAAACCCACTCTGTATGTGGAAAAGCCAGTGAAGCATCAGGCTTCAGCCAGGCTGGCTCAGACAGTGCTTAACTGTGAGCGACTCAGGGTATTACAGTTCCCTCTACACCTACTGTCACAGCCCTGGGGTCGTAACAAAAGTTGTAGCTTTCAGAGATCAGACTGAAGTGGTTTTGAAAGTCAGTCCTGTGGTTTCCATGAAAGCCTTTAGCAAATACAATAGCTGTAAATTTTCCATTTGAACTGCAAGGGCTGCCTGGTTTGCTACTTTGTGGGTAGAGCAGAGAACAGGAATTCCTCTTATCTGAGGCCACAGCTCTGGCCAAAGACCCATGGGGAGCAGTTAAAATAATTTTGTTCTAGAGAGATTTGAATGATTTGTCCTTAAAGACTACTAATATCATTCCAACAGGAAAGCATAACCCTCGCTGCCTCTTGCTGGAACACTTCATTGACCATGGGGAGTTTTGTGGGAGCTGGATAGCGGCTCTGTCCTCATTAGGATTGCTCCTGTTAAAATGTAATGGATGATCTCTTCCACTCCTCTTTTCCCCAGACTTTGTTTGAATCCAAAGAGATTTAAATCACTTCAACTTATTGTCAAGTATGTCAAAAGGAAACTGTCTTTCCTGTCATAGTGTGTGTGACACCGACACAGCAGATAGCTCCATCTGCACTTAGAGGTGAACCTTCTTTCACAGAAAGACAGATGGGAATTGCCTCCTCTGCTTCTTAACCTCCTTGAAAGTCATGGTTTCAAAAGAAACATGCATGCCGGAATGTACTTGCTAGACACTATCACCTCTGCCATTCCCCCATGCCCTCCTACCAAGGATGTGGATGTAAATCACAGACCTCAGAAACCTGGAAACAGCAGGCTCAGGACTTGAGTTTGGGTCTTCATTTGTTACCAACACTCAGGTGGCCATCACATGCCCCACGGGACAAGTGCTGATCTCCCTTGAGCAAGGGGGTCCCTTCAGACTGTTCAGTCCTTGCTCCTTAGAGCCAACAGCAGTTGCCAGCCCAGGATCCAGCTGCCCAGCAAGGATCTCCCAGTGTGCACTGTGGGGCTGCCTCTCATGGGTTGGAGGGCTTCTCCCTCACATGGTCTCTGAGCCACCAACTCTGTACACTGAGTTAAGTGCTCTGTGTGGTAGCCCACAGTACCTTCACTGTACCTTCACTGCTGGTTATTTGAGGCTATTAAGACAGGTATTACCCTTACCTTTGTGCTTGGATTTGGTGGTCTTTTAAACCTGGGATAGGTGGGCTGGTAAAGAAGACAGGCCAGAAGGTTTGCTAGAGCTGAGGCACAGCTTTCATACTGGCTGGTAACCCACCTCCTCTGAACTGTGCCTATTCAACTGGCTGCTGACAATCCGTCAGTGCCTCCATGTAACTCCTCCAATGTGCCAAAGGGATAGACAAGCTCTCCCACCACTCACTGAAAAAAAAGCAACCATTTCGGCTTACAGCAGCCGAACCAGCCTGTGAAGATACACACCACACTTTGGTACGGCTGCAGGGCTCATCACCCCAAAACCAGGGTAACCTCTATCTGCAAAACTAATCTGCAGTAAAGACGTATCTTCAGAACATGCTCTAGGTTCCATTTGCATTACAAAATGTAATTGTGTTGCAAATGGATCACAATTGCTTAGGAATAAGCACACCTATTTTAGATGTGTCTGTAGTCCAAGCCCAGCACCTCTCAATTCACAAGGCCATTCTTCTACAGTTGCCAGTAGCGTACAAAATTGAGAAGTTCTTCCTCTGCTCACTGGTATCTTGTTCCAGCTCCTGTACTGCCCCTCAGGTGTCCCAACCCAAACATTTCTGCAGCCCTACTGTGAACTCGAAGAGAAAAACAGCTTGGCTAACAAACACCCTTACAAAAACAACAGCAGATCTTAAAGGCAGAACTGTACTAGAGTCAGCCAAGCCAAGTGTGAATCTGTCAGCAGCATACATTAATTAGGAAAAGGAAAATTGCATTGTAGAGCCCACTGCATTATTAAATGTATCTCACTGAACAAATCAAGCCCCAGAAGCCATAACAAACACCATTCCAGAAGTCAGATAATGATGAGCCAGGGCTGGCTCAAATGGGCAAGCTGAGCTGTGGAAGAAGAATGCAGTGGGAAGATTTCCACAATTCCTCACAGAAGAGCAGGATGTCAGGAGCACTCGTGTCTGCCAGGCTGGCACCTCACATGCAGCCACTTTGCCATCCAACATGCAGCTTCTGAGGCTAAAACCTCAGTATGTGTGTCCCCCTGCAAGAGCACTGGCCAGAGCAAGAGCAATCTGCACCCACATATCTCTCAGAGGAGGTGCCCTTTACCCAAGCACAACATCCATGCAAAGCTGTGTGCTGGGTGGCTAAGGGTGGGAGGGAAGAGCTGGCCAAAGCACTCCAGTTGAGCTTATCTCCATGGACTGCTTCCAGCCTGCTTCCTACAGGAGCACACAGGTCACCCCCCTTACCCTTCAGAGACAGGTAACAGACAGCCCTGTCAGAGGAAAAGATGGATCTGATGGCCACCAATGCAAGCAAGTTAATCAGGGACATCAAGACTGGAGGCAGCCTGGGCTGCAATGATCATTGGTAGAGTTTGCAGTTCTCAGGGACATGGGTCAGGTAAAGTTAGGCTCATGAACTTTAGAAAAACAGACTTCCAGCTCCTCAAGGACATAGTCAATAGGATTCCCTGGGGACAAGGGAGTGGAACAGAGCTGGCAGATCTTTAAGGAAGTCTTGCATAGAGTGCAAGAGCTCTCCAGGAGCAAGAAATTGGGCAAAGAAGGCAAGAGACTGGTGTGTCTGAGTAGGGAACTGCTCAAAGTAAAGGGAAAGCAGCAAAAGCACAGGAAGTGGAAACAAGGACAGGCAACCTGGGAAGAGTATAGTCATGGAGTTTGGTTGTGTAGGGATGTAGCGAAGAAGGCCAAAACAAAGCTGGAACTGAACCTGGCAAGGGATGCAAAGAATAACAAGAAGGGTTTCTACAGCTACGTTAACAAAATAAGAAGTTCAAAGAAGCTGTACCCCCCTGATAAACAGCACTGGAAAACTGGTATCAACAGATGGGGAGAAGGCTTTGCCTCAATCTTCAATGGCAACCTCTCTTCCCACACCTATCAAGTCAATGGACAGCAGGATGAGGACTGGGAGAGCAAAATGCTTCCTGATCTTAACGTCAGTGGACAAGGGAAGAGCTACAGATGTCATTTACCTGGATTTCTGTAAAGCTTTGACATGATCACCCCCAACATCCTTCTCTCTAAACTGGAGAGAGATGGATTTGCTGGGTGGACTCTTAGGTGGATAAGGAATTGGTTGAATGGTTGTATCCAGAGGTCAATGGCTCGGAGTCCTGGTGTACCTCAGTGACAAGTGGTGTCCCTCAGGGGTCCATACTGGGACCAGTGTTATTTGTTATCTTCATCACTGACGTACAGAGGGATCGAGTGCACCCTCAGCACGTCTGCAGGTTGACACCAAGCTGAGTGGGGCAGTTGATGTACATTGACTTTTTGCTGTTCTCCCCATACACGGCCTGCCAATGTCAGCAATAAAGTTCACATGTGTTGACCTACCTGAGTCAGATCTGCTCCGTGAATTCCCCTCCGAGCTGGGGTGTGAGGTCTGTATCATGAGCTGTACTGCCTCAACCTCGTCCTGCGCTTTCACCTTGCTCCAGCAGATAGCTTGGATGTGCCTCGTGCTTTTGGGAGCTCTAACATCACTCTGCTCAGGAAGGACACAAGTGTGAGGATGTAACAACACACAACACGCTAAGCTCCCCTGTGAGGGAACTTCCAATAGTGCCTGGGCGGCAGCAGTGCTTTCAATATAGAGTCTGTTTTGCAAAACCACTTAGCTAGTTCTCAAATATTTTTAGACTCTAGATAATTTTGGCTGGTACTTGTGATTATGCTAAAAATGTGGTAGTGAATAACTGCGTCAATTCTTGTACCCTGTGGAGGAAAGATCTGAAGGCCTTCCTCTACAAATAGAAAAATACATTTTGCTAGATCTATTGATGTGAGCATCAAATGTGCACTGCTTTCTGCTAAAAGAGGTAGGACTAAGCAGGTATTTTTGCAGGGGGACCCCCAGCAAAATTTTCCTGGAGTATCAAGCTCTTCAGTCTGCTGTTAAGAACCTATGACTCTTGTGAGAAACTTCAGCCTGAAAAAACTCTACTTCTTCACTTCTGAGACAAGAAAGCAAGGCCCAGGATTTCCCCATCTCTCCATCACTGCTTGAATCCTTGTTCAGGACAGAGCTGGAATCCCATTTATTAACCTTCCTCTGAAACACAGTTATGAGATAAAATCAGTATTGTAAGTAACTGCAAACTCTTTTTACAAAGCTGATTTCTATCACATCAAATTGTATTCTGGGTTTTATTTTATCTTATCTTATTCTTGATTTCTCATTTTCTTTCTTCTCCTGTTGCTTCTCTGCTCTCCTAATTAGCACATCATTGAAAAGGTAAAAACCAGCTTCTTTAAATAATGCAAACATGACTGACCATTACACTCCAAGCAAAAGGAGTTTTCATCCTTGAGAACAAGAGGCATCCCAGGCCACAGTCTGAGGCCATTGTCGCTGTAAATTTCATTCAGCTTTTGCTCTGAACTTTTTATTTTACAATTAATTACAGGCTGCTGAGACTTGATTATAGGATATAACAAAGCCAGAGGATGTTACTTCCACACATCCTGTGTAGGTTTTATCTTGGATCAACTATTTTATTTGTTTCTTCGAGCTTACCTCATACGTAACAACACATTCTACAGACTGGTGTTCTTCTATGCCCACAATCCATTTCTCCATTACAAACGGTGGCTGGAAAAAACATGGTGGGAGTTTTGTAAGGTGCTCTTCATCTCCCAACTTGTTGCTAAATCACCCAAAAGGTATTTACAGCATTTGCCTCTTTTCATTCATTCCTATATTGTTAGCATCAATACTATTCTGAAAATTTTATGAGACAAAGCAATATATTCTTGAAATATTTACTTTCTTGCTTATAAAAGGAAACTGAGAAGAGATTTCCATACATAACACACAGCAGATGAGACAACATGGAATGTCTTTGGGGGTGCACAAATCTTTTTCAATTTCGTGCATGTACACTTTTTCTTCTGCTAGATTTACAGAGGAAAACAGGAACAAATATCTATAGATTCTCAGAGATATTCCTTGACAAATATAAAAATGTTGAAGTATATGAAAAGTTAATGTTACTGTATGTAGTTGTTAGTTTATTTAACTTCACGGCTTTTTTAAAGGAAAAATTGAAATGCCCAAGATGAAAATTAGACAGAAAACTAATAATAGTAATAGCAACAGTAACAATAACAATAAAAACCCACCACAAGTGTTGCTACAGAAATCAGTAACTGTAAAAATAGTATTAGCATGAATTAAATATTAGAATCTTCTTTGGAAAATATACTTATATCACATTTTCCTTAAAAGTTTGACTGTTGACAATCCGTTTTTCATTTTTTTCCCTTAGAAAAAATAACTAAAGACTTCTCCCCCAATTTTGCCCCAGAAATTCACAGTTAAAAGCACTCAAGAGTTTGGGTGTTTTTACCAGTGCACATTAGAGCAGCATTCTAATTGGCAATCAAGCTGTATATTTTTTCAGTTAGAACTTTATTTTGTTAGCTATTATCAAGTGGAGCATATTAATAAAAACAAACAATTAAAATAATAGCTAACAAAATGCCCTCTGCATTAACAAAACTTCTGTTCCTTAGGGAAAACCAGTCTAAATGCTTACTGGTAAATATTTACAGGCAGGTTCTGAAACAGGGTAAAATGCCCAGTGACAATTAATTGCAGATGTTCAGTGCTGTACTTTCTGTGATGGGTTTCAGTCTTTGCAATCCACTGTTGCATGAAAGAGAGAGTTTTAGAACCAGGTAAAAGTTCTAAAACCATGCCAAAAAAAAAAAAAAAAAGAAGAAAAGAAGAAAAAAGAGAGAAAAAAACCCAACAAAACCACCCAGACAAATCACATGAAGTTTCTGGAACATTTAAATTGGTTTCTTCTCTTGAAAAATAAAGCAATTTTTTGAACATTCTTTTCTTTAAAAGGGATAATGAATTCAGAGGATATAACATGGAATTAAAACAAGAAAATATAAATTAGTTCCTTCTCTTATTTGTCTATTGCTAACATTATTGTCAGCTTAAAGGAGAACCAAAATACCTAACTCCTATTATGATACAATTCTATTTAAAATGTGCATTTTATTTAAAAGCTGTCAAGAGATTGAGCTTCTGCAAGCACAAAAGTCGACTGCTGTGGTATTTTAATGTCTTTGTTTGAGATCTGTGAATTCGTGAAAGCTTTAAGGCTGTAAATACCTTTGTCATCTTTAAAATCTCTACATCAGGTAGGTTAGTGTTGAATGTCACATCTTTTATGTAGGTTATTGCAATTTCATCCCCGTCCATCTCCATGTACATTTTCCATTTACAATCCTATGAATAATAAAAAAAAAGAATGCTGGACTGTTAGAATACAAATAGGAAGAAAAACCCCAACAACAAAACCCATAATGAAACAAAACTGAAAGCTGAAACAACACGAATCCTAATCCTCAATATATGAAGGGAAAAAATGACCCAGCGAGAAAGTTAAGGGACATATACATATTTCAGGATATGCATGTTTGCAGTACAGTGTTGATAATGGAAAACCCTCAGTTCTCTTGTTCCCTCTTCTCTTAGCTCACCCTGTGAGGCAGCTGCCACGTTGACAGGTCTGGATGTCTTCTGAGGTGTGGTGTCCCTGAATGGCCTCACCTGGACAGACAGCCTGTTGGAGCACGTGGCTTGGGAGCTCTGCACACCCTGGGGCAGTGGAGGGACAGGGCACTGGTGGGAGCCATCACTTGGGGTCACAGTCAGTGCTGGCAGCCAGCCCCAAGGACATCATCCCGGTGAACCCAGGAATAAATGACCAGAGTCTGTGCAACACCTTCAAGACAATCGCTCAAATAATGGGCAAAAGGATGAGCCTGTTACTACAGCTCAGTTATTGCAGATACTGAGAGCCCAGCAAGGCACTGAGCATCCTCAACTTCTGCTCGCCTCCAATTGCACTGTTAATTATAAACAAGCTCAGCTTAGAAAATAATCACAGTGAGTCTAATAAACCAAAGCAATAAAAGGTATCCTTAAGCCCCTGAGCTGAACAGGGGGCCAACATCCCACACTTTGCACCAGTGTGAGCCTGCAGAAAGTGACAGCTGGCAGCACCCTGCAGGACATCCCACATGGACTGAGTGCTGGAGCTGGGGTTCGTGTCTGTGGCCAGGGAGGCTCCCGCTGGGGACCGGAGACTGCCTGTCCATTGTGCAAACCAGACAATATTTGCTGGTCTGCCCAGCAGGTGCTTTGGGGATGAGATAGTGTGCAGTGCACTGAGCTCCTTCAAAAATCAGTCCCCTGAGGCACCACAGGGCTAGAGTAAAGCAGAGTGTCTCTATCTTCATACAGGAAGGAGAGAATCTTCCCTTCACAGAGACAGGAGCTCCTCCAGACATGCCAGGGGTTCAGTAGGGTCTGTGTCTGCCACAAGTGACCTGTAAGGTAGGAGTGGGCTCAGCACTTGCAGGAGGCAGTCTTCACCTTGGTTTTGCTCAGAAAATGCAAAAACTTTCAGTGGGGACAGAGATGGACATTTAGGGCCACAGGCTTGTGTAAGCAGCTGTTTGCACAGACAAACGTACAGCAGCCTAAGAAGTATCCGTTCACACAGGTTTTATCTGCTGGTGTTTGCATGCACATCTCTCATAAATGTAACGCAGGAGCTCAGCCCTCAGAAGGCTCAAAGCTTTCTGTCGTGCATTGAATTGGCAATTCCAAGATAAAAGAAAACTGAAATATAATAATTTCTGAACTGCAATAAGAAATTATGTTTATGACAGCATTTGGCCCTATGTGTCCATCTGTCCCCATTGAAAGCTTCCACATTTTACAAGCAGAGAGGGTGTGTGAGTTCGTTTTCACACTGCCCTGGTGCAAGTTTGAGTGATGGGAACTGCAGTTCAGTGGTCAGGGCACCAACAAAGACTCAGAGGCACCAAGTTCAGTTTCCAGTTCTGCTACTGGCTTCCTGTGCAACCTGATCAGGTGCTGAAGTCACCCCTTGCCTACATTTCCTAATCACAGACTGTATCTCTTTGCACGTCTCTTTTCTGTCCTGCTTTTCACGTTTGTGGGCTGACCCAGGGTAATGCCTGTCCTGTCCCAGGCAGGTTCAGCTCTGTGCACCGGCCCTGACATCGGCTGAGGAGGGCACGTGCTTTGAAACGAAACAGCAACAGCAACGCGAGTTGTCTCTGACTCCTCCTCATCTCTCGAACTGTGCTGCTCTCCCTGCCCACAACCTTCTTGTTGCCAGACTTTTTTGCAGGACATTCATGCTTCTGCAAATCAAACCTGAGGTTAGAGACAAGATGCTTAATGACATTTCTAAGTTTTACAAAAACACCTGAGCCTAGAAAAGAAAAAAATATCTACATAAAGTACTATCCTCCAGTTAGTTCAGCACATATGCCAGCTCTGAGTAATACCAGTGCCAAGCACCTGAGAGCTAGAGCTGCACCTTGTGCCAGGGCTCCCATGCCCTCCTGACTCAGGATTTTGTGCTGTTCACTCACATTTCCCTGCAGACTAGATATGACAAATACGATCTCATTTTAATAAACAATATAAATCAACCTACCACCTCTAGAGAAAAGTCTGACAAGCATCCAGGGTCTGGCAGAGGGTGGGCACTGCCACTGCCCATCCCCTTGCCGGATCTGCTGCACAGGCAGGATCCCTCTCCATGTGGTCACAGATCAGATTGCCCCACACAGGGGTGGATGCCTGAGGCCCGCACAAACACTGCCTTCCCCAGCCTGAACTGCGTCTTCAGAGAAACACACACTCTTCTGTCCCTCAAATCCAGTCCCCAAACCTTTGGTCCTCCTTGGAGCCCTCTCCAGCAACACTGTGCAGATACCAAGAGGGCAAGATACCATACTAGGATACCCACTCTGGTCCCTCAAAAATACATGTCTCATTTTAGTTGGAAAGGTTTTCAGTCTGTGTTATTAGAAAACCATTACTGGAAAGGAAAAAGAGAATAAGAGAGAGAGAGAAGGAGCAGGGAAGGAGAGTGAGAGGCAAGAAAGGGAAGGGGACATTGGGAGAAAAAATGAAAAGATATAAAAAAGGAAGGAAGGAAGGAAATAGAAAAGGCAGCAGGTAGGTGACTTTAGAATCAAGGCACTTAACAAATATCTAAGATAAGTAGGTGGCTACTTGTCTTACAAACCTAGTAATAATTTTGTTCAACCACACAGTAAATAATGCAAGATTTGTGTGCTGCAGAAAGAAAGGGACATATTTCCTTGTTTTCTGATGGAGTTTCAGGTTCTTGTAATAGGAGATGCTCATCCATTTAAGCAAAAATTTGGCTAGAAAAACCAAGCATACGAATTTAAATTCTTTGATGAATTGTAGCCATAAGACTTCTTAAATCAAAACTACATTTAGTGCCAGGCATATGTGGGCAAATAATTTGGGAATGGCTTGTTCAAAGTGTCTGGTTGATAGACATGCTTACACAAGTCTTTCAAAGAGACTTGCCTGGACATCTTGTCATTCAAGCGTTAATATACGTCCCAATATCTACCTGCTTGATTTTGATCTAAAAAAAAATGTCAGCTTTTTCTTTTAAAAAATTATCTAGTTTCAGAATTGAAATGCACAACCTGCAAAACTTTGTGCGAAAACATTTCCAAATAACACTTTGACAAAGCCAATAAATTGATAACCTCTGAAAATTATTGTAGAAAAGAAGAGCAAATCACACATGTATTTGAGCTGCTTCTCCTCAGCTTTGAAACAGAAAGTAAGAACACTTTAAAAATTAAGTCTCCAGCTTACTGTGGTGACAATACTCCTTTAACCCCATATGCGTTTATGTCTGCAAAAAAAACCTGAAAGGGAAATGAAAAAGATCAGGCACAGGCTCTAAACAGCAAACACATATCCTGCAACAACAGCTTAAAGCCTTTGCTAGGGAGGCACTTCATTTGTCAAGGGGGCCCAAATCAAGGATGCATTTTAAAATCAGTGGCTGCAATAAACTTTTTTGGTTTTTTAAAGATTGAAATAAAAATGGAAATGGCATTGTAGCAGATAACTGGATATTAGAAGAAAAATCAGACGTAGCGCAAGATGAAACAAATAAGAAAAAAATGTTGGCCATGCTGATACTAAAAGTAGTAGCATGTTGGTGATTTAGGTCCCCAGAAGCTCCTTTACATTCTTAGCTATTATCTATCTCAGCTGCTGAAACCTGCTGTTTTAAAGGCATTAGAGTTGAACATCTAGTGACAGCACTTGGGTTATTTATCATTATGTATCACCCTGCTACACTATATTTTATTATACTGGATTTAAAGGAAGATAACACAATTATGGTTAATTTGCTTCTCTTCTTTATATATATAGTGTCATGACCCACCACAGCTTTGTCCCATGAGATATTTTTAACCAAAAAGAAATCCACAAGAAACTCTCCCTAAAAATTCCATTAATAACCTCTTGTAGCATGTATAGGTTGCAGGGTCTGGAACTAAGAATGTTTTAATCTCTTCAGCAAAACAATGTCTCATAATGATGTACAGGACTATTGCTGCACTGATGAAGAATCATACATAATTCAGCACCTTTCACTTGGCACCACTGTGATATCCTCATTAGCAGTGGCTCACAGTGGCTGTCAGATGGTGTCCATGCGAATGCAGGCATTATATTGTCTTTGAGATGTGCAGCTGCTTCCATGACACTGCCAGTATATAAAAACATGACGCCAGTTTGTTTTATTTAGTGCTAAACCTTCCAGTTTGTAAAAACAAGGCTGACACAGAGCCTGACATGAGGCAGTGAAAATAATTAGCTCTCATTTTCTCAGCCTCCTATTTCCTTCTCCCCGCTGTGTTCTCTTTCCACTAAACCACCACATGTCAGTCGAAATGGGAGGCAATTAGTGGGCTCATTTCAGTCCCCACAACTGTGCTGAAAAGAAAGTATTTATGATGGCACAATGAACAGCTGAAAGATTAAATAACATTTGCCTTTTGAAAAGAAAATGACTTCTAGCTAAATGGGCAATTTTTGATTATTCTCAAACAAGCTTAGAGTAGTTGGTTTTTAAAATACAAGAAAGGAAAATGAGTCATTTTTAGGTGAAAGAATCAAATAAAACTTGACACAGTAATGCAAATAACTGATGTTTTATTGCAAAATATGTAAATGTGTTATACCCTTAACAATGGCTGGTGTCTCAGGTCAGGGCAGGCTGCTGCCAGCCAGGCTCCAGCAAGAGAAGGTGGCTCCACCGCCGGTTTTGTTTCAGCTGTGCAGGCAGAAAAAAAGAGGGGCGGAGGGGAGGCCTTGCGAGAGAGATGGTCTTAAAATGTACAGAAACAAAGCAAGCGGAAGATATATTTATGTTACCAGTTGCCTGGGTGCCTCCTCTGAGCCAGAGCCCTTACTCCTCTGCAAGGCAACAGGCACTCACTGGCTGCAGCTCCGCCTGGAGAAGCACGAGGCCCCGTAACACCTACACAGCCCAACCAGCAGTACCAAAAATATCCGTCCCCTGACAGCGCCCTTCTTCAACATCCAGCGCTGTGCGGCTCCGAGCACAACAGAGTGGCCCATAATGGTAAATACCAGGCACTGCTACGTGTGCCCCAAGAACAGGGGCTTGCAGCAGGCAAGGCAAGAGCTCAGTGACACCCCAGCATTTACCAAAAGCTGCCCTTGCTATCTGATCAGAAGCAAACAGGGGTGTTGCAGTTGCAGGCATCATCCACATAAGCAGCTTGCTTGTAACAACGGGATCGTAAAGGCGGAAGCATGAAAAACGAGTCCCTTCCCTGAGGCCTGCGTGGCTGCCCTCCTGTACTGTCCTGCAGTGGCATTTCCTGTGGACCACTCATGGGGACAATGTGCTGGAGCCATGCGGACACCACATCCCCACTGCAGTACACAGAGGTGACTGCTCACACTGGTGCTTCCAGCTCTGCAGAATGTTGGCTGCAGGAACAAGGGTGCTCAGGAGCTCAGGAAAGGCATGGCAGGGCCACTAGGCATGTCCTGCACATGCTGGGAACAAAGGCTCCTCTCCAGGCTTTTGTCTGGGTAACACATGCCAAGCCTACAGATCACTGGGAACCTGTCTGTGCTCCTGCAGACATATCTCTGACCAAGCTGTACGAGAGAGACAAGGTGTGGAAGGCAGCAAGGTAATTCAGTGGCCAAGGTATAAAATAAATCTTTAGATTAAAAAGTCTAGAAAGTCAAGTGAGCAAAATACCTAGCTGAAAAGTCTGTATGTCTCTTCAGGGCCATGGAATAATTTCTAATGGGAGTCCCTGGTCTAGCACTGCCTGCACAAGGATTTTTAAAGGTCTTGGCTTGAGTTTGACCTCAGTTACACATGGATGCTGCAGCTGGAGCAATCCTAGTGGAGATGGAGTTATACCAGCTCCACCTCTTGCAAAAACAATACATGGTCCCAAATAGAGTCTTTGGAAGAAAATACCAGGAGCTCAGATCACCTGCACTGATCCACTTTCTTGGCAGAATACATGAATCCGTTCTTAAGGGTGGTGGCAATATTTTAATGTGGTTGTGGTTTTATTTTCCATCTTAGGTTATTTTTTGTGTCCCTTCACTGACTACTTGTTAGAATAGGAAGTAGCAAATCTATGAAAATAGCACACAAACACAGCTACTCAGATTCTTGCATTAGCTATTAGTCTTTAGTAGTGAAAGCATTATGCTTTGACATGGAATTAAAGAGAGAGGATTCAGAAGATGAGGTTTTGAGATAAATAACCCCACGTTAGAAAGTCAAGGTACCTGTGATTATTTTGCAAAGGAAGTGTCAGATAAAACCAATTCCTCTTCCAGCTTTACTTACTGAAGTGGGTTAAAATACCTACAGAGCATGGAGAATATAAGTGACTAAAAAACTGTAAAATTGAAATTTTAAATTTTGGCTCTTGCTTTATTTTTAAGAAAGCAAAGAAAGGATTTATGAGCATTGATACAGTGGGAGGGTGGAGAGGAACAAGCAGCAGCAATGGTCTCAAGCACTTGTGAAACCGCATTCCAGTCACAACTAATTCAGTACTGTTTTTTCGTGTAGTGCCTGCATTTTGCCAGCCTAGGCTTCTCCACATGAAGAGTTGGTCACAATGCTGCTTTGAAGTAGCCTTAATAGTATATTACCTTTCACACGACACATTTAAATAATGGCATTAAAATATATCTCAGTTCAGATATTCAAGGCTAGAAAATAGTTCACACAGTTAGCAGATGGTTTTGAAGAGGCTCTGCTCCTTACCTTGTCAAATGGAGGGAGAGGTAACTGGGGGAAAATAAGGCAAAATGGTGAGCCAACTTCAAGGCTTTGTGTTTGGATATAGGTCAAATTGTGCCACTCTCAGTAAAAAATGGAAACATTCAATGGCATAGTGAAATCTGCCCCTTTGAGGACCAAAACTAAAGAATGCATCAATAGAAGGCAAAAGGACTGTGAGGCATCCTTCTCAAGGGGTTTGGTGATTCATCAGTGTGGAGCTGACATAGCTCAGGCACCTTTCCCTGATTGGGAAATTTTAATGAGCCATCTAGGATGAGAAAGCCATTGAAAATTCCCCCTGCAGTCCTGCAAATCAGCTCAAGCCACAACTGCCAGGGTTTGTTGTTTTACTCTCCATCTTGGAGTTAATTGGTGGTCCCCTGCTTTTTTTTTTAATTTGTGGGGAAAAAAAAGTCTAAATCTATCACCTTTCAGCTCATTGAGAATTGTGTACAGAAAGGTCATGAAAAGGCAGTGAATGGAAGTAACCACATAACTTGAACTACAAGAGTTGGAAAAGAAACCTCTAAAAACCAGGTTAGCTTTGCAGTGCTCACTCCTGATGCATTCAGAGAGCACAAAGGTCAACGGAGCTTTTATTGCCTCCGAAGATGCAGCTAAAAAAGGAAGGAAACTGTAATGAAATGACTGCATCTGTCAGCTGGTGGAAACCAACATAATCCCACTACAAGATGCAGTTTAAATTAGATCAAAAATGTGGGGCTGGTAAAGATGTTTACTGGGAAGTCAGTGTGTCATTCAGCATACAGAAAAGGCTGAACATTCAAATGCTGTCCTGAAGCGTATCCAGCAGGATCCTTGTTAAAAGGCACTGCCATTCCTAAGGCCCTTAAGTTTCTGCCTGCTGACGAAGAAAGGTGTGCTGGCCATGCTGATGGGGCACGGTGCAGTGCCCGGGAGAGGACACCTGTGCCCTGAGGAACCATCTTCACACCACAGATGGTGCTGTGCTGTTACCAGCCAAACACATCTGAACTAACCTGCACCCCTGAAATAGTTTCTGGGTCCTGGACCAGCTTCTCCAGCGCTTTTATATCCAGTGGTATTGCTGTATGTCACGATGCACTCCAAGGCTGCGTCCACTACAGACCTTTAGTTTGGACCAGGAGGCTTTCATCCTAGGTGTCCGTCCTGTCCCATGCTTGGGCAGAGCCACCTCCACTGACATGGATGGACTTGCTTCCAGGTGCACTACAGTAGCTAAAGGGAACTTGACCCAGAAGACCGGCACAGAGCCAGCCTGGTGTAAAACCTCCCAGCACAACCTGTTCTCCTTACAGAGCCCTTCCTGCTGCGCTGCACCACCTCACAGCTGAGCCTAATAACCTCCCTTGCTGTACACAAGTCTAGCAGCCAACACATCACCCAGGGAACACACACCCTCAATGCGTAACCCAGATCTGAGCTTATTGCTTCTTTTTTCCTCATGATTAGAACAGGAGAAATGCTTCTTAGCTAGGCAGCTGGTTATAGGGACTGATTAGGGTAAAGTTCCTTTGAGAAATTTATTTTTAAACTGATGTAGGCCAGCTTTTTAGCTATAAAGATGGTGGAAGGTATGATCCCAAGTGCTTCTGCTGACCCAGTTTTACAGGAACAGGCACCACTCTTTTGCAAAAATGGGACAGTAAAAGAAGTTTAAACCCTTCGATCCTGGTTTTTGCCCTATTCCCTGTCCATTTTGGAAAAAATCTAGCTGGCTCAAAGCAGCCTCTAGGGGAGCTAGACGATTGTATCCAGGGGTTTTCAAAGAAGCAAGCTAGCCAAATTTCATATACATTCCTATATGTACTACACCAGTCTTTTTTAGTGTTATATTTAATGCAAATTACTTGCCCATGTTGGCCCTAGCATCCTGCCCAAAAGCTCAGACAATCTACTCCTTCCAGTCCAATTTTTCAAACTGGCTCTGCTGCAACATCTTTAAAGGCAGGTAGAAGTGCATGTGCAGATCTCAGACAGATGTTTCCAGCCCACATATTCAAGTGACAGATCGTGCATTCCCTGGAAAAGCATCACTAAGCACATGGGGTGCTGCAGCAGGGCAGCTGACAGGGAAGGCACGCCTGGCATGCAACCACAGCTTCAGAGAGAATGGCTTCCTTAGAAAAGGGTCCAACAGCACACAGAGCAGACAGGACCAATTAGGAGCTCACAGGGAAGGCAGGACTTCCTTTCCAAATAAAAAAGGTTGTCAGAAGCCTGCAGAGGTTATGTCAATACTACACAGGCCCATTGAACTAACTCTGCCCTCTCATAACAGTTCAGCTTCTGTCCCATAGACTTTGCACACAGTCTTATTTGCACATTTTGCTGTCATGGCTAAAACATGTACTCGTCTTCAAACTTCAGAGGTGTTAGTACAACATAAATTTCTCCACAGTGTGCAGAGGTCTATTTGCTCCTTCTCTTGCTCTTTCCTGGAGGTGGTTGCCCACCTCCCTGCACTATGGCTCACAGCCCATATTGGAAATGGAAGGGAGATGTGAGCTATTTCATGGACTTTTAGTTCCTTAAAGAGTTAGTTGCACATGGGAGAGAAAAATGCACACCTACAAAAAAGCAGCTGTACAGCTGCATAAGCAACATACATTCAAGAACACTGAAACAGTCTAAGTAATTCACATAGTGATAAAGAAGATTTTTATAGGAAAAAGAAGTACTCTGGATAAAAGAAACAAACTAAAAAAGGAAATATCCAGACAAAAAGCTTTTTCAAACTGATGAAATTATTTCAGTATGAGTACAAGTTCCTACTAAGTTCAAACCTAAATGCTTTCTCTGCAAGCACCACCAAGTACAGAAATCAAGAGACTTCTGCAAACAATATGCCCTGAAAGCAAAGCAGCCAGATAACACAAGATGAAAGTCAGCCTCCCACAAGTTTAGGGTGGACACACAATGCAGATTTATCAAATACAAAAGGAAACAAATCCTGCTGTCACAACCCCTGACTCTAGCTCAGAAATGCTTTGCACACCATTTCCACATAGATGATTAATTCTAAAACCCTTGAACTCAAGAGTCCGTGGCAAGCTGGATAAAGAAAACAAAAAGCATGGGACAAACCTCACTCTTGAGAAAAAACAATGTGGTAGAAATCCTTTGCTGGAACATCTGGAGTCATCAGTGCTCCTGTTACACAGGGTATAACGAGAGATCCTTGAACCAGCTCGGCTTGGAGCTGAGGTTTGATTAGGATGTGGCACGCTGGCAATTGCCTTTCACCAGCTGAAGCGCAGCAGTTTTGTGCAACGTGCTGCAACTACCCCTCCCTCTTTCCCCAGTACCATGAAGGTACACAGTCACCACCAGGACCAGTCCCATCCTGCCCAGCCAGCAGCCATGCATACCATGTATTTTCCAAACTCCTCTTGGTTGTATAAAACGGTATCTCCTTTCTGCTGAGACAAAAGGAAATCTGCCCGCCAACCGCAGGCATATGCCACTGCTCAACTGTCAGGGTTTTTTTAATAAACGGATTTTGGGATAAAAGGAACAAAATGAAATCCCAAATTACAAAAAATACAATTTAAAAAATTGTTCACAAGGAAACAAAAGCTTTCAGCTGAAACTTTCTGTGCCACTCTTTTCTTCCTTGCCTATTCTGGGGCATGGCTCCTCATCACTGATGCAGCCCCATTTGCCACCTTGACATTCAGTCAGCACTTTCCAAAACAAGAGGATTCTCATGCCAATTTATCTTCTGTGTTCAGAAGATACTGGACCCTCAGAGTAGGGACTCTTAACCAAACCAACTGATCTAGCACTCCCAGCTTACCTTTGGACCATTTCCCGGCTTCAAGTGATAACCAAAGACAAGTTCCAGATTCACTACTTTCTCTATGCTTTCTTCAGATCCACCTGCAGAATCCTGCCGAAAAAACAGGCAAAGGTGAGAATTCACATCTACCACAATCCACTGGGAGAGAAGAGCACACCCTTTGGTGACAGAAAGGATTTGCCTTTCAGATGCTACAAGTCTGGCAGGCAGCAGCAAGGAGACATCACGTTCCAAGAGGGGCAAAGGCTTCTGCACGGGTTTAGGGCGGGTAGTGGATGGCAACTGGGAGATGCTGCACAATTTCTGCTCCTGGCTGAGCTGCTCTGGCACAGTGCAGTGTCCCTGTGAGCATTGTGGCAGCCTCTGTCATTGGAATTGCAGCTGGCATGGCAAGGCAGCAACGCTCTGACTTTCATTTTCCCCTCCAGGGAACAGAGTTTTGCTATATGCAAATTCGCTTTAAGTGGATTTCACTCTATAGCTGTGCAATAAATTATGACTAAAAAAGCTACTTCAGGATTTGGGGTCTAGAATTCCTTGATTAGTTCACTGAACTAAATCAGGCAAATATCTGATCTAGCAACACCAAGGTTCCCAAAAACTCTCTCCTTTTGCATGGGTTTTATTACTGATAGTAGAAAACCAATTGGTTAACATAAGGGTGACTAGACACTAAATCATCCTTCTCTCCTAAAAAATTAGCAAACTGAGGAATGCTGGGCTTATTCTGGGCCAGGGGTCTTCAGTGGTGACCAGCTGGTGGCAGCAGTTTGGAGGAATGGTTATTCAAAGTAGTTTCTGATTAATTACAGCAAACAAATTGCAACCAGTTGTCTTTTAATTTAATTCCACTGGCTCCAAGATAAAATCTTAGAACCTCCTTGAAAACAACTTTTATTATCCTATTACTTGTTCTGATGTGACCCATTGCTGCTGTTGACTGTCTGCATTTGTTACAACCCTCTGTAGGAACTGCAGCCTCGCCCTCCCCTGAATGGGGAAAAGTTGAGACATGAGAACAGTGAAATATTCATACCAGCATGAGAAGTACGTCTTATATCAACAATGAGACTTGCCTTAATTAATGGTGGAAAATGAAAGAGATTTAGGTAGTCATGAGTTAACTTCTCGATAGCAGTCTAGAAAAAAAAAAATCAACAAAACCAGATGGGAGTTATTTAGTATCTCATCCTGCAAATACCAGCATGAAAAACAGCACAACTCCATGTACCCTCTAGTTTCCGCTGTGGATACATTAGGGATGTGAGAAGAGTTTAAAATACAGCCCTGTTCTGTAAACTGTTGTTGTAGATTGGCCCCAGTTTGTATTCAGAATCAGATCTGCTTAATCAGAGAAAGAGATGTTCAGGGGCTTGTTTTTGTTGGTTTTATTTATGCTCAAATCAACCCAGGAAGCTGAGATATATCATTTTGGACATTATTGACTTTATTAAGTTTCAATATTTTTCCCTGTAGGAAATGTAAATTAAATATATCAGTAATGGTGTGTGGGCATGGAAAAAATGGCTGATAAGCAAAAGGGGAATAAATCTGTGTGACTTATGAAGCTAAATTTGTAGGACTAGCAATTACGATACAAGTATCTCTTTACTAGAAAATTGTGATCTAAAATGATTGAGACCCAATAGAATTATAGATGCTGCTTTTAGAGAACCACTTTTCCAAAGCTGACTGCCAGAAAACTGAACTCTCTCCTGTGGAAACAGTACTAATACCATTACTGCTGTCGTGATCACATTTTCCAGACCGTAATTTTCTTAACTCATTACAAACATTAGATATTTAAAACAGTTTTAAAGCAAAGTTCTAAGAGCAAAGAAACCTGGCTGTCAATCAGCTTTAAAGTTGTCCAACTGAGTTCTGTTAGTCTAAATATGCTTTACACTATAAATGAGATCTGGAAGTTGAGATTTCAGTTCAAGTAACTGTTTTTGTATCTGTTTCTCCTTCAGCTAAAGAGAGCTCTCTCCAAAGATTCCCAAGCTTTTCTGCTGGGAGAATGGCCCTCCTAGGTGAATCTGTAGCAGAACTGCCATACAGCTCACCAGAAAACCAAGAACTACAGAAGAGTATAAAGACCACAGCACATTTTCATGCCTCATAAAATGCTCAGGTTGCATTGAGTTCTAGATCCATATGAAGCTAAAACTGTTTATTTTAGATATCAAATATGTTCTCTTTTTAGCTTTGTAACTTTTTCTGTTGCTAATACTACTGAAACCCCATAGACTCCGTAATATTCACACTATAACCTAGTGCAACATTTAATATATGCTGATAGTACCTTTAAATGAATGATGTGTCCTCTGGAAACAATTCCCATGTCCTTTAGATCCTCTTCTTCTAGAAGAAGCAATTGCTTCCCAGTGATATGATGTTCCTTAAACAAGCTAGCATAGACACTCATTTCACCAGAAGCATCGCCTTAAGATAAAAGAGGTTATTCAGAAATCCACACAGCACTTTATTGGAGGGGGGGAAATGAACAAATGTGTATTAGTTCATAAATGTGAATATGAAAGTACATATGAATAGCTTTTACCTTTTCTAGTAAGTTGTTGCATCCAGAAAAACTGCAAAAAAGAGGAATCAATCTTGAAGTTCAAATTATCAAAATCTTGTATTACAGTTATTTGTAGTTCACAAGTCATCATCCTTTTTAAAATAAAATTTAAAAATATTTCTTTTTGGAATAAATGACTCAAGATTCACCAATGCAAGTGATTACTTCTACTTAGCTTTTCCAAACTGCCTTCCATTCTGCAGCCACCTTTCTCAGTTTATTGTCATGAAGAACTGAAATGGCTGAAGCGGAAGCTGAGAAATGTCACGTGCTAAAAGGGCTGAAGTGAAGGAGACAGGGCTTTTATGGCTTTTGCACTGGCTTTCCAGCCAGTCCTTTGGTAAATGGCAGCCAAACAACCCCATGATCCACAGCACACAAAGAGAGTGCTTGATAGGACACTGCAATCATTTTGACACATCACTATGCCAGAGATAAAGCACTGATGTGTCTTGTTTAGCCTTTTAACTGAATAAAAAGGTAAAAAGTACTCAATGCCATTATTTTATATGAAAGAGATGCTCCACACTCCCTAAATAGCCCAAAACTTTTCTTCAGTTAATTGCCATCCAGGTGGCACACAGTGGGTCCAGGGCCAGGTCTTTGGGCACTTCCACATTCCTTAAACGAGGACTCAGGAATGCCCTTTGGTTGCTGTCAGTTCCCAGCTCCCACTGTTTTCTGGACACTGGAGAATGTGGCTGTTTTATGAAACTAACTCAAATCCTTAATTTACTCCTGGTCATTTTCAAGCCTTTCTGGGACCCAAGTTTCACCAAATAAACAGCAGTAAATCTCACCTAGATATTCTGATCCGGCCTTCCCTCCCACCACACCCACTCTAATTTGTTAGAGAGGTCCAACAGCACGACCCTGGCCACAGTAACACAAAATACTCACCACATCTTCTTCGGTCCATGCACAAATATCAAAGGAGGGCAGCAACTGTGTGAGAGATACGAATTGAAAAGAAAACCATCTGACCATTTTTCTCCCCTCCACCCAAATTTTACTCTGGTGGCTGATACTGCTCTGTTCCTTTTTCCCTGTGAAGTGCAGGACTTAGGCTGTGACTCGTATTGATGTACTAAACCATTGGATTCACACTGATCATGGGTTGGCGGACTCCAACAGCGTGTTGGCAGTGTTAAATCGATCCTATCACTCTCTCCAGATAAAACTACCAGCAGATCTCCAACAAAAACAACTCAGCAAGCAAAAGTAAACCATCCAATGGCAAGGGACTCCAGCTGACTCTCCTCTTGGTTCTGACACTACAGGAAGGCTTTTGCTATGGCTTTGGTACCACCTGATTTCTGCAATGAAAATAATGCTGGGATTATGACTGTCTCCCAAATGATGGATATTTTCTGCAAAAGGAAGGAAACTTTCACTGGACAGCAGCAAAAACAGAATTTGGAGTCTGGCCACTGCAGATTGTCTTCCTGTCCACGTACAGACATGTCTCTCTTGCTTTCTGCCAATGCTTTGCAACTGCTCCTGTAAGGCTGGGGGAGTGCAGCAGTTCCCAGCCTCCTCCTACATTTTGTTGGATGCAAGATGGTGTTAGCTCTTGAAGCACTAGGAAACCACAGAGGAATGGCTGCATTAAACAAAATTCTGGGATGATTTGAAAACTGACAGAGGAGAAGATGTCACTGTAATAGTGATTGCCATTTTACTCATTCAGGTATACGGTATCCCAAGCTTCACCTTCTTGGCATTTTTATCCAGCTTAACAGGTTAACATTAATTGTTGTAGATCTGTATTTGGACAGTTTGGACAGTCAGTGTCTCCCAGAAGCTTAACATCACAATGTAGTTGCAAACTCTTTCGATGGAGATAACAGTGATTTATGAGAGACTCAGCTCGGCTACCCATGAACCCCCATGGCTTTGTCACCTCCTCCAGAGAGCCCTGCCACCCCCAGGTTCCCCAGCCCCCACCCACAAGCCAAGCATGTCCCCTAGGCAGGCCCTCACCTCGTCACCTCCAGCTGCACACTAACAGCAACCCACAGCCTGGGCAGAATGCTTTGGGGCAAAAGTATTGCTGGGAACAACACTTAAGTACAAGGAAGGGCAAGCAGCAATCGTGAACACCCTCAGGAGGCCCTGAGTTGTGCCTTTTGTAGGTGCTTATAGTCAAACTGGCTGGTGCTGCAGCAGGAGCCTGGTACAAAAATTTGTACAACTGAAAAATTTATGGTATTAGTCCAATAATGAATTTTTAGATGTACAGTGGGTTTTTTCAGCTTTCTTCATGTTTAAATATAACCAGTGGCAGAATAGTTCTGTATTTTTTTTTTTTTCATGGGAGAATAAAGGAGAAATGTCACACAGTGAGTAATACAAAAAAGTGACTTAAACCAGCAGACAATAAGGAACCTCTTGGAACACCAGCATTTTACACAGTGACACAAATGCATAAAATTTACTGTCAAAATGTTTATTGCAAAATAGAAGTTTGGAACAAAAGAGAAGCAAGGGAAAAGTTCACATCAAAAGAAAGTTTATGACACCAATTGAGGAAATTGAATACATTGTATGATTTCTTTTTGTTTGTTTGCTTTGGTTTTACATTGGAAAATCGAATCCACAGTGTGAATAAAACAAGACATGGTATGTCAAGTGCAATAAAGCAGAAAACTGAAACTGCAAGATTTTACCACACAGAAGTGTAACATTTCATGTTCCACACAAATTATATATTCAGTTTACAGCACAAGAGTCCTGGCATAGGCATTGCGCTCAGCTTTGCTTTTTCAGAAGGGAAAATGAAGTTTTCTAACACTGTGAAAATATTTTCTATTCAAATTCCATCAGTTCAAACTTGAAGTGTAAGTAGCATCGACTCCTACTATTCAGTACAAAACTTCTTCAGTAGTGCAAAAGCAAGAAATGCAGTGGACTATATCTGACTTTAAAAGGCATATGAATATTTAGCACACAATATAAAATGTTTAAAGAAAGTTGTTGGTTCTACAGTTTTAAAATTAGATCTTCACACATCAGAAATCTCTGTGCAGATTTTACAGTGTACACTAAGTCGAAGCCTGGGGGAAAGGGGAAAGGTCTCTCCTCCAGATTCCTACCAGTGCATTTTAAGGGCTGTGAAAATTACTAAATGAACTCACTTCTTCTACCTGAATGTTCTACCTAGGACTGTAGTTAAAACCTCTGTCAAGTCAGAGGTCTTATTAAAAACCTGTAAAAGCTGCCTGATTACAGAAAAAGCAAGTACAGCACTAAAGATGCACAGTAACACTGCTGAATACTTAACAGCTATATGCACATTATGGATCTATTGCTACTACTGAGAGCAATACCCATCATTACTGCATCAGATATTTAACTCCGAATAAACACTTTAAAACCCAGAAGGAAAGGGAATCAACATCTAAGAAAACCTCTTGAACAATAAGCAAATGACAAGTCAAGAACATGACTGTGTGACAAGAGGCCACGCCAGACCTCACCTCCAAGAAGCCCTTCCCATCTGGAGGGGACAAGCTCCATGTCAGGGAGCACACAAAGGCTGCCAATGCAGCACACCTACACACCATACCTTAAGGCACTTGCTACTCCAAGAAATTAGTGATGTTGTCTTCACAAAATGACTAGACCAAAAGTTTTCCTCCATTGAGTTCCCTTTCCATTTTTTTTCACCACTGCTGAAGGAAAAGAAAGGGAGTTGGGAGATGGACATCCTGTCTTGGTCCCAGCTGACCATGCATCTTTAAGCAAGGCAAAAGTCAATCCTCCCCATTCTTCTCTGAGGCCATTTACCCACCTAAGTCAATGTTTGCAGTACAGCAGCCTGGTAAAAAAGAGAAGTTCAGGCCTGGTTCTTACCTTTCCCCTCCATCAAATGCAGCGATGTTATTTTACTGCAAATACCTTCAGGGTTTATGGAAGACAGAGAAAACTGGGAACCCAAGAGGCCTGGCGGGGCCTAGTGAGCTGAGAGGTGTGCACAGGAAGGCTTTTGGTGGTTTGTTCTGGTTTTGGCCCAGAGCACCCAGAGAAATGCCTTCTGGGTTCGGTTAATGCTTTCATAAGCTGACACACTATGTGGCTGTGGACTGTTCTGGAGATTAATACAACCTGGTGATGAGACGGGTAGAAGATGGACTGGGATACAATGCAGAGCAAAATCAGGTATGGAAGATTAAATACTCTGACCTCCTCCAACCACCATACCTGCTCATCAGAGCCACTTTCAAAGCCTTTATCTAGTGAGAAGCATTTCAGAGGCAGAAACAACACAGCTTGATTCTCACATATGATATTTGGCTTGTAAACTGGAGACATCTGGTATGAAACTCATCACAGGAAAGTAAAAATGCAATCAATACCACTACTTTTTTAGTAAGCACAGCCAATATTCTAAGTATAACACTATCTCAACCGCATCAGAAGAGTTTGACACGTTATCACCTTATCTACAATTCAGAGATCACCTTTGCTACTCTAAATGCACAGGGAAGTTTTACAAGAGCTTAACTTTTCCCTTAATACCATTTAATTTGCTTTGACAAACAACATGAAGAAAGAAAGGCAAAGGGGAAAAAAATCCATCTTGTTCCATTAAAAAATACTAAAACAAGTAGATAGTAGAAATTACTACAAGCACGTTACCACATTCTGATGATATTTGCTGATATAAGTTACACCCCTGGGTAAGCACAAAACCTTGAAGACAGACTTAAACCTTGTGATTTTGCAACTATGAAAATCAGTGTCATACTACTTAACAACTATTTTTATTTCTGTAAAGCTTAAGGAGTGAATTTACAAATTCAGTTAAAACCCACACAAACAAAATGTGCATGAAGTGCTCCGAGACTGTCAAACACCAAAAAAGTGCAAAATATCAATGCTAGGAACAGACTTTTTGGGGTTTTTGAATTCTAAATGCACTGAACCAAATTTTGTTTTCAGTTGTACAACCCCACACTGCTTATGCGGTACAGTAATTTATGCACAATGACACACATCTTAAGATCTAAAGTGCACATATTACATTACACAAATCCATCAAATTTGGCTGAGTGCAAAGTGGCAGTTACAAAAATAGTACCATTGCAGTGGGTGTTAGCAGACGTAGACTTACAAAAATAGTACAAATCTGCACTGGAAAAGGCTATTTGTTCTTATTTCCATTTCATTATTTGCCCATCCAAGTCTCTTCTTCTCCCTAAAATCAGGTTGCTCTGATGGACCTAAGAAGCCATCCCCACCTGAGCCGAAGGAGTTTCTCCTTGGGATACTTTGTACATGTACTGCATCATTTAAATTATAATCTTCTCATGAGAAAAGCTTCCGGATACAAGAGGGTTAACGTCACGTCAATGTATTTGCAAATGTTTGGAAGAAGGTTAAACGACATCCTGCAGGAACTACGCATCTCGGGCAGGTCTAATCCTGTGCAGCCCGAATGGAGTAGGCCAGCTTGAAGTGCAGCACTCGCTGCTTTGCAGGTTACCAGACCGGTGCTGATGCTCAAGGATAAAACAATTCTTTCTCACAACCCAAAGAGGTGCCCACTCTAGAAAAACTCCCTCAAAGAATTTTGTGTTGTTGAGTGAACATGTAATGATTTCAAGCCTGCTGTTATCTAATGTATCCATTTTTCTCTAAGCTATCCACCAAACATCACAATATGTAGGTTAGAGCTGTGTAACAGGCAAGCCTATAATTAAAGAAGCCACTCAAAACCAGAAGTTTTCATAACAGAAACCCTTCCAGTAATTGAGAATGGAATTTTGATAGCTTATTCCCACTACTGCTGAACTACACAGTAACATTTTTCTTTTGAAATGCTGCCCTTCTTCCTTGGCAAATATTTTACAACATCTTCCTTTCTAACCCGTATCTGTGTTCACACTGGTTTCCCTCCCTCCTTCTGCATCACCACTAAAGGGGTCATCAGGAGAAACATCCTCACTGCTCTCAACATAAGTGCCTGGCAGGCAATTATTGCAGCAGATTGTTACACACTGAGTTTTATGATAAGCTGTAACAGCAGTGACAATACCTTAAAAGTAATGTAGCTGCAAAAAACAGGTACGCAGAGACTAGTAAATATTCCTGACATTACTGCTGTCAGGGAGAATTTCACCCAAGCCACAGTAGCAGGGCCCAAGCTGAAATGTCATAGCGGCTTCTCTTTGTCCTTTCCTAAAGATGGCACATGCTGTTTAGGAGATACAACGGAATCAAAATTTACAAACACTGATTTTTGCTCTCAGGTACAAGAATAAGTCCATCAAAGTTAATGAGGCTTCATGGATTCACATCAACATAACTGAAAATTAGCTTCTAGATCACAATATCTGATAATAGATGCAGAGGTCTGATTGCAGTTTACTTTGCTAGAGTGAATTATATATACATGCACATACACGTGAGGGGAAAAAAAAGAACATTTATACAAATCATCTACTAATAGGGGTTATCTGGGTTCTGCTGCTATTCAGTGTTTAAACTGTGTATTTAACTAACCCCTCTCTTCCCCCCCAAGCTTCTCTCTTCCTAGAAACCTATTTGTGACTTCCCACAATGCTGCCTTGAAAAAGGCTTTAAATTGGAAACACAGCAAACCCCTTCACTACACCAGTAGAAAGAATGGATCTAGAGAATAGCAAATCTGGAAGTACAAGTATATGCATATGATTGACAATTAAAGGGGTAAGGGAAATGACAAAAAACACAAAAGAAAAATCTGAAGTACATTAATGGCATTAAAGGCATTGAAGTTTCTCCCAGTGTTTCCAGATCTTAAATTTATCAAGCCATAGTTTCTGTAATCAGGCATTAGGAATTATAGATATAATCATGGTTCTTAAAATAATAATAATCTCAATTAGTTTGGAAAGTTTAGTTCCAAATTTCATCAAAGCAGAAATAAGTCAGCATAATCAAAACAAAAACAACATATCTTTCTACATACAAATATGCTCAGCCTGGAAAAGATCTTTTCTGTTGTTTTTTGTTTGTTTTTGTTCTTTTACAGGATTTAAACAGACCAAACTGACAGGATTCTTGTTCTAAAACTTTATTGTTTTGCTTCGCTAAAACAATTTCAGGGTTACTTCTACAACTTATTTCATTCGCTGCTATCATCTGTGTCATCAAAATCATCATCATCATCGTCATCTGACCAGTCGAATTCACTGAAACCCAAAGCCATGTTGATTTTCTTCCCTTTTCTCATAGAGGTGGTTTTAGAAGAATTCTTTTTGGCTTGCATGTTTATCTGCATTCCAGAATGCAGGACAGATCCTGCTTGGTTCAGAGAGAAGATATCCCCAAAGCCCGTCATCATCAAGGCCTTCAGACTTTGGTTCATGCCAGCTACCTCCCCGTTACTTGTTGCTGTGATCTGACATGACATCTCTGCACTGTTTGACTCCTCTGTTTTAGATTCAAAGTAAGACTCCTGAGACATTCTTGCAGCAAGAGGTAAGAAAAACTATTCAAAGGAGGAAAGGACAGAGCAAAAGTGAAAGTTAGAACCAATTTAAAAATCAAGGAAAAAGACACCACCAGATTAGTCAGCAATCAACAGAAAGCATACGATTAGTGAGTCTAAACATGGAGGTCAAGTAAGAATTCATTAAAACAGACAGCATCCTTCCGGGGTCATTGTTCTTAAACCAAAGTGCAAAATCACTGAGTGGCATGGCAAGAACCACAGGCAACAGAGCTTTCATGACAAAAGAAGGTTCAAACTCTTCAATCCTTCATTTTGTACAGCACAAAACAGAATATGACATTTCCCAGCCAGGTGGACTGGTTCCAAGGCAATTGGAGTTGCTTAATTCAAACTTTCAGGATTGAAGAATAAAACAGGTTAAGACCAGAGAACCCAAACAAGCTCTGCAGTTTGGTGCACAAGAAGCAGCCCCTAAATATCAGAAATGAAAGCCGCAGCAGACTGGTTTTGAGTGTATGCTCAAAAGGAGAGAAGGGGTCACCCTGCAACAGCCACAATCAGAATTGAGTCTCTCACCAATGCAAAGGACAGGAGAACCAGCCTCCAGCCTGCACCAGCACCACACTTTCAGAAGCCGTCCCAGGGACAAGCAGGCAGGGGAAGAGGGGTGGTTTTGGTCATCTCGTCAGCTTCTTCAGCTTTTTTTTTTCTTTAGTGGTATCAAGAGACATCTGTCATTTGGTTGTACATCATACTAAATTTCTATTTATATAATCTTCACCTACAGATAATGGCATTCTCCTGACCAAGTCTGTTTGTTGTAGTAACAAATGAAATGTGCCCTCTTTAGCTAAATGATTAATGACTCTTCAGAGTGGCCAGGCTAGTAACCTCTGTGACATGTTTGCCTTGCTTCACAGGGAATAAAAACTCAGGAGTTTCATCCTAAATTAAACTACCTACTAAAACAACAGCAAAGGAGCTGTGTGTGAACACCTGCACTAGCCTTTGTTTCCAAAGCATTTGCAAAACTACCTACCCAAAATTCATGGTTTTTCATATAGTTTTTAACCTAATCAGAAAACTGACTGAAGAGTCAATGGCAGTTGGTCACAACAGGTTACAGGGTTGATTATAGTGATGCCCTGGTATGTAACACAAGAGGCTTCACAGCCAGGTTGCTCAACGAACACCCATTTCTTGCTAAAACCACTTACACTGACTAATTTTCTATCATTAAAAAGACAGTATTTGTCTTCTGTTCCCCTTGAGCTTTCCCTACTTACATAGACTTACTATTTGCATTGTGGTTAAGCAAAGTTAGTGATCAGGGTTTAAGAAACAAAAATAAAACTAAGAAGATGGGATGATGGGGTGCCCTAAATGCTCTCCATGCATCCTATGACTAAGTGATGAAAGAACGTGCAGCTAAACTTCTGTACACCTGGCTGTACGAAAAAACCCAGTTACCCCATCAACACAGTGCTAGCTGGATCAAGGATCACCAAAAGCTCTTCCTGATAAAAAGAAGGAATCTTTTAAAAAAAAAAACCTAGTACACAGCACATACACTTCATTGCCAGGTAGTTATAGTCACTTTAGATCCACAGAAGAGCATCCCCTGACATATGGGAAGAATTCCCTGCAAAAATCAACAAAGCTGCAAATCAGCTTTCCACTAAAACACGTTTCTGCGTCACTGACTGTTCAATGCTTGATAGTGGGTAAGCTGTGAATGGCTCATTTTGCAAGTTATAATCACTTTACTTCCTCCATATTTTGCCATCTTGTTATCTTGAGAATTTAAAGAGTTTGTTGGGACAGGACATGCCTTTAGTGACACACTGCATATGATGACTATCAGAAGACACATTTAGAAATGGCTGGGATCCACCAATCTCTCTAAATTCCATGGTTCTTAAATGATCACCTGCAGGTACGAGGCATCACAGGTGAGTATATGGATTTCATGCCTTGCTCACTGTCTTCCTCTAAATAAGAGGTTCATCTTAGCTACGTATCCTACCTTCTTAAAGTCAGATCTTCTTTCAAGAGAAGTCTCACATTTCGCTGCAGCTATGGATATATTTTACTCCACCAAAACATTCCAGATTCCCTTGTGCTAGCAGCTCTTGGAGATCCGCACAAAAGAATTTTCAGAGATCAGACTCTAAGGTGTCTATTGTATAGGATGCAGCAGAAACAGGGTCAAAACAAGAGCAGAGAGAAATGCACAGAAGCATTTCTAAATACTGGCCTCATCCTTCCCTCATGCTGAAGTGTGTGAAGCTATACTTTACTCTTTGGAGCTGGAGCAGCCTGCCACTCATAGTTACCTACCATGCAGGATGACGCTTCTACCAACCCTACAACACTGGAAAATCAAGTGGAAGAGACAGCTTTGCTGTTCTCCTTTCACTTGGTTTAAGTTTCTCCTCCTGCACACCACTGCTGGCCTCTGGTCTTTGCTGCAGAGCAAAATTAAGAATTAAGAGGTGACTGCAAGACACAGAGCAGGGACAAGAGTACCAGCTAAGACACAACAAGGCCTAGCATTGGCTGAGAACCAGGTTTATGCCTAATGGGAACTCTAAGATGTGTCACAGCTCTGGTTGCCATGCCTTTACTCCTGTTTTTACAGTCGAGGTAGTTTAAAGTCAAGCACTGCAGCTCCCTCTTGTAACCCTCCAGTTTGGTGCTGCTGAGCAGACACTGCCTGAACTAATCGAGGGAGACAGATGCTTGACTCCCAAGGACTACAGCTTGCAAACGGAATGCCCAACAATATTTTACAAATTATTTGCAGCTATGAATTTACAATATATTTGTATGTGTAACCAGTGCTACAAAAGACCCAATCCTGCTTGAACAAGCCCTTTTTTTGCCAGTATGTCAATTTTTTTCCAATAAAGGGGTTTTTAAAAAAATAAGTTCTGTGTAACAGTTCACTTAAGATGTACGGAAAAAACAAACCTATATTTCTCTATTAGAAAAAATTGCATTTAAATGCAATAGGAGAGTTGGGTTAATGCTATGCAGAAAGACAGTTCATGCTTAGCACAATAGGCCTTAGCACAATGCTTTATTCTTGCAGCAATGCCAGCTTTAAGTGAAAAGTACAAGTCATAAGCAAGTACAGCATTAAAAAACCCTAGGGCCTTGCTGGTGAAAAGGTTTGCTCATTAAGGCTGTGTCTCATGCTGTGCTCAGGAAAGAGGATGGCCCACAGCTCAGTTACTGGAATCTTGCAAGCGTTAAAGCAGGCATACAGATATCTACCAAAACCACACAGAATCTGCACATAGGAAAACATTTATCCTCCATGATTTCATTACTGCATGTTCGCAGCTGGAACATAAATGCAACTTCATTCAAACAACAGCAATAAGCTATGCCTTAAAAACAAGTCATATGTAAATGGGTCTGGCTGGAATCAAGGTTTTTAGTAGGATAAAATTTTGCATAAGAAAAATCATATGCTACTGCAATCTCAATTTGGTATTTGTTTTAGCTAGTACTTTAAAAACAAGTAGGTATCACAGTATTTTTTTTTAACAACTCTGCTGTAATATGTCTCGCCATGCACTAACCCTGTGGTCCTCCCTCTGCCAATCAGTGGTTGAAGAGCTTAGTATTTCATGAAGAAATTCAAGATAATGCAAGGAAGGTTTTTTGTTCAATTTACTAATAAAAATGTGGCAATTCTACCAACTGGTAACTGGCCAGTCAAGGTTCTGTTAACTATAATTATGAACAAAACCTTAAATTAACACTTCAAATTTTGACCCCCTTTTCACAGAATGGGAATTTGCTTCTTCTCAAAGAAAAAGAACAGAACCAAAAATTCTGCATAATTTTCCTGACATGCCTTCTGGAAGATACAAATGATTCTTACATTTAAGACCAAATCCTGCATCCTATAAAGTCAGCAACTTTCTAGTTGAAAAAAAAAATTATTGAATGTAAACAACTTTTAAAGCTGAGAACTCTAGATAAATCAATGGGACACTACTTAAGATGCCCAATATGAACTATCAGTAATTTGTGGTATCTAATGTATTAGGTGAAATTTTAAAAAAATACTGTTATCTGGAGTGAGGCAATAAAATTGGCCCAAAGGAACAACTTAAAACAGGAGCACTACTTCCTTGGTGTGTCTTGAGAAAGCTCCAAATACTTCTGACACAAGATGAAAGGTTGAATTATTGTCTACTTACAGGAGTATTTGATTGTTCAGTTAACTTCTGCTCCCACATCTTCAAACGTCTCTCCCGTTCCTTTAGTTCCTGCTCTTTAAAGCTCAGATCACGCTCCAGTTTCTTTAGTCTCTCTAAGGTTGCCTCAATTTCACATCTGCACGGAGACAATTTGTTACGTCTTGTCTTTTCCTGACAGATATGAATTGTTCATAATTCCCACTTGAATGTTAATTAAATGTGAAAGGCTGAAAAGTACAATACTAACTCAAGCAGTTCATTTAATTACCAAATGCAAAGTCCTTCATAGCTTTAGGAATAAATGGCAATGTTTATACTTGAGAACAACCATAATACCTTCAGTTGAAGAAAAATAACATTTAAAAGAGTAAAATACCATACAACAAAAACATTTTAAAAACAAAAATGCCTTCTTTCCTCCCAGCATCATGAAACATGATCTGATTCATAAAAGAAACTGCATTAAGAACTGGTCATGGAACAAGCATTAGCAACACAATACAGGCAGTCCAAGAAGCCCATTTGTCTGGGTTTATAACTTGACTATAAATACTATTTGGACTTACACTCCAAATGCACAGAAGCATTTTGTGGAGCAATGTTTTCCCCACTTACTTTCCTGTTTCTTTAGGTGAAGATACAAGAGCAAAAATACAAACCATTATATGACCCAGCCCTGCAAATGGTTACAAATACAAGCTTCTCAAGTTTGGAACAGTTGTGCAAATGATTTGGTTTGTTTTTCTCCCCTTCTCACCATATATGCAAAATTATGAGAAGTAGGAAAGGCAGAAAATGAAGGCAATACTCTAGGAAGCTGTAAATACCATCTTTATTTGGTTTCGCTGCATGTACCTCCCTTAACAAAGTAGCTTCCTTTGACATACTTTCTGAGGGACAGTATATTTTAAACACATGAACTGGACTGCTCTTGGAATAGAGTTTAACAAGTTTTGCACTACACAAGCACACAGAAAGTGAACAACAATTATGTCACCAGATTCAGACGTATTTTTTGCTCGTGGGGTAACCAAAGAAAAATCACCAATTTGTATCAGAGGTTGTACTTGCATTTAGCAAACCATTTCTGTGCCTGTTTGGGAGACTGTCCACTGCCTGCCACCTGTATCCTGACACTTGTGGGAAGAGTCAATCACAGTGTTTTGTTTTTCTCCTTGAACAAGTGAGCTTCTAAGGAGACAAGAGATCCTAAAGAGAGCTCCAAAGATAGCTATTTGGACTCTGCAAGGCCAAATATTCTGCTCAAACTTCCACGTTATTTTTCTCACGTTAACACACTGTGAATAAAATATGCTCCTTCTGATGTTTTCATAAAGAAAGTAGAAGGACTAACAGAGTTAGCTGTCATTTCTCTTTGGGTGGAGAAAGAGAATTACTTCTTCCTGTAAATCTCCTGTCCTGGCATGGAATGATTAAACTCTTCTTCACTATCAACCTACAAGAGCTCAGCCTCTCAATGTGGGAAAATAGCATACCCAAAGAGTCTATTTAAGCAAATAAAATAATATAAATATTCCAAATTTTATGTATTTCTAATTTTGATAAGACATCTCTGTCAGACAGTAATGCTTACAAAGTACAAGGAAAGGGTTCAGAGCTAGAATAACCAGCAAATCCTACTGCAAACTTTGCCACCATGTTTAATTCTACTGCAGAAATCAGCCACCTGGGGGCAAAGGCATTTATCACACTTGAGTCCTGCTGAGTGAGCTGTTCTGTGTGGTGGTCAGAACAAATGTCCCTCACAATTATCATGCTTCAGATTTCAAGAAAAGTTCTCTATCATATTTAGGCATGCATAGATCAAGATCTCTGTGCTGGGCAGAAAGTAGTCACACATCGTAATAAAGAGACAACAAGGGAACAAACTAAAAGGCACTGGACCAAAGGTCAGAAGGTGACTCCTCCACAGACACCCATATCCCTCATAAACCCTTTCTGGCAGGTGCAACACATACTATGCCATCTACTGTGGGAACTACAGAGCAATTTGAGAGCAGTTGCAAGCACTGCTTTTCTTAGTTTGTGTCTCATCATCACTGCTACTTACACACAACTCTATAATTTTTTTAATATGTAAATTACATTCTCTTTTAAAATAATATTATGTGCTAGGGGAGTCCTGGTAACAATAGTTTTCTCTATGTCAAAAGTCTACTTTGTACTGTAATTACCTCTCTTCATTAGACAGAAACTTCTCTTATAATAAAAGGTCAGTCTGCAAAAACAGTTGCATTCTGAAAAATAATTCCACTGCATAATGAAACTGTGTAATTAAAGAGAAAGCTACTGTACATTGCCCAGTTAATGAGTCCTACTCCATAAATGAAGCAGCTTGAAACATTATACATGATAGGACATGTGGATTTGTTTGCTTCTGTAGTTCTGCAGTCTGAATTTACTGGTTTTTCTAGAATAATTTCATTCTGTGACACTGAAGAACAAACACTGCATTACTAGAAACTATAATGATAAACATACCCAGATTAAAAACAATGACTGGCATTTGTTTATATGTTTTGAATCGCTACTGATACACTAATATAAGTATCACTAATAAACTACTTTAATCATTGGAGCAGCCACTCATGGGGAGAGGATGGAAGGAGAGATGCAGTTAGTCTGTATGACTAAATGCAGAAAAATGTGATCTCTCACTGAATTGGAACATCATTACTTCTACAGTAATATTTTCCTACTGTAATACAAGTGACTTGAGAAAAGGCTCCAAAAAGATCACAGAATATGAACTTAAAAACATAGGGCAGACCTATGCAACTCAGGCATAAGACAGTGCCCCTATTTTATTAAATAATAAAAATGTGCCAAACATGTAGAACAGTTAGGAAAGAAGACACTGAATTATTCTAAGGAAATACAGAATGAGCAGATCAAAATGCGTTATTAATATAAAAATTAAGACCAGAAAATGTTGCAAATACTACCACATTATATACATAAGTCAAAGCATCATTTGCGTTATCAACTCCAGCAGTCATGTATAGACTCAGCCCACTCTCGGTTTTCATGCCAGCCAGTCAGTGATACTGAAGACTCCAGCTGCTTGCTGTTATAGCTACAGTTTTGGCATGTCTATACAAAAAGAACTTCAGCTTGCCTTTTTTAAGAGTGGGGAAAAACACAATCCAGCTTGTCTGAGCTTTGATTTGCTTTGGTAAGTGCAGTATTCTTGTGAAAGTGCAGTATCTGGATCATTAATTCAGAGGTCCCTCAAAGGAACAAGCATAACTTTTGCTTTTCCCAAGCCCATCCTTCTGCAGGGCTCTGATATCCAGGCCTCATTAAAATTCCCTATTTTGTGGTAATACATCTCATTCTTTCCCTACTGCTCGTTCAGCTACCTCTTTGCAAATCAGTGTGGGATAAAAAACCAAGGGGGAAAAAAAAAAAGCAATCAGTAGAAGCAAAGATTTTTCAACGCAGAAGTTAAAACACATTAAACTTCTGTGCAACTGTTTTTAGTACCCAACTTAATCTCTTTTAGTTTATCCTTTTAGTTTACCCTTTGGAATCACTTTATGCATCTTTCATCTACTTCAGGTGGCATATTTCTTGCATACTTTCTGTTAATTTGGCTCAACATTCATGAATGCCCCCATACAGACATGGCTTTCACATCAGGGCAGGCAGCCATTACCAGAATTTGGGTAGGAGAGCACCCCTCCACCTTCCAAACAAGTGCCCATATGACTTGTGTTCTTTCTGAACCTTGTGTTTTCATTCTGGCTTGATTCAGAAATCATCTTTGCTTTCAGGCAAATCATGTCCCATCATGAATTTGTATTTTCTCTCTCATACTTCCTTGTCTCCAAGTCATTTATTCTTCCAGAAAAAAATGCCATATTTATCTTTAACACAAGTCTCCATGGTAAGAAGATCTTCCATTACTTGATAGTACTAAAGAGCTTTTTGTTGCTACATGGTTTTTCATTAACACCTTTTCAGACATTCCTCATCTGAGAAATTTAGGTGCATCAAAACAAAATTTGCAAGAAATACTTGGGCCGCCTGAGTCACACTTCAAGAAATAAACTGATTAAGTAAAACAATGTTTGTTACCAAATGTCAGCTAGTACAGCTTTTATTTTGCTATATTGACAAGATTTAAGTAGTTACTTGCTTTTCCTAAAGACACTTGAGTACTTGCTAATCTTTTAAATAAATACTTTTATTATACAGGGGTGTATAAGAAACCCCTCACTAGGGTGTATTTTTTTTCCAACCCTCCTTGTTCTGTCTGCTATCAAAACCACAATATGATGCTCAGAGTCTGCATAAACAACGGTGCCATGAAGTAAGTCTGGGTACTTTAAATCTGTCCCACGCCCTAGAACACCCGTCTGGGGGAAGAGGGCCCAGCGGTGACCGTGTAAAAGCGGCGCCCGGACAGCGGCGCGGGCAGGCCCGGGCCGGGCACGCTGCGCTGCGGGGCGGCCCCGCGGGNAGGGCGGGCCCGGCCCGGGCTATTTATACCCCGCCGTGTGACCGGGGGCGTCCCAGCGACAGCTCAGCTTTTCCACTCGCCCCGGTAAAACTCTACGTCTTGCTTTTCCTTGGAAGGCAGCGGAAGAAACGCGAGATTGCCGGGCTTGACACAAGCCCCATTTCCATGTGCTCTTTCCCCATCCTCCACCCCGTCCCGATTTCTTCGATGCACGGAATCTTTCGGTATTTCTGCTCCCTGCTTATTTGGCATAAGGCCAACGCTTCTTAATATAGACTGAGGCACGATCGTCTGCAAAAATCATCTCCCTGCGCAGATCTGTTTTCAATCTTCCTTCTCAAACAGAAGGCTGTACTGGGAAGCACCGAGTTTTCTAACCCACAAATAAGCTTCGGGGACAGGTTTTTGAAGTTTTGGCACATTCCAAAAAAGAGGGTGGAAGTTTTACTGCAAAACTGTAATGCAATGAAATTTTCTCAAATCTCATCTCCATTTATAATCACTTACGAATAACAATTACAATCAGCAATAGCTAAAATCATATGCTCAAGCAATGCTGGGACACTATGCAAAAACAGGACTGGCCTGGGCATATACTGGATGTGTGGACACACAGTTAATACAAAGGAGAGAATGTATAAAAAATGGTAGAATGAATACAAGTGAGGACAAATAAAGGCTTAACTTGGAAGTGGGGGTTTTATGCCCCTTGTCTTTTTTTTGGTTTTAATATTAATATCACCAATACACTTTCTATGAAAATTGCATCAAACCTACATATTATATATTACCCAAGTTTTTTTGCCCCCACACTATTGACTGAAAACTTTTAATTGGTTTTAAGATGTGAATCACAAAACCATAAATATCATGATGCCTAAACCAGTGTAATAATAAATACAGGGTACAGCTAAGTGCATTGGCTCCTAATAAAAGTTTCGCAACATTCTGGGCATTCCTGAAAAACAACAAGGTAAGTTACGTTCTAAAAATACTTCAAGCACACATATTTTCTACCAGTACATCATCGGAGTCTGATGTCTTTCTGAAAAAAACCACTCATACCATTTCAATGTAAAACCACGTCATTTCATCTTGGGAGTAGGAAAACTTACCTCCACTCTGCCTTGTTATGCAGGAATGAGTTACACTGGTCTGGAAGGTTGCTGTCATTTGACATAGATTCCAGGATTGAAATAATCTGCTTGAAAGATGGTCTTTTCTGAAGAAAAAAGAAAACCAAACCAGAGCATTTGCATTCATATAAAACTACTAACACTATGTGCAGGAATTTTTCAACTGAAACCCCACAATTAACAGAAATTGCCACGCTTCTTTCTGACCACAGCATCCTACAAGAGGACTGTAAGTCTGTAAATGGTTTCTTTTTGTTCTTCCATTAAAGAAAAGTTTGGGAAGAATCGCATAGGCTAGTAGGACTCAAGCCTGAGCTTAGTCTTCCATGTCTACTAGTAAAACAGCATTAAACATTAGAAGCATCAATAATCATCTAGATTCTTAATTTGAAAGAATAATTTTTCTCAAGATAAGAAGGAGAATGCTTCCAAATAGAGAAGGCTGGCCCATCAGCAACTGGTAATTATACAGATGGCCTTTTACAGGTATTAACATAAACTCTTCGGTGTGTGAACAAGCCATTTAGCTGCCCATCAAAAACAGATTTCTGGCGGCAGTTCCCCTCTTGCAGAGGAGACACTTTTCAGAAAAACTCTCACTTAGCTACCTCAGGAGCAGCCGGGGAAGAAATGAAGATTGAGGCTAGGGAAGGATGTCTCGCCTGGCAGCTAAGCTCACGTTAGTGGACTCTGTGCTCTTCTGTCCTGGGCTCATTTACTGAACTTTCTGTTCCAGGGCTGCCCATCCAGCACCCACTGTGCTCACACGTCAGAAAGAGCAGTTAAAACTTTCCTGTTTTTTTCACTTCTCCCTTAGTCCCAAGGGGAAGCTATGAAATAGGATAATAAGTGAAAACTGAAAAAGCCACAGTTAAATGTGTTTCTTGAAAGAGCGCTGACTCTGTTAGTCTGTTTGACAGACCCCAGACAAGGTTGAGACAAAAGGTTGAAACAAAATGTAGATACATAATAAGGGGATGATGCACATTCTCTCTCTATCGTGCCTTTAATTATACCATTTCTGCGAAAATTACAGATGCAGCAATTAAAACGTGCATTTTAATTTGGGAGCACAAAAACAATTAGGAACAATGCTGAGGTGTCTCTCTCAGGAAGATCCAAGTGATTTCCACATTATAAAAGAAAGACAATTTCTTTATTTTAAATGTCAAACAGCATGAAAAAGTGTCAAATGCATAACAAAAAAAGAGACAAGCTCTCTTATACTGTAATGCTGCACTATCCGGCTGTAACTGGAGGCTTTGTCTGTCATTTTTTGGTCCATCTCCATGATTTCAGGCAATGGGCAGTTCAGTGAGCTACACAGATCTTCTTTGCAACAGACATGCTTGCCCCGGCCACCCGTGTGCTTACGCAGTTTGGTCCCTAGCCTAGCACACAGGGAGCGGCAAACTGGGCAGGCTGAGCTTCACGGCAACAGGTACCTGCTCAGCAGCACATTGCTCACACTGGTGACACAGTCCCTTGGATGGAAACCCAGCAGGGTCACACTGCCTTCACAGGGGGCTGGGGAGGCAGCTGTCCTCCCCTCCACATGCATGATGCTGCTGGACTTGCCGCAGCTGAGCAGATCCTCTGAACACACACTCTGGAAGAGCCCGAACCTCCCTGGTCAGGAGTTGGCTGCGCTGGGGGAACAGAGCACAAAATCCAGTGCAGTTTTGGGGCAGAAGAACCTTTCAATGGCCTTCACACCCTTATTGTTGCTACGACTGGATCTCTTGTAACCACACCAGCAGATGTGAACTGTTGAAGGGATTCAAGGGCTTCCCAAATGGTGAGGAAGCTGCCAGATGGGAGACAGTGGCTCCCTGCAATTTACCAGGGTACTGCAACTGCTACGCACTGTCCAACAGACTGGCAGGTACATAATGTGCCTGTACTAAACAAATTCTATTTTCAGGAAGACACCAAGGGCAAACATTCCCATGCTGCATTATCTACAATATTTTATGGATTATTCAGGATAATTTACAAAACACTTCTATGAGTTTTGCCTGCTCCTTTTTTCTCAGGTGTATACTGGGAGGGAAGTATAGGGCAGGGCTGACAGAAAGTGAGCACAGCCAACTCTACTGTCAGACTTGCCTGGAGTGGAGACAATGACAGAGAACAGGGCTTTTACTAAGGGTGGGCAAAAGGATCAACCAGCTGATTTGGGAGAAGCAGCAACACTCACTTCGTGGGTCCTACAGTGCAGGCAAAGGAGTTGTGCAACTGGAGCTGGAACAAATGCAGAGTCACACAGTACTGTGCATCTCTAGCTATGCAAATTCTGTGAACAGCCAGCAGCTACCCTGCCAGCTTTGCAGCTGCCAGATTTACAGGTAACAGCTTTGCATGGAGACAAACCTGACAGGAAAGCACAAGCCTACACTGTCATGTGGGTTTTGTTGGTTTCTTGCCCCTAGGAAAGGATAATTTCAGATTTAATAAATGCACTCTAAGTGCAGAGTGGTACCTTGGTTAAAACTGGCAAAAATTGATTTGTGAAACTGGGAGCCTGAGCTGAGAAACCTAAAAAAAAACCCAAAACAGTCTTCTTTTCAGTGGATAACTGCTTAGCACTTTCTAGAAAGCCCTTATAAGGGATTCTTAAAATACCAAGGCATGAGTTGCCTTTGAAAACTGTTTCCCTTTATATCTGTGATGTCTCATACTGAAATCTTTAAAATATATGCCCCTCTAGAAATAATTCTGGCTAATGTTTTCATTGTTTCCTTCCACTCAGTATTTCTTACTGAATAGGTCTGCATAAAACCAGCATATTTAATCCATATGTCTTTCACTTTTTGCTTCTTCTCAGTTCCCAGATTTCTGATTTCCATTAATATACTCCATAATTTATAAACATCTTTGATGTGGGGAGAAACTGAAGGAACAGATGAAATGAGAAAGAAGTGTTCACCCATGTCTCAAAAGCAAGCAACCCCAGTAAACAAAGACATCAGCAATGAGCAACCTTGTTTCTACAATTACTTAATACCCAAGCAAAAGCAGCTTGTTGGGTAGAAATTTGAAGGTGTGAACTGTTTGTTTCAACTAGCAGTTTAAACTGCAATAAAGACTACCATCCCAAGCATCACGTGGAGCAATGCACTACAGATATTTTTCTCCAAGAGTGAAGAATTTCTTAAGAATTCGAAGCAACATTAATAACTCTGTCTGTTCCCATGAAGAAATTGTGGTGTGAGCAGTGTCTGACACTCCAGCTGCTCTGCAGCAGCTCTCCAAGTGTATTCCTTAGCCCCACCATAAATGCATATCCCTCATTTCTCAGGGGTAAGCCACCAAAAGTCACCTCATGCTTTCTGTGGGCTAAAAGTATGCACCTTAGCAACTGCTTTTGAGCAGCTGACATACTCAAGCTCACCCCTGCTTGACCTTTAGTAACTTGTTCATGCATCAACGATCTGATTTTCTAAAGCTAATCCTGGCAAAAAGGGAATGTTACACAGAGCAGTATTTCAGAGGAGCGTGCTCCATCTTTTGGCTCATGCAGGCCACACAGCCCTTTATCAAAGCATTTTGAGAACTGTAAGTAGTGATCCTTTCCCAACACGTGACTGAATAAGTCAGTCACATGCCCAAATTGTGACCACAGATAACTCCATTTCAGTCATGTGAACAAAGTTGTAATTGCCTGACAGAAGAAGAGCTGCATGAAAAAAACTAGCACAGAGCAGACTGTCAGAAAAACCAGATCTCACATGAGATTCACACTTCGCATGCATCAGAGACACCTCTGGGAACAATGTCCCCAGGAACCAGCCCACACCCAGAGAAATTACTCTGTCAGACAGAACTCAGCCTGATAGTTAAGCATCATTCTCTTAAAATATGAAAATCCCTCCCTCCCCTTGAAAAACAGCAACAGTCTTTTGGACACTTATGAATGTGGCTCAAACAAGGCAGTGAGCTGATCTAGTATGTGCTACAATTACAGAAAAGAAGCTCCAATAATTCTTATTCTGAGGCCTTTGGTAGTGATGCTGACATTTGGAAGCAGTTAGTAAAGACAAGTAGTTGGCACTGAAAGTCCTCTTCAGTAATTACTGACCTAGAACTTAAGCAGCCTACTTGTAGATTCAAAAACTCAAAGCATTTTTCTCTCCTCCCTTCTGTGGGGAGAATACAAGGAGTTGTTAAGAGAATGGCAATTACATGTCTGTTCACGTGGAAATCATGTGTTGATGGATCTCAGACTTCCAGATCTATTCTGTAGGAAAGCAGCCCCTTGCTTTAAAAAGAGAGACCAGGAATGGATATTTCCTTTCTCATGTTATTCCTCTATGGCTACTCTCTGGCGATAAATTCTAGTTTAGAGCACCTATATGCTCTAATTTGTCTTGGAATTAATCCTGGTCTCTCTGAAGTAGTAGCTAAATTTCTCCTGAGTTTAAAGAAACAAAGTTCCTCCTGGTGCCTTGACTTGAGAAAAAGAGCACAATTTCCTTTGCTTAACTATTCTTCAATGCCTCAAATATTTTCATAGGCAAAGGAAATGGATGTTAATCCTTCGTACTAAAGCTAGTATGCCCACAGGCTCTTTTCAGCCAGTTTTATGTACAACAGGATGGTCACAGAGCCCATTTAAAGGAGGTAACTCTCATAATCTACAAAAGCTTTTACTGTCTGAATACTTATTTAATCCCTTCCTTGTAGCAGCAGATTAATAGTGACAATGGTGCAGCTCTTTTAACTTTTTATTCTGTTTTCATGGTTAAACAGTACTGCTATTATCATATTATCACAGTACAGTCATTATAAAGCTCACCATTCAAGTCCTAAGGGAACAGATTAGGAAAGGTTTAATGTCAATTTAGAATGTGTTGCTACCATTCCTACCTGTGTTTTATGGATTAAATTGTTCTTTACTTATACTTGTGTTTTCAACACAAGTAGGGCACAGAACTGGACCTTGAAATATGTATTTCATAATGTGATGCTCACATACATCCAATTATTAAATATTAACCTTTGAAAGAAAATAAAAAACCCGCAAATTTTCCACTTGCTCCAAATAGTTACATTTTTGCCATCTTACCATATTTCCTGTCATTGCCTTTAGTAGTCAGGAAAGTTAGCTGCATAGTAACTTTTGATTAAAAGGGAGAGAGACACTTTTAGGTATAAATATATATACCCACTAAAAAGACAGTCCTGGGTATCTTTGTGAAGATATGTGTCAATGGTGTCAGCTCAGACTCGTCCCCCAAAGAAATGCTAATGCATTTTGCAAAACAAGGCTGGAGCGGTGGTGTAGAAATCAAACACATTTAATTACCTTCGAATCAGCATCCCAACATTGGTGCATCAGTTCCGCAAAACTTCTGGGACAACTGCTTGGAATGGTTAATCTCTAATGGAAAGAGAATATACCAGTTACTGGAAGCATTTCCCTTTAGGCTGCTACTTAATTTCCTGTAAGAGCAATAGACTTCAAAGAATTAAAGCACACTCTCTCTTTTAAACACAATATAAAAAACATGGAGACATATTAAGAAAGAAAAATCAAAATTACTAACACTAGCAAGAGGTACAAATAATTTTTAATAGACCTATAAGAAAGTAATGTATCAAATGCACAAATGGAGTTCCTTAAGAAAGCTCAGAGAGAAGAAGCAAAACCAAGACAAACAGCTTTTAATACTATAATAGTTTGTGAAGGTTACTGCATAGTATTTTAAGATGCTTGTCAGATAGGCATAATGTACAGCCTGCCTTAATTCCTTTCTCCCACATAAATGATCTAGCTGTACAATATTATAATCACTTTTGACACACAAATAGCTGAAATATAGATTACATTGAGTTAAAAAAAGTGAAGCTCTACATGACACGAGATGTTTCATGAGCCTGTGGTCAGAAGGATTAATGAAGACATGCAGATCTCAGAAAGCACTCACAGAGCACAGTGAACTCATTAATATTTCCTAATGACTGAAGACAAGGAGTTGCTGGTTATAGCCAGGACCACTGACTACAGAGAATTAGTTTGAAGCTAGTTTGGTTTCATTTGCTGAGAGTTTTAAAGCATGAAAAAATTCACTCAGCCAGCCTCAGAAGATTTTTACATTAACAGCCTACCTCCAGACTGGAAAGCCTTTCTCACATACACATACACAGATACTGAAGCCTCTCCAGTTGACTGCACATGCTTCCAATATTACACACTGAAGGAGATCCCTCTGCTCTCCCTAACACAGTTAACTGACTTCAGATGTTTCATATTATATAAATAAATTTTTAAAAGTTAGATTAAAAAAAGAGTTTCTCAGTGAAAATGAGTCCAAATATAAGAGATATCAAGCTGGAAAAAGGGTTCCTGTCCTCTGAGAAGTGAGAACCAGGTATTACAGTCCTGTTCAGACTAACCTGCCAGGAAGACCCTTTCATCTGCCCTACTATTGCCATTTCAGAGCAAGTTACGCCACTCCGCACCATTATATTACTGCAGCGTGATCTGCAAAGCCTTACAAGACACAGCAGCCAAAAGTAAGAGTTAAACAATTCTGCTCTACAAGCATTCGAACACCATAAGAATTGGAAACATGAGATACAGAGGCAGGGCACTGCAGAAGTCTGATTATTAATGTCATAACTTAATGTGCAAGGGTTTCTGTGGAAGAAATACACAGAAATTTGTACAATGCATAAGTAAGTTGTACTGGTGCTTGATCTCTAATTGAGTCATTAGCCTAAAAATACACTGGCTAGTCTTGCTACAGTATTGTCTGTAACCCTCACTGTCCCAGGAGGTGGAGAATCAGCTGCAATCACCACTTGTCTCACTTGTGCAGAATGTCACCTATATAGTATGTAATATAGAGGTAGCAGGTTCCAAATGTCATATTATAATAAAGAATATATTTCTCAGTTATTATGAGATCATGTCTAGCATAACCTGAACTCTCATGATTTGCTTTTCTGGCTTAAAAAAAAATCTCTACCAGAATAAAAATAACACTGTGAAATTATGCAGAGCGTCAAAGGAGATCCATACAGAAACATGAGAATCTGCTCCATTTGCTGGCCTCAGGCTTTGCAAAGGGGATTTTTCACCTTATGCAATTGCGCTTTGGCTTCGATCCCACACTGATTTTAAAAGACTTGCAGTCCAGAAAAATGGAGGACTGGCTCAACAGTGGTTCAATCCTGTTGTGGACTAGAACTATGCAATCCCACTGATAACAACAGGTCGAACTGAGAGCAGAACCTGACCCTTACACTTGTTTTGGGACACAGAAAACTAAGAAGAAAAGTAGCACAAGCTGACTTTTACAAGGCTTATGCTGGACATGTTACCCAAGTCATGGCCAAAAAAAAAAAAACTACGCAATGCCCTCTAAGCTCCCTCACAGCCCTCTAAGGAAAATGGTAGCAACAGGCTAGTGGTACCTGACAGGCAAAGAGCTGGCTCTGAGGATGCCACCCCTTGGGTTTCTTCAGCCATGAGTAAAATAATCATGTCCACATTTTGCTGATATTGTATTTTACACAATCCCTTGCTCTGGAAAACTGTAAAGAAATGTGTTGTACTCTCTGACATCTTTTAGCGTGTGACTACATCTCTTTCAAACATTCCCAGTGCCACTCTGTACCCTTTATGTAAAACTGCACGTGGTAGGCACAGGAAACAAATACTGTTGATGGAAGGCTTTATGGTTCCTCCTTCAAAATGATGTATGAGGCTTTTCCTAAACTAGGAGAAAGAGTGTCTTTGTGCCCCCTGCTCTGATAAATGCAGTAGAAGACCACATTCACAATCTTCACACTGTTATTGTAGCATTTCCAACTAATTGGTATATCACAGTGTCACTCACTGGAATTAATCCAGTCCTCACAAAGAAAAAAGAGAGAGGGCAAAAAACACCAACAAAAAACATTAAACTAAGAGGAGGAAACCTAACTCCTCTGTTTAACTCTGAAGCATTTTGAGAAACAGTTTATGTAGAATAATAGAAATCTGTATTGTACAGCCACTGCCTCGCCATTGTAATGTTTCCCAAGCTTCCGCTGTGTCTAGATAGAGGAGGTTTCATCTTTGTGGAGGATTTCCATGCTTGTCTGTGTGTGGTACAGTCACAACTTTAAATGTTTTTTAAATGTAGTTACTGTCTTTGATATCAAGGGACTATGTGTTCAGATATACGCTCACATGTCCAACTAACTGAAAGCCTCAATTTGTGAGAAGAAGAAAAGCGAGGCTGGGGACACTGTACAAACGGTGTTTACACCACTGAAGTGCTTTTGAAATGGAAAGACTCTGCATGAGGAGGCTTGCAGCTATGCCACAGCCTTGCCGATACCAGTGAGGAGCTCATCTTCAATGTAGTGTTGAACGTAGGTGGCAAAACTGTAATTTCTCTCTTTTTTTAAAACTATTTTTTCTTCTTTTATTTTTGAAATTTTCATCTAAGCGGCAGTTTCTTGTACTATAGTGACTCCTGCTGGGAGAGTTAAGTTGAAGTAGCTGAAGGTCTCTTACAGATATATCAACTCCCGGCCAGTAAAAAGATGTCCTAAACGCAGGAGATGGAGTTAAACTGTTCCCCTACCTTGGACGCAATGGCTTCTTTCATCACTAAGAACAAACCCCTAGGTTTTACAATTGAGACTGAGAAACTAGTACAGTACTTGTACAATTTTTGATCTACAGCATCACGACGTGAAGCTGCAACAATTAGATGTAAAGGGTCCATTCATGAGGAATAACATCACTTTGACCCTTTGTGTTAGCTCCTACTGCTAATCTTTCCATACGCGTGAACTTACTTTCAATTTGAAGAAGATGAAAAAGTCTTTTGCAAAACCCCAATACTGTTTTCTGATCTATGTACCTGAATGTAGAAACGTAGTCTTACCTCGTTTTTTTCCACTACAAGCCAAGCTACTTGTAATCCTTCCAAGCCTTTAAAGGGGACCTCCCTTGTTAGCATCTCCCAGAGAACCTGGAAGAGAAAAAAAGAAAAGAATTTTTATTTCTGTACTTTGTATTTTAAATACATTATTAAACCTTGATACAGCACTATTCTGTATCCAATTACCAGGCAACCAGTTTTCATTTGCAGGAACTTGGACCAGTGTTTGTGTGCAAGATCCTCTCACAAAATTAATTTGAATGTTTCTGCTTTTTCCTCTACAGAAAAGCCAAGATGAAAAACTCGGTTGCTTTTTTACTATCTTTGTACACTGTAAAGTTCACATTTGGCAACTGGGACTTGGGAAGACAATGAACTCTACCTCTCCTTCTCAGCTCCAACTAGACATATCTTTGCTTTGCAGTAATTTTTCATTTAAAAATATTTCTATGCGATTGCAACTAGTGAATATGATCCAAAAGGTATTTTGCTCCTATGATATGCCTATAAAAATATAATTTTGCAATCAAAACTGTAATTGTTTATTTCCAAGTATGTCATCATGTTAAACTAAGCAATATACAGCATATAAAAAATTACTCTGTTCTCCTCCAGATTTTATAGATGTACTGTCCTTAGATATAGAAAGATCTCCTAATTTTGCATGCTTTTAGCATTTTGGTAACACAGTACCCAAGAATCTAAGCTACTCTGTAGAAAAGAGTTTGGCATCATCAAAAAGCCTTCAAGTCAATGAAACCAACTTGTTTTTCTGCCATTGGGACAGCATATTGGAATTCAACCAAATTAAAAGCACTTTGTACCTCCACTTGTATATGTCCCCTTTTTTTTTAAAGCAGAACCTTTATATGCACATCTTGTTACAAATATCTACAAACTTTTTGTTCTGCTCATATATCAAGTATAACAACAACAACAAAAAATATTTAATGCAAGATTTGCCAAAACGCATTAAGATCCTTATGCAAGTCTCTATATCCTCAATGTTTGGGTTAGTGCCCAGGTTTATTCCAGCTGCATCATTTTGAATGGATTGTGGACAGCTATGAAGACAATTAGAAAGCAAATGCAACGATATTGGCAGATGGAGGTCAAGCAAAAAAAATGCATTGAAGCAGAGTTGGGCCTTTAATCAAGTGAACAGGGTACTCCAACAATAGACCTATTTGAAAAATTCTGCTTGAGTCAGAAGACTGATTAGTAAAGGTAAGGGTATCTTGGAAAAATAAGAACAGTTTTTCTGAGAATAAGAAATACACAGGGAAATCTATCGCAGACGTATTCAATTATCTTGTTAGCCTCAGTTCAATTCTTTCAGAAGAAAAAAAAGGCACCTCAATTGTAACTCAAATTATCACCTCTCTACTGGTACAGAAGGAAATTTAATTGTGAGAGAAGGAAAAAATTTAGCAGTCCCATGTACTTCAGACAAAAAAGCAGTGTACAAAACAGACAGTTTAAAACAAAGGTCCCTGGACCAAATCAAACATGCGGTTGAGCAGCCTTGCAGAACCACCTCATCTTTGTGACTGTACCATGAAACCACAGAGGAAAAACTCAAGTTTGCACATCAGATAGAGCAGTATCTAAATAGCCTTCCTAGTAAAGAACATAATGAAATATATGTTAAATGTCTTCAAGAGCTTTGAGCTGGAAAACTACTGCTGTGCTACCTTTCTTTCAGAAGACTGTAAATTTTAAGAGCTGTCTTGTTTCATTCATGCACATATGCTTGTGCAGAACACTTTGCACCAAATTCCTTTATCATGACACCTTTAGTGTTTATTTCCACTGCCCGAAAAGATCACCGCCTCCCTAAACCAACAGTGCTAGCTATAAACACTTCCAAGACTGCACACAGTTGAAGAGAAAAATGGCAATCTGACACAATATGAAGGATTTTTCTTAATGCCTTCATTTTACTAATAAATGAAAGTAAAAGATACTAAAGTGGGATGTTGGAAACCGTTGTATTAACTTACACAGGTTTAGAAAATATTTTAACAATGCAATTTTCATATTCAGACCAATTGTATAGAGAAAGCCTTTCCTTCCAGGGAAGGTCACATGTCTCTATGTTCAGTTTCACATGAGTTTCAACCCGTTCTCATGGACTTGCTACCCTGAATCATCAGCTAAGGTGAATGATTGCATCAGCAGTCTTTTAAAAAGCAGCAGATGGGTACCTTCTGCATTCTCATTTGCCTCTTCCTCTCCCCAGGGTGATTCAGCAGCAGACAAGGACCTCAACCTGACTTACCCCAGTATGAGGTACACTCTTGTTCATTTTCAGAACTGGCTCCCCAGCTCACTTCAAAGGGAAATCAATTTACCCTTCCTTTCTGGTGTATAATCTAATTGAGACTGACATGGTTCACTTCCCCTCCCACCTGTGATGGCGAGGATCACCTGCTTTCCCAATCACATCACATCTCTGTGATGATGGACAGCAGGTGCTCACAGAGAAAACAGCCAAGCTAGAAACAGTGGTGAAGAACAAAGCAAGGCCATTTGATGTTGTGGTTTGTAAGCTGCAGCCTCTGAAGATGTTGGACTCATCTTTGCATGTAGAGGAACAGAAAGGAGATCTAAATGTATGTATGTTCACCCTATACATGAACCTGAGAATAAGAAATACGTGGTCTTCAGAAAAAGCTCACGCACTTACTTCTGTCAGCTCAGCTGTGCATTTCAATTCCTATCCTCTCAACTATGTGACAATAACCCAAAGGAGAAATTAAACCCACAACACCCCTACCCCATCCCCTGTCCTCACACCAGCGCAAAGCCAACAAAGATTCAAAGTGCCATTTGGATAGGGGAACATCCAAGTAAGTAATCTGAGGAAAAGAAAACACTCTGAACACCTTCACTGAAAAAAAAATTGCTTTGTCTGGTAGGAAGCTGTTCACAGAGAATGGTCAGGAGCCACAGTTATCAGAAGTACAGCATAAGCATTAGCATTGCACTCACAGAGGTACTGCCCTTAGGCATGAAAATTAGGTCCATCTTCTCTGCATTGAGAACTGCAGTTAAAGATCACATAATTCTTTTCAAAAAGAGTAAGGGATAACCCCTGGAGCTGGCCAACATTCCCTCTATAAATAACATATGTTCTCATAGCTAAAGCAATGTTTGAACAGCTGCTACATTTAATGGCAGTCTCTGTGCCACCATTAGCCAATTAATGGTTTTACTTATTTGTCCTTTTAAGTGATAAAATAATTCAGCTACATTGGATAAGCTTTCTGTGATTAAACACATTTATACTGATACACAAACACACACTGTGGTGCACTACAAACAGTTCTGCCAGGATAACATATTCTGAGCATATGTCCTCATGATTTCGAAACAGCTTTTAGAGTGACACTGTCATTCCACGTACACTTTCTTATCTGGCAGAGATAGCAAGGAATGGCAGAGATGGCAAGGAATAATTTTTGAGCAACACACAATGACATACAAGTCAGTTTCTGGGTTGATCAGTAGTAACACTTGGTTTCAGTTATTTAAGAGTACGGACTTGGAAATGAATCAGAAAAGAGAACTAAAGCATGGCTGAAAAGTGCAAGATCTGTCTTTGTGTGGTAATAAATCTCCTGGAAAATTTAGCTTTAGTATTCCACGACAGTATTATAAATCATTTACTATGTATCTTAGAGAATACATAGGCCTGTTTAACCCCATGAAGAGCAGGACAAGCTAATCTAAACCTTAGCTATAAACATGTATACAACTGCTCACAAAAAGGTAAATTCATTTGAGCTGAGAAGCAGCTCAGACCTATGAAGCTGCAGAAAGACTTCAACACTTCATGGAAAAAAGCTCTCGCACAGCTTAAGCAGAGTATTTAAAATCACAGATTGGTTTGTAGAAAGAAAAGACCATCAGATAAAAAAATAGAAGAAAGGAAATTAAAGAAAACCATGGGGAAGATGAGAAATATTGCAAATGAAATATCTATTCCTAGCATCTTACTAGTTTACATTTGAAAGGATTCTGTTCTTTGTTAAAAGGACTTTAACTGAAGTAAAGCAGATTTGTCTCTCTAGCACAAAAGCTGCTGGCAAGTGTTATGCTTCAAAAAGGGATTCTTTACATTTTGTTTTTATAGATGATAATAACTTGAAGAGACAAAAATACCCTTTCTCAGATTTCTTGTTTTCAGACCCCTAGCTAATTCTCTGATAGTTGTTACACTTATTATAGGGAGATTCCAACTTTCAATGTTATATTCAGGCCATTTCTTGCTAGTATAACCCATTGTATCAGTAATTTCAGCAACAGAGAACTTGGGCCACTGCCATTCTTCATTTCTACCCCTCTATCTCCTCTGAAAATGATGGTGTTCCAAGACTAGAGTTATAAAAAGATTAATTACTCCTAAGTGCTTATGAATTCATAAGCTCCTACCCACAGTAGAACATATTAGTTCAAAAGTAATATATTAAAAAATTGTGGGTCATTATTAGACATTCTAAAGGAACACCACACACCCATAGAAACATTAAAATACTCTGGTAACACTGAACTGTTTTCATAAGGAGGGTAGTTCAGTTCTACCTCCAAGCACAGAACTGTCAAAGGAACCTTACTTTTTGAATGAGGTAAAATAAACTGTGCACAACATACTGTTCCCAAGGCACTGTTAATACTTGACATGATAAGATATTAAACAGTTTCTTACCTTCTCCTACTTTGAAAACATTATCTAAAGTCAATTCAAACAAGGATGACTATGTGAGCAGTTTGAACTATAACACCATGTTTGGAATTTTTCCTCTGACATTGTTGTTCTGTTTTGAAACTGGAATGTTTCCCTTCAGTGGATAATATGTGATTGCTTCCAGTAACAGTTTATATTAACATTTACATTTGTTAGCGTATGTTCACTTATTCTTTGTGACCTAGTTCAGTTAAGCAAGCAAGGATTTTGAATCTGACAATATAGGTTCCTTGCAAACCTTCAAACTTGCACTGCTAAGTGATCCCACATCACGTCTCAATTTTTTTCTCACTATAAACAACTGTTCGGCAAAAAGTTTAAGTCATCCTCCACTGAGACATCAGCTCAGCTATGTATAGCCATAGGTGCTAGCTTAAAACCACAGTGCCCCCCTCACATCTATCTCCTCCCATCCCTCAAAAAGAAAGAGACAATACTTGACAGGTAGTGAAGAATTCCTCGTTCTGCCACCCACTGTTGAATCCAAACAGAAGAATGGTTAATATGTTGATATGCATGGAAACTACAGCCCCACTTCCTTCCCTTTCCCCCCAAAGTACTCTTTACTGTCCTCTGCCAGAGAAAGGCTGTGGGGTTAGGCACACAACTGATGTGACCAGTAGGGCTAATTCTAGCCTACTTCATATTGCAGAGCAAAACTGAATTAGAGTTTAACTGTGGACAGAGTAAAGTAATTCACATTACTGAATCTGAAAACCTGACATTTTTATGATAGTGATAGCAGTGTCTTTTAAACAACCGAGCATAGAGCAGTTGCTTTTTAATAAAAATCAGTGACACTCTATTTTGGGGAAAGTGGAATACTAATGATTTCATCCTGTTACACACCTATTACAAGACAACCTTTTTCTCCTTGGTTCCGCAAAAAAACCCCCACAAGCAGAGATTCAAGATGCAGGTTGTTCAGTAGCTCCTGAAAGCCTTTGGACATATGCTGAATACTTGTGGCAACGCATGCGCTTCCTGCACTGGCATGCTGCTACTCTAATCAGATGTTACTAAACATGCAAAATACAATGTTCTTCCTACCATTTTCAAGCATATAATTATAAACTATGGGTCAGTCTTAAAAGGAAGTGTGGGGCCTTTTGTTGTTCTTATTTAGAATTGTTCTTGCACCACGCGAATTCTGTCACACAAGAGAACTGCTACAACGCATAGTGAGATAAGGCACTCACCACTCCATATGAGTATGTGTCACATGTTTCAGACACTGGAAGACTTTGAATAACTTCTGGGGCCATCCATGGGAAAGTGCCCACTAATGACATGTGTGTTGTATGGGAGTGGAATCTTGAGGCACCAAAATCACAGATCTGGCAAAAATAAATAAAATATTAAACTGGTATTAAGAGTATCAACCTCACTCATCAGACACGGAAACACCCAGTCAAGCAGCGGCATATCTCTTCAAATAATTAAAGTGTTCATACCTTTAACACACCATCAGCAGCTATAACAACTGAAAATGAAAAAACAAAAGTTTACAAAAATGCTGAAAACAAGCCCAATACATTTTTACAGCAAAATACTTTGTTTTTCAATAAGACAAATGACCCTAAGGTGAGCCAGCACCTGAACGTGCACACCTGTCCTGGTTTCTTTGAGAAGCTTACAGAACATCTGCTGAATATGTGCAAGCCTCCAAAGAAATGCAAAACCTTTCAGGTCTTACTGAGTTAAAAGACAGCAACACAGACGAACTTCATTCTCCCCAATATAGTTAGGTTTAACAAGAAGCTCTTGGGAAGAGTCGTTAATAAAAGGAGAAAGCCTACAACTGAGGTGAGACCTACATGTTTCTTGACTGTTATCTCCCTGTGTGCATTATTAAAATCTGTGCCCCTCCTATCCCACCATTACTAGTAGAAGTTTCATCTAAAAGGCAACGTTCAGCAAATTTCAGAAATGACTGTCAACTGCTAAGTACAGACTCCACTCTCAATGTGTATTACTCAAAAGCCTGAATATCTGTCAAACCTCAAAAAAGGCCACAGTAAAGACAAGATTTTCTGCTAAGAAATAATAGGCCTTAACCAGTCTATTGTGTCTGGTATCTGCCAGCCTTTCCTGGCACTCAACCCTTCCAAATAGAAAAAAGAAGTGAGGAGTGCCCAGGCAGTGTCTGCAAGCTGATGAGATGGCCAATCATGGCCAGCAAGATACAAGTTGGAAGAGCCCTCCACAGTGCTCTAGATGATGCCAGGTCTGTAATGAACTTCAGACAGGCTCAGGATGGGGAGGAGGGAACAGGCTCTTCTGTGCCTCAACAAGTGCAGCTTTGATGACAACCAAGGCATTAGTTAGTTCTGCTTGTTCACAAAGCTCAGGCACAGATTTAAATGCCACATTAACAGGTAACAGTAAATGCAGAGTGTTTCAGTGTTTTGCTACTTTACCATTCCTGGACTTCAGGTCCCTGTGGATAACTTTGACTGGAGCTTCCATGTGTAAATAGTGCATTCCTACACAAAACAAAGTAACAATCTAGTTAGACAGGCTGAGCAGGGCCATCGTGTATCTGCAGGCATGTTTCTTGGTTCCCACTAGCTGTACTCATTACGAGTTGCCATACCTGTATGCCGTATTGACATGCTGAAGGAGAAGCAAAGCTTCCCGTAATCTACTTTGAGTAAAAAGCACTAAGCAAAGCTCACATATCTCTCAGAGCATCTACATGGATATGCTAACTGTTTTTACCATCATATGTAGTTATTTTCTCTAACTATGTAGTTAAGGAGGTGTCTACACAATTAAGCCAGATATGAATTTACTTTTTTTTCATTAGTTTACACTAATTCTTGTGTGGTCAGTCACAGAGAACACAAAGGATGGAACAGCTTATTATATGAAGAATTTCAGTATGTTTGCTGAGAATAAGCCCTTAGCTTCCTTAAATGCCCCAAATCAAATCAAAGCAAATGTAAGGGCAATTATGCACTTTACCTCATAATTACTCTACATCAGCAAAATTACCCTCTTGGGACTTAGGGGCACACCAGAACTGGCTCATAGAAGCTATTTTCACTCCAGAATATTTCGGATTCATAATAAATGAGGAACATATTAAAAAGAACAGTGAATGGGTTTTGCCTTTTTTTTTTTTGGTTGGTTGGTTTTGTTACAATTTGAATAAGGAAGACTAGGAAGGCTTTCCAGACTTTCTAAGGAAAGCATGTCCAGCTGTACATTTGCTGGCTGTGTAGGGTAGTATATGCTTCTCTTCTTGCTTACCTTTAGCTATGTCAGTGGCCCAGGTCATGATATGATCCATATCCATCTCTTCACTTTTGTTACTATTAATGTAATCAAACAGTGAGCCAGCAGAAGCATACTCTGTTAAAAAACAGCAACAAACACGACATTTTAAAACATTGCACCTAACTTGAAAGATGTAATAGAAACCCTGCCAGTTCCAGAAAGCAGTCAACCTCTGGCTTAATGACAAAGAATTTGGGTTCAACAGCCTAACATTATTACCTGTGTAGTAGGAGAGTTTATCTGATTATCCCAACAGACATAATCTACTACTAACAAAAAATGAAAAAACAAACAAAAAAGTGTAATCATATAGAAAAACAGGCATTAAAATGAAAAAGCGTTAGAAAGGTCTAGCATCAAGAAAGATCAGGCAAAGCAGTTCAAATTTCAGAGTAAAAGGTTATGGATGCTCCTTGTTCAGGATAAGCAGATGTTTTTCTTAATTTCCCTTAACTGTACCTACAGAATCCCACAGCAGGATTCTGTGGGTACAAACAAGGGCTTTTGGGGCCCACTGGTGTTTGGAAGTGTGGCAGATGGAATCCAGTCTGACTAACAGAGTTGTGGGGCTTAAAACAGGAATAACAAGCTAGTTACACCTACACACATTTAGGTAGGAAACTGGAGACAACTCAAATCTCCACAGTACCACTTCCATATAACCTAAAATACTTACTTTTTTGAACAGTGAATTTGCCACTCTTGATCAGAGCAGTTAACAGATGAGTTTGGTGGTATCAGATCCATCTTATTGTTTCCAAAATCAGAGGATATTCCCCATTGCTAAGCAGTATTGTATATAAATGATGCCCCATAACAAAACATAATTTTTAATTTTTTTTTTTAAGTAAAGCCACATGCTAAATATATAATATTCTGTTATGAAGAAAGAGTTTGCAAGTAGAAAGTTTCCTATTTTCCCATGGAGAAATAGAACAGCAGATCAAATCATTTGTTCATGAAAAAATGGAAGGATGAAACTAGAAGTCTAACCCTGAAATAAACAGGATAGATTTCCTTGTGCTGCAGGTCATGTACAGTAGTTTAAAGGCTGTAGCTCTTCTGCTCAGTATTTATTAAATAAGTTTTATGCTTATTTAGAATTCATTGATGTTTCACCAAAAACACAATAATAGGTTCGTAAGATGAAGCAGATGATGCATTTTCTTTCATCTGTTTGCAATGACAGGGCAGACACATGCCACCCAGTGCAACCCAAGTAGAACAAAGACCAGGGGGATACAAGGAGAAACTTAAGCCTTTTGTCCCTCTCTCCCAAGGCTATTCAGTGTGCTTCTCTGGCAGAATTTAGAACCTACTTAGAAGACTCAAAATCTTCATATCATTTCAAAGCAGCCACAAAATCATTGTCTTTAAGACTACATCAAAGGTATCTGAATTTTGTTAATAATAATATTAATCAACGATTGATACATGATAGGCTAAATGCATACAAAAATTTCCATTGTTCCTCACCAAGGAAATCAAAAACACTGCGAGATCACTGCATGGGGAAGGAAACTGAGACCAAACTGAATCTGCAGCCTAGAACATGGCAGGCCAGATGGGAAGACCCCAGTGCTAAATGAAAGAGGGAGAAAACAGCAAGTCTCTTGAAAGTAAACAATCAAGTGGCAAGTTAGCTTTGGATCACTGCTACACAACCTCGCACTGAAAGGACAGACATGTAGCTTCTGATGTCACTGAGAGAGGAGTAAGCTGCTGACCTGCACATTTCCACAATTAAAACAGAAGCTTTTTTTACCCATGATGTCATCATCTGTCTTATAAATGGATTCTTCAGGAATAGGTTGGCTGCATGCTTTGCATGCCTTTACAATGCATAATTTGATCCACCACGGTCAGGGACAACTCGGCTCCTCCAGCCCCTTGCCACTCTGTGTGAACAGAGGCAAGTAAGCTTCAATCAACAAAGCTCCACTGTTATTATTTCTTCTATATGCTTATTGTGCCACAGGTATTTACTAGGAGCTTGTGGATTTGGAAATCATATTGCAAGGACAATGTTTTGTCAATAATGTAAAAGAAATATTTGCTTTAGAAAGAAAAGCTCTGATTGCCTTACTGGACCCACCCTGTAATGGGCTGTGGGATACATAGGGTTCTGTGCAATGGGAGCACAAGCTCTGAGAACCTTTTGGGATGAGGCAGCTGTGGCCAAAAGCCATATCTGAAAGCTACACATTGAGACTGCTGCTGACAGAGATGGCCAGCAACATCTAGAATGATGTGATCCATGTCAGCAGCTCACTGAGCAGCAGGATGAGCTGGAACACTGACATACATTCCAGCAGGAAAACTTTTTTTTAACAGCAGCTGTATCCCTTCTCAGAAAACTCTTTAATAATCCCACATAAGACATTACATGCAGCTAATGTCCAGCAGATGCCAATACTTGGCTCAATGCTCTCATCTCCATCACTCTGAAGAAACATTAGTTTCTCGAGATTTCTTCTTGTTTGGGATTTTCTCTCCCAAAAAATGAATCTCTGACTAAACACAGGGTTAAGTCTGCAACACTGAAGGCCATCCAGAAGATCACAAAGTGAAAATCCCTCTAAAAGACATTTCAAGCATAATCAACATTTCTTTTATCAGTAGCCATTCTCTCATTTGAAAATGGTGTGGGGAAACAGAGCCTTGCTTCCCTTCCAACCCACAGGACTCCAGTCTCCTTAGAAGTTGCATGGAGAATCAACACAGTTTGCTAAAAAATCCCCATTCTTCTTTATCATCCCGCTTTCTTCTTTAGCCAGGTGTGATCAGAGTTCCCTGTGGAACAAAGCTGTTGAACTACACACCATAATCTCTTTCTCACAAGTAGTTAAAGAGTCCTCATTCTCAATAGCACAGCGAATTACTTTAGGTGCTGTCTGTCCTGTGACTGGTAAGCAGGTCATATGTCCTCCAAACACTGACCTTTTGTGAGATCAAGCTGAGGACTTCTGATCCAGACATCATCCCAGGTCATTGATTACACCTCTCCTTTGCTTCTCTGCTTGCTGGTTTAAACTTGTATTTAAAAGGCTAATAAAATTACATTACTTGATTTATTAGCTTTCTATTAATTTTAGTGCTTCCAGAAGGAATTCAAGTTCCTGTCTATATGTTATCATCAGTGCATTTCTGAGTGGTGAAGACTGTGGTCACCCCATGCACCTCTGGAATGCTGACTGCCACACCATGACCTCCAGTATGCTGACACTCCTGTAGTAAGCAAAGCTCTCCATGCCCTGAAAAGTGCTGCATTTCAGATGTGCTCCCACCAGATTACACTGCCATCTGCTGTGATAACCAGAAGTCTAAGAGGCAGGTAGAAATAACTGAATTTTCACAAGTTCTGACCACCATCTAAGAACCAATAAACACCTGACTGGCAGTGACTCAAATTGGTATTAGATTGTGCCACACACAGAAGACTACTCTTCGCATTGAACTTTGTACGGTTACAGACATGCCAAAACATGCCTCCTAATCCACGCTTTCATGCATTTTATTTCTCCAGACATTTGTTTCAGCAGATGGGAAAATTCTTTGCTTTGCATTAACTTTCTACTCCTATCTTATGTAGTTTGTCCCATACAGGAAAGGGAGAAAACTCTATATCTGGACCATCTCCCAGGATAAGGGCAGGAAGCTTAAAGTGGTGATAGGAAAAAAAACCACCTACAAAAATCCCCAACAATACCACAAAAAACAAATTCCGCATAATTCTAGGAATGTCAAAACAAATGAAACCTAGTTTCCAATGAATAAAGTGAGTTGTCTTACAATGTCTTATAAACCCTTGACTCTATTTCAAGGTCTTCCCATTGTGAACCTCACAATGCAAATTCTCCTATTTCCAATGCAGGCAGAACTTACAGGGCAGCTTTGCTCTGAGCAGGCACCCAGCCTATCCTCTTCACAGAACCAGCCAGAACTTCCTATCATGAAAACCCCTACTTTTGTGACACACCAATTAAAATGGAAAAGCAATTCTCTGAACAGGGTAAGAGAACACAGTGAAAGCTACTGTTTAAAGGAGTCCTGCATTTGTGCACTAAGAACACCCTAGGCCCCATCTGCCTCCATGCTGCCTCCAGCTATGCTCCCAGCCTGGTTCCCACCTCCAGCACTCCCACTTACATTGAGGCAGGTGGTGCCATGCACTCTTAACATTTAAAGAAGACCAGAACAATTAGCAAAACATTGTAATTGGGTAACATTGGAGATAACCTTTTAACGCTGGAGTTTTACAGAATCAAGAAAAAGGTCAGAAAAAATCCTTACCTGTGACTATGCCATAATTTGGAGGTTCAATGACAGCTCCATAGAACTGAATGATGTTTTTGTGACTGAGCACACTGAGTATTTCTGCCTGTTGAAAACAAACAAATAAATAAACAATAACTACATAAATATAAAATAAACAAACAAGTTAGACAATTAGGAATGGATCATTTACTATGATAGTTTATTTTATACCCCAGTGGGTATACACACATATACAACATATTTTATATATATATAAATAAAAGCACACACATATCTAGGAAAGACTGTTCACAAATTCTTGGCATTTGAAAACCTAGTGAGAGAGTTTGGCAGATGAATGCCTTGTATGTTTGGGAGGGTGGGAAAAATTAATTTCAGACTATTCTTTCATGGCCAAGGCACTGATGTAGGAAGTTAAGTCTTTGGAAAAACTGAAGATCTTGGAAAACTTTATTCCAAGAAAGATCTGGGATTTTTGGTAGAGCAGCAGCAGTCCCATCCAGAATTTGTGTTTATGCACAAAGTACCACGGGTTCAGTGAGTCCAACGCTCCAGGCTGTTACAGCATACCATGCACACACAGCTCCATCCAATGTTTACTGGAAATGTGGAATTTCCAGGCATGCGCTGTGGAGTCTGATTAAATACACACAGCAAGCATGCTTGAGATTGCCAAATAGCCAGCAGTGCAGTTGAAACTGCTCCTCAAAGTAGACTACAGATGTTTGGCAATTCTGGATAAATATACAAAACCTTCAAATTCCACTTGAACAGTGCTGCTGGGTTTGAGCAAGAGACTGCAAGAAAATGAGACTGTATCCACAGAAATTAAGACATACGTGCCCTGTAGTTTTTGAGAAAAAAGGTCAGGTATCTCCTGGAAGGTGTCTCAACAGTTTCACCTCTGTAGTGTACTAAAACAAATACTCAACAGATTTTAGACACATGTTTTTGTACAAATATACACATTATGCAAATACAGAAATGTACTATTTTATATTTTTCTCCACCGTAATGCTTTACTTTAAGACTTTGAGATTATATTAACTCTATACCAGGCAAGAGCATCTAACAAGAACAAGATCACAATTAACTCCTCAGAATTTATCAAAAGTATCTGACAGATCCTGTCACAGACCCTTGACTGGCAGTGGGAGTGTTGCTGTTTACCCACAGGTGAGTTTTCACACATATTCTTAGATAACTGCCAATTAAATTATTTTGTGGACTTACAGGTGAGTCAGTCTGCAGTATGATTTGCTGAAAACAGCATACGTTTTAAAAGTTAATTTTCTGGTATTGTGAAAAAAGATTACTCACTTGACAGTAATATTGTTTTTCTTGCTGAGCACGCTAAGCAGCATGAAGAGTTAGTGTAACCCAAGTTAAGTTCAAAGCTGTAGTTAAAGATTTAATTGAATATGTGTAAATGTCTGTGCATTAGCTAAAGATAAAGGTCTTAATTCAAAACTGTGCTGAAGTTACTAAAAAAGTCTTTAAGCAACAACAACAGCAAAAAAATTGAGTAATCTCATGCCTTTATCTGTAATCATGCAATTAAGCACGTGTATCATGGAACCACCTATAAGACACAGGCCAAACAAATATTGCTTTGCTATAGCTCTACATTTATTACAGTGGCAGTAGCTGATGTACCATGGGTTTCTGCATCAAAACTGCTATAAGCCTTTGTGTTTTCAGTGAATCTACAAGGCCACAAAATAATTTAACTGGCAGCTATCTAAGCAAATGTGGGAAGATTCACCTGCAGGTAAACAGCAACACTCCAAGAGCCAGTCAATAGATCTGCTAGCAGGAGCTCTGCCCTCCAACTGCAGCCCCACCAGCCTCCCAAGACAAGGGACTCTTGCAGCAGCAGCAGCATGAGTTGTATTTCCAACCTCCTTCGCCAGCCTGGAGGATGCAGGTGACTGCTGAGTCATTCAAACCTCCATCTCAGAAACTTTTGTATTATGTTTGTATATTCCTTAGGAAATATTCAATTGGGCAGTGTCCTCTAATTCCTACCAGCATTACTGCCAGATTACCAGGAGACCTAACTCTCCTTGACTGCCTATCTGAATATTCTGACACGAGACAGGAATAACACAAACAGTTAGACAAACTATCTAAACCACCTTTTCATGGACACCTTGGTCAGAGAAATGGAATAAAACCATCTTCTTGAAAAGTACTTAAAACACACCATGTCTTCAAAGCACTGAGCACCCCATCTGCTGTGGTGTTTACAACACAAGTACTTTAACAGGTTCTTAGAATTAAATTGATGGGTCTCATATTTTTTCCCATAGCATAATATATTTAGGTCCTGGCTATAAAAGTAGTACTAGATGAATCTTTTAGTAGAATGATTAAAAATGCCCCGTGATTAACAAATCCAAGCGCCACAGCTCCCTATTCCGCCACAGCTATGTGCAGAACCCAGTGACTGTTCTCCATCCCACACAAGATGTTGCTGGATCCAGTGAAAGCCCGTCAGAGTCAGTGGACAACAGGAGGGCTGCACTGCAGTGACACCAGCAGCAAACTGACCAATCACCCAGTGCTACCACGACAGGGACTGCAAACAAAATATGAGCATCAGGCCAAGAAGATGACTACTTCACTGCCACGGGCACACTGATACACAGTGCTTTTATCACTTGGAAATGCAAAAAAAAGTTTTAATATTATCTTATTTACATTATATACACTAAGATCACATTACAGAAGTATGAAAAAATGCTGTGTCGACCATGGCTAATACCATCACCTTCACATTGATGTTCATACTCTAATCTGGGATTTAACAGATACCAAAGCAAGCTTCCATCTAAGAAATCCAGAGAAGCACCTTCTAATTGCCCACAGATATGACAATGAACAGCTTTGGGGTAAAGAAATTGCCAACTGTTCCTAAGGACCATAATATCAGAAAGAAATGCTCTCTAAACACTTTTAATCACTCTGCTGTTGTTAGCACTAGCGATTCTAGACTATTCCTTTCATGTTCTGTTCTTTTCTATTGCTGTAGATCAGCTGTGAACTCTATTAGTCAGTTTAAAGACACTTATTCCTTACAGTGAGAACCAGATGCAAGCCAGTCCATATCTTTGAAGCTTTTGTACTATCTTTGACAAGAAGGTGCCGTATTTCAATGAAAATTACTTTCAGATAGCAAATGGCAAAGTGGCGGTTAAAGACTGGTATTTCAAAGGTCCCTTAGACACTAACAAGAATATTTAGAATCACCTTTAAGCATCAAAACTGTACTTAAATCCAAAATGCCTAAATACTTGAAAGAAAATCCTGTCATGCATCTGTCTGTCTAAAGGCTGTTGAAGAAGTCAGCCCTTGCTGGCTTGGGCATGACACTCTTCTCTCAGTAAAGCTGCTATCTATCTTACGTGAGCTAAATGAGCACCAATTTACTTCCTAAATAGTGATGACCAGTAACAAGTATTCAACTACGTCATTACATTAGTTTTTTCTGTGAAAGACAGAATTTTATTTTTTTAAAGGCTGGATTGAAGCAGAACTAATGGAGTTCAGCTGAAGGAAAGACATCCAAACACATTAAGTACAAACTCCCTGGACATAACATAGAGACACAGACACACAAGGTAACTGCAATAGAGTTGAATATTATGCTTAGTGCCATGATAAGCTTAGTAACAGCCTGTTACTGACCATCAAACTACGCTAAAATTGTTCACACTGCGCTTACATCACAGGTATGGATGAAATTACGTCCCTCTGTTGAGTCCTGATGAAGGGATTATAGACTGCAACACCATTTCTCAAAGGCAAAGGGATTCAGATTTCTAAACAAACCTAATCCACTGCTTACATAATTCAAATATCACAAAATCCAAGGTCAGAACAAATTACATTGAAAACTTTTTAATTTAATTCTCACTTACTGGGTTACTGTAAATCAAACCCAATTCATAAAACAATTACAGTATAAGAGTTTGGAATTCAGGAAATCCCGAAGTGTATAAACAGTGTAATTGTGTCCTGTGAACCATGGTATGGATCACAGTGTTTAACAGGTAATTTGGTTTTATGTCTGTTTAATCTCTACTTATTAACATATGTGAAATGACAGTTACATCATCTAAGACTGACATCACCCTAGAGCTGCCTGTAGACCCACTAGTACTGCTCTTAACCTTGTAGTACAAACAACCATGCATGGATAACCATATCTTCAGGTGTTTCAGCAGGTAAAAACAAGGTCCTCCTCTAGGTCTTGTCTGTGTTCAGCAATTGCTGGACAGAAATCACGAACACAAATTCTAAGCACAGCCAGCAGCAGATGAGGGGACAAAGCAAGCTGGCTGGACAGCGTGGTCTCATTAAGAGCAGCACAAGCCTCAGCTCACCAGGATGACCCAAGCCCTCACTTGTTTTCGCTCTGCCTTGTACCAGTGCAGCAAAAGCAGCAAGTGCAGATCAGCTCTGATGAGGTCTTCAAGGTCGGTGCTGACTGCAGATGTGGGCAATGGCCACCTGATGCTGAGCTGGCATTACTTGGGAATCAGACAAGGCCATATCGTCAGATCTTTAATTGCAGCCGCAAAGACAGTAAGGATGTGGACGGAGGCACTTTGCATACAGCTGTGTTGTTGCTTGCCAGCTACTCATAGCAGCTGCAGCTGCTCTTGTTAGAGCTCCCTATCCCAAGGCAGTTAAAGTTAGCAAAGACCAAACGACTCAGCATATTTTAGTTACTCTGGTTCTCCTTGGAAATATATTAGGAATTTGTTACGCTCCCACTTGTAGTCAAGAGAAGTGATCAAGGGTTTGGGCTAGCAGTCTATTCCAGCAGCACAGCTGGAACTGTAAAAGAACATCTGTTCACAGAGTTTTTCAGTATCAAAAGACTTTTTTGCATGGGTCCAGACAAACAGAGCCCAAAGCAACTCAACCACCACTTCTTCCAGGTGCCTTTGGAGCAGCTGACTGGAAAGAGTAAAGTGTCTTTCCACCCTGGTCTGAGCACACTGGTTTAGGATTAACACAGGAAATAGCTGCAGCCCCTTGTGAGACTATTGGGTCAGCCAGCAGCCAACCAACTCTCCTGCTGGTAAATCAGGTAACCGCACAGCAAGTGGCACCTTCACTCCATGCAAAATTACGGAGTTAGACATGGTTAGCTACTTAATCTGATTAACATGACTTCCTTAACTGCCTTATAATATTTATTATTACATTCTGCAAAAGTCTGGCTATTTAATTTTCCAGAGAACTGTTTGCCATATTTATTAAGGAGATATTTAGACACACTTAAGGCAGCTTTGGAAAGATATTTTTTCCTAAGTCTTGTAGCATTTTAAAGGCTTTGACCTTTGTCATGTTCTTGGGAGAGTTTCAACTTAGCTACTCTCAGGAGGTTTTACAGTCTTATAGAAGGGCAGCTGGAAGAGGCCAGCTGATGTTTTAGTAAAATCATTCTATTAGTGACAACTGCATACAAAAAGATACAGAATGCTAACATATATAAATCCCACACCTTTATTTCTAGACTCCTGCTCAAAAGTATATCCAGTCTATCTCCATTTCCAGTGTCTCATGAATCCTTTCTTGTGAATTTACTGATGTCTAAGAAGGGATGACACTTCCTACAATACCAGTATCTCTAGGTGAACAAGCCCAAAACATCATTTTACAGATGCAATACTAAGACAATCAGCATCCGTCATTCCTAACAAATTATCTTCTCAATATGCAATAAAGGGATACTTAAAGAATTTCAGAAATATAAAATTATCACCAAGAATTATATAGCAGGGATGTTACATAATTATTACAGTTTTGAACACTGAAAAGAAAATTAAGCAGATACAAAAAAAAATTAGGACTTTGCTTACTGATTTGTCTGTTCTCATAAAGTTTTCTAAGGAAAAAAATAAAAACAGGAATTTTGTGCTTCAGGGGCCCCAAATAACGCGCAAATGATACTGATTGTCCAGTTCAGAGAATTTTTGTTAAATCTGTTAAACTCTCCTTAATACTAACAATGCAAGAGGAAAACCACATGAACATGGCAAAGCCAAAGAATCCTCAGTGAGATTTTTTACCTGCAAATAAGCAGTTACCAAGTGCTTCAATGGGCACACTCCCAGCACAAATGTGTTACCACCTCTTCCTACAGGCCATCATAGTTTTAAAACTATGGTTGCATGTCACTTAAAGCTGTGTGAGCTTGGGCTTCTTTTTAGTACTCATTTAGATGATAACTTATCCCTAAAAAAAGCTGTTTTCTATAGGCCATTTACACACTAAAACTGTCAGCACTTACGCCTTAGAACACAGCCTCTATATTCAGGCTGTATTAAGAAACAGTATCCTGTTTCTTAAACCATACAGAAAAGAGTTAAATTACATTCTCAGATTGATGTCACCAGCATTTCTGTAAATAACAGAATTAAATTCTCATAAGTACATCTACAATGACGTACAAAATTTGTACTTTGAAGCATTTTGATTGAGGAAATCTTTCAAAGCATCAAATTTGCATTCAAATTTATGTCCTACACTGTTACAAATCCCGGAGACTGAAGTGGAAATATACAGGAAACTAATAAATTCTTATTGCTATATAATCATCTTGCCATTATTTTAAATCCACTGGTGTATATCACAAAAAAAAAAAAAATTCTCATTTTTGGAGATACTGTGATAGAAACACACACTTTAAATACCTTGTATTGACTCTAAGGTTACAATCTTAAAGAAAGAAAAAACACTCTACCAAGACAGCTCAGTTCTGTTAAACTGTCATAATCATACCACAGATAAGGAATATGGACATAAATTTATTATTTGCAGTTATAGGCTCACCCCATCTTACGAAATTTACTTTGAAATAATTAATTTGCATCACGCAGCACCACAGGACTTGTTAGTAGTAAAATGTATTGGATAGTGACCATTTGAAAAGAAAACTGAGTTTTATACTCTACTATAGTTCTTTATAGCAACCTTTGCACGCAACTTGGTACATTCTGGATAATTTGAAGGCTCTGGGATTAAAAGTACTAGCTAGCAAATTCAGAATGTGCCTGTCATAACACTGCAAAGACTTCCTCAGCCCATGAAAAGCAGGCTGGTCCCTCTAAAAATCACAGGCGATTTGTCCTTGTGATGTGGCAGCAGACCCTCTGCCTTGTGCAGCAAGTGGGAGTGAGATAAAGCTAACTGGCTCAATCCTCCCTCTGACTTCCATCAGCCCAGTGCAATGACCATGTGGAGCCCACACCGCACTAACCAAGAAATTGCAGGATCATGGTGTTGGTTTTCCTCATGATGAGGGTTAAAAACTTGTTATCCATTAGAGAAGAGGCTGCTAACAGACTGATGAAACTAAGCATTAGAGGCACTTTCCGCAGAAAATCCTTACAGAATGTTTAGTAAGCTTGAAAAAATTCTGCGTGACATTCACAGTGCCATTTACAAAAAAATCCAAACAAACAAACAACCAACCAAAACAAAGATTATGGAAAAATAACTCATTTTTCAGACAGATTTCAACTAGAAATACACCCACAGGACTGTTACATTTTGCAGCATACAATGTGAGATTGTATGAGCATTTAATATTAAAGTATCTGATAAAGGCAGATCTGCCAAGAACAAGTTTAGTTTGGATTTCACTACTGTTATTCACATAAAGTAAAACCATTCAAAACATGCATAAACGATGTATTTGTATTGTGTAAGAGTTTAGAAATGAGCAATGTCCTGCAATATTTGTAATTTTTAATTCAGGCAGATTTGGAGTACTAAGCTGCCTCCAGCTGCAAAGCAACACCAGCAATTGAGTAGAAACAATAGATGAGTGGACTAAACGACAGGGCTGAAATACCTGAGCTCCCATAGAGCTGTTTATTTTCAGCAATCATCATTTCTCTTTTCAGTGTTGGGAAATTTTCCAAGTTACTCAATCATTTTGAACACAAACTGGCTTTGACTATGGAGAACAGTAACAAAACCCTCGGCATTCCTAAAATACAACGGGATAACAAAGCTTGAAACTTTCTGATTCCTGGCACACTCTGCAGGTGAGAAGATATCATGGCTAATATGCAGCACAGGGATCATTCCAGACTCAACAAATGGAAAAATATCCAAGGAAATTATTTCTGAGATCAAAGTCACTATAAGTTTCATGAGCACCTCGCCGGAAAGGCATTTTGGTATGAAAGTGATGGGCAAAACTAATCCCTCTCAAAGAGCCAAGGCCATACATACTTAACTAGAGCAGTGATTTTTCTGAGGTCTGCAGAGTATTTTTAAGGACTCTGGATAAGATAATCTAGAACAAGTCAAATCTCATTATACAGTGGCTTTTGCTGAACAATTAGCACAGACTCCAACAGAGACAGCAACAGCTGTACTTCTGCATCCTGATCCACTCCTCTAAAGCAGTTATGATCCTTACAATGAAGTATTTTTCCATCTTGATCATGAAAACTGTAATTTAACCACAGGTAAAAAAACCCATCATGTTCTTGATGAGCACTCACTTAAAGCCTGTCTTAGAATGGATAAATCAAACCTGCTAATGACAGGGACAACACTTGATGGGGATCCCTCTTATTGGAATCCTAGTGAATGTTATAGCTCCAGAAAATGTTCCTCAACCAGGCAGGCTGAACCCACCCTCACTTCACAAGATGTGCTACCTGTAATATATTAACAGCAAACCACAAGGTTTTGTTTTGCACATGGGCTGCTAGAGCTCTGCATAAGGCTCTCCCCAGCTGTCACTCAAAAGTGAGCTGCCCCTGCAGAAAAGGTATGAATCACTCCCTACCTGGAGTCCACCCAACTGAAAAAAGCTTTCAAAACAGAAATTACAGTTGTGACCAGCAGGCATAAAAAGAAAGGACAGAAAGTAGTTGCCAACTACAGATGTTGGCACTCTGCTGAAGCACTCTGAGTCCTCCATGGACGAGAGGTATTTTTCTGTGACATTTACCTACCCCAAAGCACAGCCTCACAAATCGGAGGTTTTCAGGAAAATGAGTTGTCACCGTTATATGAATGACACACATCATGGTTTTATGTGAAACTGTCCAAATAATCCAGCATGAATCACGGTGCAGTCTACCTGCTTTTTCAGAAAAGCCACTCTTCTTTGTCTAAGATTGAAAATTGTATTTTACTTAGAAATTCAAAATGCTACTTAGAAACTTCAAATGCTACTCCTTTTGGGTAGCAATGATCAAAAAATAAAACTAGACAAAACTCCTGCAATTTTAAGCTTTTATCTTTATGAAACATGGACCCAGTGTTTATTTTTTCTTGGGATTCTTCATGCTGCCTTTATGGTAGCTCAATCTTTTTTCCATTAAGACTAAAAAATTTCAAATAAAACAATGGCTAAGATAAAAACCTTGGAGGAAAACTAGCAATATTTTAAAAATACTTTTGGTGTCATAAATCCACATTTATTAGTATTACTCTACTATATATTTCTGACATGTAACTTCACCTTTTCCCTTAGTTCTCTGTGATGAATTTCTTGTACACAGAACTCCCTATCTTATCTAGGCTTCTTTATAGCTCTTGCCTTACACAGATATGGCAATAACAACTATTTCATTTCTAATCCTTGTTATATAGGAAAACAAATGATCAGCCTCAAAATACATATTTAAAAAGTCAGTAACTTGAATACCAGTATCTCTGAACTCTGCGGAAAGTGGAAATCCAGAAGAACTTTCTGAGTGAGACTGATTACAGAGTGACCTATGAAGGCAGTTGCTTTGAGTTTCATGAACAGACCTACAAGCAGCAGAGAACTCACAGGGGCTTTGTACCACTACAGGATACCAAATTAAGTGAAAAGTCTGATTTTCTCATTGCTCTTCTCCAATGAAACAACAATGTTTCAAGCTAGTTCCTTCCTCAAAGTTATGGCAGAACAACCAGAGATACCATAACTTCTACCCATGTCTGTACTTACTAATACAAGAGGAACATCACACATACCTAATGGGGAATTAATAACATTTAAAAAGCCAGTTTTTAAAGCAAAAAGCAAAAAGCTTTAAATCAAAGCAAAAAAAATCATCTATTTCATTGTTACAAAATAACTGACTTGCACTACTTCCTCCATCGCCCTGCACTGTGCTTCCTGAGGACCTGCAATAAATGAAACAGCAAAGAGGAAGTAGGAACTCTATATACATGGGACCATAAGAACTTTCAGGACCAGGGTCATATGCAGAGTCCAACAAAATCTCTCTCTCCTGGGCTGTACCTAAAAAGCTGAAGAGAAGGCATCATGCTGCAGCTAATGACAATTCTAACCTGAATCTGAGTGCAGCAGAGAGAATTTGCATCTCTTCCTATTCTAGTAATGCCCGTAGTCTTTGTATAACTACTAACTGTTTGATTTATGCTCCGAGCATGACAAGGATTAGATTAGCAAAGTTCAGGACAATGAACTGAGCTCACAAGCTGGATCCAGGGCCCCGGGGCTCCGTGATGTTTTGGTGGCACAAAGTACATTCAAATCCGCAAGAGGTCCTTTGGCATAGAAGAATAACAGCATCACATCTACCACAGCTTCCCATTTTCCAATGCCAGACATACCCAAACCCTTGCCTAAGAAATTGACTCCTGTCAAGGATCAGACACAAGCAAATGTAATTTTCCATGCACCTTCAGGTCAAGCAAGGTTGGAATGACTTTAAGCATTCTCCTTCAACCAAGCAAAATCATCCTCTAGCAAAGTTTTGCTGCCTGAGACACAACTTTCTACAAGACACAGCAAGAACTCTTTTCCACCCTGTCACAGCTGTATGGCTGTACAACATTTCCCTTCCCTTTCTACACGTGCTGCTGCTGTGCTGCGCACTTTACTTGCAACACCACTGGCCTGCTGAGGGTGCTTACTTCTAGGAGACAGTTCCCTTATTCCAGGTAAAGTCCTTCCTTCTGCCTGGGAAGGGAGGAAGGAAAAAAAACCGCAGTACTGGCAGGAAAAAAAGGACCTAGAGAAACATTTCTCCTTCTCTTCAAGAGGAGTTAACGGTATCTCACTATTAGCATGCAGTGTTACTATAAAGAGGGTTTTGCCAATTCCATATATGCAGAAGGTTGTCACAACCCTCCTGCTTTTTTTCTTTCTTGAGTTTGAATTGTTGCACTTTGAGGAGTTTTAAGATCTCTCCTCAAGGTCAATTTTATCAATTATTATCTCTGTCTTTATCAAATCTAGATATAATTACTGCACTTAGCTCTGAGGAGAGAATGAGACCATTTTGAGGTCACTGTTGTGCAGAGCAAGTGTGATGGTCTTGCATATTATTGCAAACCTCGCAAATATTATTTTTAAATATTTAAACCATTAATTAGTCCATATTGTATCCTCAGGGACAGCACCACAGATCTTAAGCCTTTAGAAGTGTCCTGCATCTTTTCATATGTCCTCACTGTTTAGTTTAGACTAACATACCTTTATTATTGTGTATGTACAAAAAGAAACCACAAGGCCTTTTGAAAATATTGCTTTTTTGTTCAAAGTCTCTACTGAATTCAGAATTTTGAGGGATTGAAGTAAATGGTGGTGCTAGAATAATACTAAAGTTTTAGAATTCAGATCCCAATTCTTCCAAATATATATTTTAAGATATATAGTTTCCTTAAAATGTGAGGAAGCAAAATTCCTCATAAAAGCTGTGTACAGGGAGGGGTTTTCACAACAATGAACAGCCTAATCAGGGTGAAGAATCCTCAAATGAAAGCTCACAAAGAGATCCCTCTATCCTTTCTCCATTTTTTCTATTCTACTTTTCTCGATAGGGGTGTCTCACCAGAGTACCAGAAGAGTGAAAGATTTAAGTATAGGACTGAAATCCATCAAACCCAGGCTTGTGGTCCAAACCCAAGCAGCTGTCAAACCCAGAGATAGGAATGTATGCTCACTTCTGCCTAATAAAATTTGAATCAAACACTTTGCATCTGATTCTCCATGTGAGCTTTTATGCAAACTTCTAAAGTGCAAGGAATCCTGGGGTGGAAGAGCTATTCTGAGAGCTTTCACATAGTTCATGTAATTAGGGAAACCACTTCCTTTGATTGTAAGTGTTCAAAACAGCTGAATTTCTTCTTTCAAAGGACTCTGTGATTTGGGTCATCTCTTTTACTTGCTCTTTTATGTTTCTCAAGATGAGAGGTGAGACTGTAAAGCACATTATTTAGAAAAAAAAAAGATTCCACTTTTTGTTTTAGGGATTGAACTTCGACTATTCAAACGCTTGTCATTTGGAAATCTATCTTTCTTTCCCTCCCTCTGTTTCCTTCCTTTTCTGATAAGCTCTTCAGTGGCTCGAGCGAATATAGTCCAAAACGCCAATTTAAACCTAAGGGAAAACTGAAATACGGTACATAAAGGAAAAGGGACTCTCATTTTCCTTTGTGAGGTTGTGGTTGAATATGTAATCATAAAGGAGCTCTAGCTGCAGGATCTCAGTCCCCATGTCACATTTACTTTTTCAATGGTTCTAAACATTGACCAAGCAAAAAGGCAGAAATACAGATTTTTAAAAGACAAACAAAGCAGCTGCCCTTGTCTTTGAAATGGGTTTGCAGGTTCTTCGTTTCTCAAAAAGGGGACTCGGGTCACAGTTTCAAGGCAATGACCATGTCACCAGAGCTAACAGCTGATGCCAATGTTGCTACAGAATCAAGTGTCACTCACCCCGAATTTCTTGAGTCAGGCACCCTGTTAGTGCTGTTACTTTACATTCATCTCCCTAACAGCTGTAACAGGCAGCGAATATCCCGCTTCTCACAGTATAGCACAGAATCATACTAGTGAAAAGGCAGGAGATTTCTTACTGCAGGTTTCAAATTTATTAAGTAAAACCAGAACGCTTGTTGATCCTAGGAGGACTGAGCTTTATTCCCAGTCAGTGAAAAATTGCCGGACTCCTTCCAGAATTATGGCACTTACAGGGAAGCGGTCTGCAATAGGAACAGAGTAAACCACTCGGAACCCAGTGCCAGAAACCACATTACTGCCAACTTCTGCACAGGACAGATGAGACCCTGGCTTGGAGAGATGACTTTACAATAAAGACTTCAGTACAAATACATAAACAGCCAAGAACCCAAAAGTTAAGAGCAGAACTCCAAAATGTGTGGTCCTTTAGAGTGGGGTCTGGATCCTGCATTTGCCTTTAGGGCTCTCACAAACTCTTACAGGGATAATAGCAAGGCAACGTCCAAAAGAAAAGAGGAATTAAACAGCTCCAAATTGTAGCCATCTGTTGCTACATACTTACATCACACACAGCACCCTCACCTTACAGAGATATCACAAGTCAAAAAGCCTTTTCCTTGGTTTAGGAGATTAAAGGTACACACTTCACCACCAATCACTACTTATCAGCCTTCATTTTTGAAAGGTTTGCCTCAAATGCATCTCACATTGCTAAAATTAAAGTTGTTACAAGATTAGACAAGAAGTGATTTCTGTGCTTTCCCCCCCCTCTAACTTCACATAGGCATGCACTACACTTTCTCAGCTCTACGATTTTTCCAAGAGGGAAAATGTCACTCATTCACTTGAGGGTGCAGCAACTAGTTGATTTTAACAATTTTCCAGAACAACCTACTCATCTCTCCTGTTCTGCCCCTGCCAGATAATAATTTGCAGAGTTTCACTGAAAGGCTGCCACCCGCCCAGCCTGCATGCCTGTTCTTTTGGTTTTCCCACCCTCCAAGAGCAACTTGGTACAAGCAACTGCATCTCATCTTCTGGTGTCAAGAGCTTCCTTGCTTCTCCTACAACAGCGCAAGGGATTTTACAAACCATGCTTACTGTTGATGTGGCTACTGGAAAATCAGGTGCCCAATACACAAAACCCACAGCTATTTGGTCAGTTGTGTATATCATGACATAATTTTTTTCTCCCTTACCTCCATTTAGCCACAAGGAACCTCAATTTTTAGAAGTTTTGGAGCAAAATAAATAAGCAACCAGAGGCAGAAGAGAAGTGGGAAGGTGTGTGGCACTGTTCCTCTTCAATGACATCCAAGGGCCAGGCCCTATTTTGCCAAGGAGGTGCAGCCATAGGGGGCCCCTCCTGTGTGCAAGACACCCAGTTTCCCTGTGGAGCTGACTTTCTTAAATAGAAATTATGCATAATGCAGATTCTCTAAACATTAGTCTAATAAACAAACATGTATTTGCAAATAGGACTCTTCCCCAGTAGCTGAACTGTAACAGACAGAACATTTAAAAAGAGAAACTGGAGGCAGCTGGATCAGAAGAGCAGCTCTATGTTGCCTTTACTGGCCTCATCTCTCCGGTGTGTTAACACAATTAACTGAGTATAAGAGAAAGAGTTAATGCTGAAGCTGTTCTCTGGGCTCCTCTGCAGCCTCCAGCTAACATAAACATATCTGAATGTTTCCATGTGACTGTTTATATCGTCCTCTTAAAAAGGAAACTTTCTCTATCAGCACCTTAGTGAGTGGCAATAGGTAAATATGAAATAACTTTTACAGTCTTAGTTGTGTTCTTGCAATTAAAAAGACTGATTTTGATACTTTCATTCAAGTTAGGATACTTTTTTTCTTTAACTTTGTTTTCAGTGAAATCTTGTGCCCCAGACCCTTACACAACTCATATGCAGCCAGTTTAAAATTAAGGACTAAAAACAAAAAAGGAAGCAAACTAGGGCCTATCTAGTTCTACAGCGCGTTTTCCGGCCCTCTTAAAAGCACAAAACACGTTGTTTAAAATTCTATTGCTACCATGTGTATGGCGGGTAGTTTGGGGAGCCAGCCAAAGACTGTGCCCCCCACGCTCAGCTTTGAATACTCCTGCGGAAAACAGCCTTCAGGAGATTAATGGTTCCAGACTCGGATCACATCAACTCCAGCACAGGTCTCTGACTGCATCTGAACCATCACAAAGGCATGCAACAACCAAGAAACTGTGTCAGATTCAAACAAAATACTTCCACACACCTCAAGAGCTACTCTGGAATCATCAGAAACAATTTGTCACTCCATATGCTGCAGTGAGTGCAAGTTATTTAATTAGCACCCCCAGGAACTGCAATGCCAACAAATTTCAGTGTGGGTCACAGACATTTAAATCGTCAGCTGTCCCTCAAAGCACATAAGACTCAAACATGCAATCACCATCTCTCAAGTTACCACTCCCTGTCATTGTGGTTTTCTACTTGTTTTGTAACCTTGTTTTAAGAAAACCATACAGTTAAATAAATGTCTACATAAGTCTAACTTGAACCAGTCCTCAATTGCTTGAGCCTGCAACAGCCTAAAACAGCACTTTGAGAAAAAAGGATTTCTTCTGTATCCATGAGATTTCTACAGCAAAGCTTCAGGACCGCTTAAACATCCAAAAATACCATTTTGCAGTTGATCACTTCAACAGAAGCTCAGGGTCAGAAAATGTCGTGGGAGGGGAAACAAAAGAGCTGCCATTTGATGTCAAGGGTTGCTGGCATAAAGAAATAAGCAACACAACCTCTCCTCCAAATTATAAACAACAACTGAGTCCATGCAAAAAGAAGACTGAAACAGAAGAAACATATCTAGAGGAAAATTTTAAATAAAATGAAAAGAAGAAAAACAGGCCAAAAAAAAAAAAAAACCCCCACCAAAAAAGCCCCAAATAAAGAAACAAACAAAAAAACCCCGCCCTAGGAAAAATCCCCCTAATTGCAGCTAACTATCTGCTGGAAATATGAGCAACCCACGTCAAACAAAAACTTGCAGCAGATTGACAGAATAATTTTTAAGACAATATACAGTGGAATTAAACTAATTACGAAAGTAAAGAATATTTAACAATATCCTAACAGACTGCATGTTGTGGATAGCAAAAAGGATAAGAAAGAGTGTTTTCTAAACAGAGACAGATTTTCTCTAAGCAACATTTATTCATAATTTATAGGAAACCAGCACAAAAACTTGTTCACCTGCAGCGGTTGCACCTTCTGAAAAAAAAGAAAAAAACCCACTGAAATTAAAGATAACTGAGAATAAAGGGTCCAAACCTCACAGAGATATTCCTAACTCAGGGATCAGGCACACAGTAAGTTCCTGTGACTCAACCAAGCTAAGGAAGCTGTACCTATATTCCTAATAAGCAGCACATGCAAGGTAATTCCACTTCTCACTTACAAAGTTTAAGGCAATTCAAAAGACAAGCAAAAGGAAGCAACAGACATATCTGGTGCATCATAGTTTATTAATTTATCTGTTTATCTAATCTGCTTTTGTAGCAACTGTTCAATACTGGCCATCAGTCAAAAGGACATGTGTACGTGACCCTTTAAAATTTTAGTACAAAATCTAGTGGTTTGGACCACTGACAGTTATTATGTCTCAACTGATTCAAAAAAACTTTCGAAGCCACAGACTGCCAGTGTGGGCCCTGACACGCCAGTTTCACTGAAGCTGACATGCATATCACATTAACCCCGAAGTTGGCTTGATTTAAAAAAACGTGTATATACAAGCCAGTGTAAGTAAGAATCTCAAATTAAGTTGGTCAAAAAAATCAGTAAGCCACACAACTTGTACTACAAATACTCATTATTTATATGAGGCAACTCACACAGATGTTAGTCTTCTAATGAAAAACTTGGTATAAAAATGTTTTAATACACAAGTAAAAAAATCCACTACAATAAAATGTAGCAAAATACAGACAAATAATTTTCTATGTCTGGATTGCTATGTTTCCAAGACTGTTTTAGGAGGGAGAGACACAGGAATGAAGTTTCTTAAAACAGACAAAGTGAAACTATTCGCAAGAATAATTGTATTCTGGCAATGCTACATCATCTTCCATTACACTGGTGTCTCCCAAATATGGGGTTTTGACAATATTTTGGTTGCAACACATATGCCATGACACTTACAACACAGTCTCATCCAAAGCACCCACTAAGAAAATCTCATACAGTGACTTTCTTGACTCCTGGAAATATGACATTCATTTACAAAATAAAGTCCTCCAGAAAATTACCCCTTGAATGAAAGCCAAGAACAGGGCAAATACAGAATCAGTCAGATTCACTGCAGAAGTCTGTCCTATCCAAAATGATTTATTCTGCAAGATACAGAATACACAACAGCTGGAGCATCTGAAGCAATTTTGACAACTTCCAGTCTATAAAGGGTTCTGAGTATCCTCTTGACACCTTTTGGGAATACCGTAGTCAGCACCAAGAGGAGTGCTCTAAGTCAATTCCTTTACCAAAATATATAAAAAAACCCAAACAGAAAACCTTGCAAAATAACCACTCTATAAAACAGAAACTAAGACATTTTAAGACACTCCTCTGGTATAATAAATACAGTTTTATGTCCTTTTAGCAGCTAACAACACATAGCAGTAACCCTGAAAGGAGGTTGTAGCCAGGTGAGGGTCAGTCTCTTCTCCCAGGCAATTAGAAATAGGACAAGAGGACAGAGACTTAAACTGCGCCAGGGAAGGTTTACGCTGGACATCAGGAAGAAGTTTTTCACAAAAAGGGTGATTGACCATTGGAATGGGCTGCCCAGGGAGGTGGTGGAGTCACCATCTCTGGAGGTATTTAAGGAAAGACTGGATGTGGCACTCGATACCATGGTCTAGTTGCCAAGGTGGTGCTAGGTCATAGGCTGGACTTGATGATCTTAAAGGTCTCATCCTATCTAGCTGATTGTGTGATTCTGTATTTCTTTGAATGGATATGGGGCTGGAAGGGTTCCTATGAGATCACTTACTGTGAACTTTGTAATTTTTCAATATAGGTGCAGGTATCCCTGGAAAGTTCATATATTTGACTCCTACACCCCACATAACTTCATACAGCACACACTCTAAGCCCTCTCTCACTGTTCGGCCCTCTGAATACTTGCTGACTCAGACCTGAAAGAGGTAAGGGAGTAGGAGCTCCTAGAAAGAGCTAATAAAATAATAATAAGGCATCAAAACTGCCCTTCATTACAGCCAGGACCCAGTGTAAAAAGTCATTCAAGGCTAGCACCAGAGCAAGCATAGCAGCTACAAACTACAAAGAAAAAGAACATCTACTATTTTTAGTCCGGTCAGGACTAGTTTGTTTTGTTTTGCTTTATTTTACTCTGTTGTTTTTCTCTTGTTACTCTTGAAAATCATTGCCAGTCCTTATTCTCATGACCCACATTAAAATTATCACATGCTCTCTTTTAGAACTACAAACATGAATGAGGTAACTTCAGTGACATGCATGTGATTATACTTAACTCATCCCCTTCAGAAGGTACAAGCACGATCTACGTCTTCTGGATAGTCCTTTCCAGAAGTGGATCATAAAAATCAAAAACTTGAACAAGCTGCATTATATGCCATATGAAAAATTTTATGAAGCATTAAAATATCCCCTAAAGCATACAACACACTTATTACATACAAGAAACCCTGACAATATAAAATTAACTTCATGGTAGTTAGACTGCAGGCAATACAGCATCAAAACTGGAGAAAACATGTTTTTATTTTTGAGTCTCATAAAACTCAAATGCATTACAGACATGACTGAACAAAGCATGCACAGTTAGTCCTGCTCAATTTAATTTATTCTATCCACAAGTTAGTTCTGTTAGTTCACCAGAAAAATTTAAGTATTTCCCAATAAGATCACAATTATCTTTTGCTGGGTTTTTTTCCAACACTCTCCTGCAGTTTGTACAGATCACTGCCAGCATTTTTAAGGAGTCCAGGAACATATGTACTGCATGAAATCAAGTGATCTTGTACCCAAGTACCCTGGTTGTAATGGCTGAAGCAATGCTGCTGCCCATTAAGAGCATGGAGACAGCTTATGGACCATGGAGTACTTTCAAAGACCTGTGACATTAAAATCAAATTCAAATTTCAAATGAAATTCCAGCAGTAATAAACCTCCTGGTGAAGTACCACACTCCACATTCCAGCTGCCAACAAATAGCCACCAAAAGCACAGCCCTCAAAAGCAATGACAAATAACAGGTGAACTTCAGAGATGGGCAATCAAAGGAGGTGAGTGCTCTTCAGTGAAAAGCTAACATGGCAAGGCATAAAACAACATTTGTAACACTTCACTCCAGCAGTTATCTGCTCGAGATAATGGAGTTAAAAGAACTGCTAGCAATTTGCAGAATAAGGCCCCTGGCCCCAGTCTCTCCCATTCATTTCAGTGGGAGCCAAATTACGGGTTTATCCAATAATTCATATAAATCTCTCAAAAAATACTAAATAACTTCCAGAGTAGTAAATGTGCCATTTTCTTCAATGAGTGGACACAATTACCACTTACAGAACAAGGACAGATCCTGCTATAGCAGGCATTTCTACTGCCACATGCATCATAAACATCATGCTGACAGTTTGATTTTCCATAAAACAATTCACTAGGAACTCCTGTTTCCTACTTTAAATCTAAAACCACTATAGTGCTTGTACTAGATAGTAAAATGGCAACTTAATTTTTGTTTTGTTGCTTGTTTTCCTTCGCTTTTGCTGCTGTTTGCTTATTTTGTTTTACTATTTAATCACTCAGGCCACATTCCTATATTTTACTTAATCAGCACAAGTCATATCCAGTTTCACATCTGATATTCTAATCAAGACCTTGCAGCATATATATATTTTTCCTAGCAGACCTGTTTAGGTGTATTTTTTCACATAAACATACATTTCTTCCCATAAAGTTGTATTGTACTGCCTGCTATAAAAAATTAATGCCTTGCAGAGGTATTTCTCAGATTTCAAAGAGTTTCAAAGCAATCTGTCTACAAATGCAACACTCTTCCAAGTATTTGTAAGTTTTTCTAAGCACATAATCTAGTATGCTGTGCTGGAACAAAAATTGCTTTGTTTAACATGTTAGAACTTGTTAGCCCCTTGGCTAATATAAAATCTTCAAGATCTTTGCTGGTTGTGATTGGCTTGTTTAATAAAATGACACACAAATACAACATATTTGCAGAATGATACCACAGCTCTATTGACTTGGCTTGTGCCCTCGCACTTGGCTAGCATGAAATGCCTCTGAGCAAGTTTTTCATAACTCTCCTATGTTTTCCCTCTAATCAGTTGTTATGGATTATTGGCAGCAGTTAACAGAAATACAAGACAAGCAGTCATGGAGATAAAAGGACACTTCCTTCCAAATAAACTATAAAGAGTAGAATCAGAGAATATGCCGAGCTGGAAGGGACCCACAAGGATCACTGAATCCAACTCTCAGCCCTGCACAGGACCATCCCCAAGAGCGCCTGACAGCATTGTCCAAATGCACAGAAAAATTAGTTTTCTGGACTAAACGCATCCAAGTATCTACTAAACACAGATACACAAGAGTTACAGCAAGTTATTTTTGTATTGATATCAGAAGAGTCATTAACTCACCGTGACTTTCAGCACAGTTCAGTCACAGACATTCACTATTGTCATCACTACACATGAAGATGCTACATATGTAAACATGTGACAGCCATTAGGGTCAGAAGACCTTTCAGCCACCACGGTTGGCCTCTGGTAGAGCACAGGCCCCTATACTTCAGCAAGATGCTCCTGTGTTCAGCTCAACAATTTGACAAAAGCAATTGCCTAAAAAGACCTCTCAGTGAGAAGACAAAGAGATGAAAAGGATCCTCCATGTTCACTCCTTCCACTTGCAGTCTCTGCCAAGTGTTACTCATCCTCACTCCTGATAATTTGTGCTTTTTTTTCCATTCTAATTTTTCTGGCTACAGATTCCAAGCACTAGTTCTTGCAATAACTTTTTGCACTAGATTAAACCGGCCCATCATTTTCTCCATATGAAAATGCAATTTTTCTATATAAGTTCTTACTTTTTAACTCTCCATGGTTGTTGACAGAAAAGTTCTGCCACAGCTTGTTAGACTTATTTAAGGCATCACCACTTGCCTGTCCACTGCCTTTCCAGAAAACTTTCAAGAGAAAGTGCCCATACCCAGCTGCTCCCATAACCCGTCTTGTTTAAGTTGCAAATTATAACCAGTCTGAAGAAAAACAAACAAATTTGTGATGGAAGGCACTTGCTCCCCTTCTATCAACTCATCCTGATGGATGATATTCATCACCCCCTCTTGGCACCCCCACCCTCACTAACTTTCCACTCTGTGTTTTGCAGATTCCCTTGGGCTCCCCTTCCAGTTCATTTACACTCTTTTAAACACAAAAGAAACACATATGCCTAACAACAATTTTCCCAGTGCTACTTACCAAGATAAAGCACCCCTGATTCTTATAAATCATTTGATCCTGATTTGCATATGCAAAACAATTAACCTAATTTGCCTAACAGCACCATGATATGAGCTCTTACTGAGTTGCAAGCCTTCATTAATCCCTAAATAAACCCTTCAATTAAAATAAACTTTCTGGCATATGGTTTCCTTTTCCTACTGTACAACCTGTGTTCCTTGCTACTCCAAGCTGAACTTTGTGTCGTGCTGTCATTAAAAAATGGATTTTTGTTGAATGGTCCAACTGTCAAGTAATACAAAGGATTGTCATTTCTCCATCCCCTCCCGTTCCATTAAGTTTTATGTCATCACAACATGTATTAATATTGTTTTTAAATTTACTTTCAAAAAACACTTTAAATACATATCAACAGGTCTAGCACAGATACAGCTGTAACCACTTCAGAAACACACATGTTCAATAAAGGTATTTCACTGACCCTGACTGAGATCTGCCAGCCAGATGATTTTTAAGGAGCGCATTACTGACACCGCATAGCACAAATTTTACTTTTCATGTATCTTTTAACATTAACAAATAGTAGAAATAAAGAGAACAGCACAAACTGACACTGGACAGAATGTATAGATCTTCCACTGTCCTAGAAAAATCTTGACATCCTTTTCCATTATTTTAGACAGCAACATGTTTAATCATGAGCAAACATGCTTATCACATCCCTAAGCCTGACACAATCATGGCAGCTCAGCTGCTGCAGCAGTGGATGAACTTTGGTGTCTGATTATTTACTAAGTCTACTATGCCTAGCGCTGGTCCTCTGTCCTCCAGCTTGCAACTGTCTTCCTAAAATAGTCTGAGGATATTGTATACAAATGAGATATAGTCCTGATGGAACAGCAGTCCAGTAGCTGTGCTGTCCATCACTACACTGGTGTGTGCTCACTGCTCCATCTGTGATGCTGATCAGCAGGCAGACTGGAGTGCTGTGAGGACTACATACACCATGTCTCTGCTGAAACTGTACAAAGCTGAGGGGTCAAAAGGACTTTTAAGCAAATTTTAAAAGCCAAAAAAAAAAGAAAATAAACAACAAACCAACCTTAGATGGTAAAGGTGCACTAAGTTAATTCTGCCTTTTCCCTCAGGATTGCCAAGGACTTGTCTGCCTTTCCAGGTCACAAGATGCCCCAAAGGAAGGTGACTGGTAGAACAGTTAGGGTTAAAACTACCTCACTGCAAGACCAAGCTATGACTATGGGGCTATGACTAACTAGGAGCTAGTGGAGCCCTAGATCAAAATCTTCAGCAGGCAGGGAAGAAACAACTCTAAGCCTGTAGTGAACATACATATGTGAACCACAGATCAGACGTCAAGAGGAGAAAATGGAATCAGGCAATGACAGTGAACACTACCTCTTCCTATCTAGCAACATGCCAGTGGTATCAAGGGGAAATTAGCTCCACAGGTGCAGCCAGCTCTCCTCCTCCTCAGGGCCAGGCAGAAGAGAGATTCAAAACAAGAAAAGTGGGAGAGAACAGTGAATGGTAAAACAATAATGATGTAAATCAGCCCCTTCGGCTTGGACCACTCATTATGTCTTTACTGTGACATCATCACTTACGGAATTTTGTAATTAAACAAACAAAAATCCCAAGGTAGTTTGCCTGCATTACCTAGAGTATGGAAAACACTAGAAAAGAATTTTTGTTCTTGTTACAACATCAGACAAAGTGAATGAAAAGTAAACTTTTACCTCTTTTTCTATTTTGAGCAGCTTCTTTACTGCCACCTCCTTGTCCTGAGAAATCCATCGGGCTCGGTAGACACTCCCAAAACTCCCTCCACCGCAGTTCTCAAAAAACTGCAAGTCATCAAATTTAATTTGCACAAATGAAGCACTGGTAGACGACATCTCATAATGACAAAATATACCACAGCAAAACCTGTAAAGAGAAAAGCTTTTATTAATGCACATGCTCCAGGGATTTACGGACTTTCTTACCCATGCTCAGTCACCCCAAAATCAGAATCATAAGCACGCTACAGTAAAATCCACAGGCCACACGAAGAAAAGATCCTGGGAACTTGCATTCCAACAGGCTGTGCAAAAGTTTGCATAATTTGTACAAGCTATTAGGAGGATCTGGGGGACAGAAAGAACTAACAATATTCCTCAGAGCAATCCTGACGTTTCCCGAACACCCTGGAAGCAGCTCTGCAAAAGGCAGGCACGTCGCCGCCTTCCCTGTGGACAGACAGGAAGCGTGCTCTCGGCTCCGGGTTGCCTGCCCGCTCAGGCACGCCAGGCACGCCGTCCTCCCGCTGCGATGGCCCACAGGAGGCACACGCCAGCCCGCCCGGGCGGGCCGCCCTCGGCCGCCCAGCAGCGGTGGCCGGCGAGCAGCGGCACCTTGGCACGCACCGCGCGCCCTAGCAGCGCTCCGGGCGAGGTCGAAGCACTTCACGCAAGGATGTGGAAAAACCTGGCCATGGTAAATCTCTCTTCCTGAGTGACTCAGTTCTGTTTGCACGTTGTAACAAAGCGCAAGTACAGGGTAATTCATCTGGGTTACAATATGTGAAATTCTGCAGCCTGTGCCAAGACTGGTGTCGGCAGTTTCAAGAGATGATCCCCAGTCTGCTGACAGAACAGAATGTCCTTCCCCGAGATTTCACGGGGATAAAGCTTATGGCTGTAGCAAATTTCAAGAAACATTATCACCTAAATGCATGAACAATGACTAATTTTAGGTTTCTTTTTTTAATGATGTAAGATCAGAAAGCTCAGGTCTTTAATGGGACCGCAAGACACGGCATCCTCCAGAACCATCTGCAAGTCTGCCACGGGTTCAGTTCAGATGCACCAGCCTAGACAAAGTAGTTTTAATTACCAGCAAAAGTTACTGTACTTGCAATTAATGAGTAAATTTATCAGCATAAAATGATAGATGGGTTTTAACAAAACAAGCCAAAAAAGACCCAGAGATTTTGGGTTGATGGTGAAAACTACACGTCCAATTTCACTGGTAAATTACACTACCAAAACATACAATGTCTTCTGGGAACCTCCATTCCATAGGACTTTTTGAAATGAAACACACATTATGTGGTGTCCAGAGCTGGAAAACACACCTGTGTAACTCCTCGTGCTGCTGACTGCCAGAATCCCTTTAAGTCAGTCCCTTCTGTAACAAAGACATTATTTGCCCCCTGGCTCTCCTCATTGTACAGATAATCTGATTAAAACTTTGAGATATCACTTGACCAGGAATTTCTGGCATATTTCTGGCAGGAATATTTGGTTGCAGCTATTCTCCCAATGAGAGATGAAGATATCAACAGTTTTCTACACATAACATAGAGCCTTCTCTGAAACTGCCTGCTTCATTTTATATCTCTTGACCACCCATAAAGACAAATGCTGACCAGACCATGACAACTTTACTATGTTTACGGAAGGCTCTTTAGGAAGGAGCAGACTTCAAACCTTTCATTGACAGCCAGCCTGCAGAACTCTCAGGGAGGGAACATGAATGCTCTCTCCCCAGAGCTGCAAGTCAGAGCAGGGCTTACCAATGGGATGCGAAATAAAGTCCATTCTTCCAGCGCTCTGCAGCCCCTTCCCTAATACAAGTGCCTGAACTGTCCTGCTGACCTTCTGTTCTTGTTTTAACCTTGTTGCTGTTGTTAATTTCCTGCCATCCCAGAGTCATCTTTTGCATGGCCTGCACACGTTTTCTTTAGAACAAGCTCAAAGGAAAGGAAATTGGTCAATCCTACGAACCAAGAGTAGTGAACATTTTAATGTTTTGCTCTTTGCCAGTGCTGCTTAATTAGCAGATCTTCAGAAACAAAAGTTCATTTGCCTCTTTACTCCAGCATTTACTCCAAGTCCATGCTGTGTACATGGTGTCTCAAGCATATGTGACACTTTATAGACAAATAAAACAGGCTGCCTTCCGAACCCAAAGACCTCACAATTTAAGGCCACAGCCCTGCACATATTTATGCACATGGGTAATCACACTCGAGTGGACAATCTCCTTACTGACAACAGAATTAGTTACAAAAGTGATGTTACTCACAGGCAAAAGCATATGCACTGACTAGACCATAAATTTAACAGGAAAGTGGGAATAGCTGATAACAGATCATTGCATTTGGGATAGCAGAAGGAAGAGGAAACCAAGTGAAAAGAAAAACACATGCCAGGAAAGAAGTATTTCTGGCCTTCACTGTCTGAATTCAATAGCTCTGAAGAGCTGTCAAATTATTTAACACTATTGTTCGCCCAGAACCACCAAATCAACTGAACAAAGTAGTAAATTATTTGATTTCTGAAAATTACACTAGCATAGAGTAACATCCACACCAGACACTTGACAAATATTTCAAATGAGTACTTTTCTGATGGGTCCTCCTTACTGCTTCAAACTTTACCTAAATTTTCATGCACTCATAATGCAGTGTCTGTCACACAAGCATTTGCAGAAGCTACCATTCATTCTTTAAACACCTTCCCAGTTTCAAGTTTACCTACAGCAGTCAACCAGCTGCAGATCACAGATCACACAATGAATCAGGTGGAAGACCTTTGAGATACTGAGTCAAACCTATGACCGAATACTACCATGTCAACTACACCATGGCACTGAGTGCCACATCCAGTCTTTCCTTAAACACCTCCAGGGACAGTGACTCCACCACCTCCTGGGCAGCCCATTCCAATATCTAATCACCCTTTCTGTGAAGAAATTCTTCCTAATGTCCAGCCTAAACTTCCCCTGATACAGCTTAAGACCATGTCCTCTTGTCCTGTCACTGGCTGTCAGGGAGAAGAGGCTGACCCCTGCCTGGCCACAATATCCTTTCAGGTAGTTGTAGAGATGCTATAGGGCACCAGCATACAATAAGTTAACATTATTTAAAGAATGATTCATTGGGTTGCATCAGGTTATTCCAGATGCTTTTTTTCCAGAGAAAGTAGAGGAGGTTTACAAGAGACATTCTTTATTTAGAGATCTGTAATTAAAAACCTACGTTAGTTTTCTCCTTCTAGATGAAACAACAGACCTGTTTAAACATTACTCCATGTTTTTGGATTCAAGGCAGTTAATCCTCAATTAGATCAATCTCTGTGTTATGTTTGAGAAAACAACTGTTGAGATTAACAATTGCAAGTGACAAATCCACACACAGTTATTAACCTGTCATCCTGTTTTAAAGATATTTAACAACCTGAGTTTATACCATTGGTTAAGAGAAAAAAATAGATCTGGTATTTTATTAAACTCCATAGTCTTCCACTTGCATCTGAAACAAGCACAGCATTCCAACAATGTGCAACACTTTTTCACATCTTACACTTCTGCAGCCAGGAGAGCAGTCCTCTGCAACAGGACCTCCAGGCCTGGGGCCGGGGGCATTACGGCAACTCCCCTGCACACAGCAAAGGAGGGTTTGGCACCCACACCCTCCTTCCCCACTCACACTGTTTCAGGTGTGTAAGTACCATCACTGTGCAGCAGGGAAACACTGCACTGACTGACTTTGTTGCTTGTTCTTGATTAAATGAAAACATGACAATTTAGAAACAGTGAATGACAGGTATTTCAGGAAATAATTAAACTGCTGGTTATTTCAGTTATTCCTATGGGATCTTCCTGGGGGAAAAAGAATTTGCTCCTCTTTCTGTTTTATTTCTAATAGTTAACATGAGCTTGTAATCTCGCAGCAACATCTACATCTTCTCCTGGCTCTTTTTTTCCTCATAGTAACTTATATTTGAGCATGCTGTTAGAAGCTGTTCACGTCATACCAGAAAGGAACAGATCTGAGTTGCATTTGGCAGTGTTTAACATTTGAAATTATTATTTAACATGTCAGGACTCTATTACGCAGAGTCACTTTGTAGCAAGCAAAGTCACCACATTATGTCACCAGAAGCTCAGTTCAGTACACTAATGATGTAGGTGTAGGAAACCATCTGCCATCACCGGCTTCTTGTGATTACAGCACTTTAGGGGATTAACCCATGTGAGGGTCCTGACCCTGCTAAGGTCCCACATCTGCTGCTCCCCCTCGACCCCCCAAGGTGAGGGAACCCCCAGGCACACAGGCGGCAGACCTACCCTGCTGCAGGCTGCCCAGCATCTTAGCACAGCAACACCGGAAGAATCTGACACATTCACTTACACCTCACAGCTCCCTGCAAACAGGCTGCAACCTAGGGGAAGTGCTGCCATGCCCAATACTCTGCTTTATTCCACGTACAAAACAGAAGTCCCTTCTATTTGTCATTCAGCTACTGCTCCCATAGTATGGAGAGCTTCCACTTGAGGGACTTAGAGACAGGAGGGAGGAAAAAATTTACAAATTGCACAGTAACTGCAACTCATATTTTGTTTAGTGCGTGGCTGCGAAACCAAAAATTGCATCGCTCATCTTGCACGTGCACCTGACGCTGCTCAAGTATTCCATTACTTCAGGAACACCCTTCGTAATTTATTACGGGGGACAACCATGCAACTCCCTGCCCCTCACTTTACTGCGTGGTTCCACAAAGTAGGATTCAGTGCTTCTTTCAGAAAGGCACACTGCCAACATATTGCCAATAAAGTAGTAGCACACCACACTTGTGCTATCTTAAAATACACAGCTGAATGTGCCAAGTTTCCTTATTTGGCAAAACAGCCCATTTGCTTTCAGGATCTTTGACCATCCATTTTTAGACCCAAATCATCCTTTGTATCCAACATGGCCTACAGTCCTTGAGCATATCAACCTGGATTTTTTCAGCAGCATATTTATAAAAAAATATATATATTAAAAAACCAAATTAAAATGTCCAACAAAAAACCCACCCTCAAACACCAAAACATGATTGACCACTGTCTTGTCCAAACAGAAAACAGGAGTTACAGTGACACTGAGCTACAAAAGATAATGCAGAAAGAAGTTTTTATAAATAAAAAAACCCTTAATCATATCATGAACTGTTCATGGATAAGATGCAAACAAACTGGATAAGATGCAAACAAATTCCAAGCCCAAATCCAAATTAAATATATCCTAATCTTCTAATCTCCCAATGAGTTAAAATAAAGCCAACAACCCCTACAACTCCTAAACTTTCTTAATCAGACTGAGCAGCAGTCCTGCAGATGGTGAGACTGGAGGCATGGCTCTGCCTACCTTAGTTACAGAAGCAACAACATTTGAGCCTGTCCTTTGTCAGAACCTAAGAATTCTGCAAAACTTCATTAATAACATTTCTAACTTTATTTTAGTTTATATAACCATTGCTACAGAAAAAGGGCTCAACTCTGCCTAAACAGTCTGAGTACTGCAGAAGAATAAGTTTTAAGCCAAGCTGTGTCAGTGGCAGAAACTGAATGCTTTAAAGGCTTCACTTTAAATAGAGAACATTTTATCTAAGAAAACCCCTAAATTGCTCACTTCACTGACATTATACCTTGTAAGCGATGCCTGCCAGGAGTACACACACACACAACAGCACACAAGAAAGACAAGGTAGCTAAGCCTGCACCCAGGCCCATAGCACAGCTCTGTCCTGGCACAGGCAAGTTTTGTCCGTGTTTCTGTCTTCCCCTCAACAGTGAGCCAGGCTCTCCAGGGTTACCATTATTCACACAATGCCACCGGTATGCAAAGCACATTACGGATAGATAAAATAAGTAGGCTTCTGAGGACTTAAAATTTCAGGACAAAGTCCTGAAAACATCTAACTGCATGCCTCCTGCGGAAAGCTATGATGTTTTCGGGCAGTGACCCAGTTAATCCAGTGCTTTCAAATTATTTCTGTTTCTGGAACTTAGAAAAAGTAATGATCCATGGCTTTCCCGATGGCTCTGTCGCTAAAACTCCCAGCAGAGCATGCTGGACACAGAGGTAATAGATGGCTCACACACGCGTGCTCAATAAAAGATCATACTGCTGGAAACGAGCTAACTTGAACAAACAGAGCAAAACCAAAGAACGGCAGCTTACTTAAAAAAAGGAAAAAACCGGAGGGAATGAAAGTCACACCTCAAATCCCAACGCGACCTATTTTGTGCCCAAACCAACAGCAAAATGCAGCAGGTGCGCTGCATTTGAAGCACGGAGTAAGGAGCGCAGGGATGGCCAAGGGCAGCAGCCCCCGGCCAGCCGCCCTCACAGGCGGCAGCCAGCGGCAGCACCTTTCCCGCGCCGGGCCGTCCCGCCCGGGTGCTGCTCGGCGGACACCGCTCTGCCCTGCCCTGTCCTCCCGGCGGGGCACGGCTCGTCTCCCGACCCCCGTCCCACGGCGCGGCCAAGCGTGGGCGCCGCTGACCACGGGGGCGTTTGGCCGGCGCGGCGGGACCAAGGCGACGCAAGGTCAGGCCGTGTGCCCGGCCGGCCGCCTCCCTTCACAGGGCTTCTGAAGTTGCTTCAGCACAGGGAACGTCAAACCCGGAGGGGGCACCCACGGTCCGGCCCGGCCCGGCCCCGCTGGCTGCCCACCGCCTCCCTCCGCCCAGCCGAACGCGCGCCCACCGCGCCGCCGCCCCACCGCTGCCTCGGNNCCGGCTCGGGGGTGAGGGCGGCGCGGTGCCCTGCCTGTAGGGGGCGCGGTGCCGGGCAGGGCGGGCGGTGCCGGCGCGGAGCGGCCCCTCGGGCTGCAGGTGCCGCGGGCGGAGGCGAGCGTGGCCCCGCCGCCCTGGGACACGGGCGCTGCGGTACGGGGCGCGTGGCCCCTCACGGCCTGCGCACCCTGCACCCACACCTTGAGCTCTGTGGTGGAGCTGGCATGAGGCGAGCGGGATGGAGCATCAGCTTCTCAGAAACACAGAATCACAGACTATGCTAATTTGGAAGGGACCCACAAAGACCGTGAAGTCCAACTCCTGGCCTTGCGCAGGACATCCCCAAGAATCACACCGTGTACCTGAGAGTGGTGTCCAAACGCTTGTTGGACTCTTGTCAGGCTTGGTGCTGTGACCGCTTCTCTGGGGAGCTTGTTCAGTGCCCAACCCCACACTGCGTGAAGAACCTTTTAATAATATCCAACCTAAACCTCCCCTGACACAACTTCAGGCCATTCCCTTAGGTCCTGTCACTGGTCACCGGAGAAAAGAGATCAGTGTCTGCCCCTCTGCTTCCCCTCACAAGGAAGTTGTAACTGCAGTGAGGTCTCCCCTCAGTCTCCTCCAGGCTGAACAGACCAAGTGACCTCAGCCGCTTCCCATACAGCTTCCACTCAAGGCCCTTCATCTCTGTTGGTCTCCTTTGGACATTCTCTAAGAGCTTTATATCTTTCTCATATTGTGGTGCCCAAAACTGCACACATTACTCGAGGTGAGGCCACACCAATGCAGAGCAGAGTGGGACAATCACATCCCTTACCTGGCTGGCGATGCTGTGCCTGATGTACCCCAGGACACGGCTGGCCCTCCTGGCTTGGACTGACCAGGGAGGATGCCCTCTGGCTGAGTGGCTGTTTGCTTGCTGGTCAGCTGTGCCAAACTTGGTAAGAGCCTCTGGACTGAGCAGGGCCTGTTCTCATAGGTGTTTCCACTGGACAAGTGCAGCCCAGCCACTGCAGGTGGAGGGAATATAGGCACGGGGCTGCGCTGCCATGGCTACAGCTTTGGAAGCACAGGCTTCTTCCTTCCAGGGTTCCTGCTTCAGTGACAGGCAGTATGGCTAAATATTTTCCCAAAATGACCAGATGAAGGTAACAAAAAAAACCTGCTTCATTGTTCTTGTGCCATTAGGGCTGGGATGGTATTTTCTCAAGATGTAGCATGTTTAAGTCCTGGGTGTCACCTGGGATTTCCAGGCTCCTGTGGGTGAGGGTTTGGAGGTCCCAAAGCATAGGAAGGGAGCAGGTTTGCTCCTACAGCCGGTCCTCCTTTCAGGAATATGGAAGAAGAGGAGGACTTGACTGAAAATTGTAACCCCTGCCATCCCTTGTACATATTCCCTGGCTGCCCAGGTCAGAAATGAAACAGAGAGACAACTCACCTCCACCCTCTGAAGCCACACAGGCTGCTTCTTATCCAAACATTTTAATGGCATTGAGGTACTCTGCTGTTGCGGAAAACTTTTTGCAAACAGAATCAGCTTATTACTGTTTCAATAAGACACTTATACTGGTGTCACACTTAAAGGAAGTGACTCAAAAGACTCCAGGGGGGGCAAACAATTTTTCTATTGAGGTAAGCACATCACATGGCTGTGACAGCACATTTTCTGTATGCTACAAGTTATCATGCAAGATTCAGTTGCAGCTCCTCACTATCTCTCATATTTGACTGTTGTTACATGCATGTGTAGATCTGTCATATAAAACCAGTTGTGTAGCACAATGATTCACAAAGAGTTGTGCAGCATCCCACTGAATCATATACATTAATTATACATCTCAAAGGTGTATGGTATCAAGGTGAATCATGAAAGAACAATTTACTGATTAATCAAATATTATTATTTAATGGTTATCAAAGGCTTTCCCCCATGTTGTATTAGTTTGGCACGAGGGAGAATAAAAAACAGTTAAAACAGTGGAGCACAAGTATACATTTCTGTGCTCAAAATAAAACATTTCACTGAACCATAATAATAGGAGTAAAGTTCAGTAAGATCTTAAGCACTCAGTGCAGAAACTATGCGAAGACAGTAAGAAAGTCAAAAAGCAGGCACTGGTGACCCCCTTTCGCCTGCCTGACAGGTTCAGTATTGCCAGGACAAGCAATGAAGGAGGGTCAGCATGCTTTGGCTTCCCCTGGATACTGCAGTTTCAGGCACTTCTTGTCTGATCTGAGAGCGCTTGTGCTTTCTTATGAACTGATATGCTGGTGAGCCTGGAGACGTCTCCAGTCAAAAGTGCCACATTTTAAAGGAACATACAAATATCAAACACAAGTCACATGAAACTATGCTCTGTGCTCTGGAGGAGGAGAAGTGCACCATACTTAGTCTCTTAAATGCCGTAACTAAAGTGTTTATCCTTCCTGTCAGAGGCAATTGCCAATTAGTCAAATGATTTAAAAATCTATTTGAATGTTAAATCATCTGTTTCATAGGTGTTTTCTTTTAGCACATGCATTCAGAGGTCTCTTGCCTAGTGTGCTTTGTCTGGGCATTTTTTCTGTGGCTGTTTATCTGCAGAGCTGGGGTTTACTATATGTGACTTTAGGCCCTGGTTGCAGGGCCTAAATAAACTATTCCAGTAGCACATGAGAAATGAGGGGGTGGTTAATATTTCCTACTTCAAGAGTAGGAGTGCAGAGTCTGCACCAGGCGATGTGTTAATGTGCCACTCGTTTAAATCACGTAATTGCACTTGCCTTAGTAGAGGACAAGTGAGAGAAAGCAAAGAAGTCTGCACAAGGACTGTCCAACCCCAGTGCTCCACTGTTGTGAAGCTGAAACTATTACAACAGGGTTTTAAGTGTGCATTTTGGGGCTGGTGTTCTTTCTGCCTTCTGGTTAGTGAGACTGCATATTTTCAAGTTGTTTTTCCGTTGTCATGAAAATGAAATTAAAAATAGCTAGAAAAGATCAGAAACCAGCGTAATGGCAGTTTCTTGGGTGGTCATACTACCATATAGAACAGTGAGCCAACACATGGTGGTATGTTTTCCCTACTTTCTGAGGTAGGAAACTCAAACAGAGAAACTCAAAAGTTACATCTGGAGAGCTCAATCCTAATCTCAGGCTTCTTCAATTGATATGGGACAGGCAGAAAAAGAAAATATTTAAAAGCTAATGAAAGTTTTTGTAAAGCCACAACAATTGGCAAAGGATAAAGGCAGCTCTAGCAACTTTTAACTCAATTTTAGAGTTGAAAGGATTCATATGAATCGTCTCTTTACATCTCATCACAGGTTGTGTAATGATGTCTCACCACGTTTCAACATGGAAAATACAGTGTCATGCATATGTCCAGGTGGTTTAAATCATCCTGCCTGCCAAAAGCATAAGGCACAGCCCTGCCCTGCCTGTTGAGCTCTGTTCCTGCTGCTGCACTGCCCACCTCACCTTCTGCCAGCATGGTGTTTGCACGGCTGCACAGGGAACTGGGCTGTGCAGGAGAAGCTACTGCAGAGATAACAAATCAGTTTTCACTCAGAGCAGAATGCAGGTCATCAGGCAATTGCACAAAGACTTGTGCCAGCACAAAGGCAGGAAAGGAGCAAGGGCTGATAAAAGCAGCTGAGAGGGGATGGAGCCTGGAAGTTCTTTTTTAGCAGTAGTGGTGGTTTATGCCAGCTTAAACTGTATGTGAAACTCTAGACACAGATAATTTGGAGGTGGACACCTGCTCTGTATTTTTCAATTCTCCTTCAAGACTGGCCCAGAGTTCATCTCAGGCTTAATACGGAGGTTTCTTTGAAGCACGGCTGTTTCTCTGGTTGCTATGGCCTGCTTCCATTTCTAGCTTAAAAAATTGGTCAGAAAACATGGTGGAAGTCATGCCTGGGATATACTGGAAAGGTTGTACACACTGCTGTAGAAGATGTAGCACTAGTGTATGCTAGTGTTAATCTAGCTAGTTTGAGCAATGTTAGCTGTAACAACATGGTGGCATTAGGTTTATGCCATTTGTTCCATCAGGTTTGTGATCTGGAAGAGGTGGACAAATGGCTCACCTGAAAGCCCTCTCTACATTATTTTTGCTTGCTTTCCAGACTGAAATATGTGCAGGTATGTCTACACATGCTGCGATCACACACCTCTGCAGTTACACCCCAAAGCATAACTAGCAGGATTGTTTTCATGACTAAAAGACAACTTGCGTGGTAATGCTAGCCAAAATAAGCTGCCTTTTCTCTTTCTGGGTGATGGCAAGTGGAAAATCTAAGGAATTGTCTTTGGAATTGGCTCAGAGGCAATCTTGCCATTCCTGCTGTACATGAAGTGGTGAGTGTGCACCCAAAACCACCAGCCTGATGCTACATGCAGTCCCCATGCTCGCACAGCTGAGACTGTGATTCCTGTTTACTTCAGCAGCCCAGTCTTTGGTGTCCTGTGGGAAGTGGCTTCTTGACTTTCATGGGGAATGAAAAAAGACCTTGTACCAACCATCGTCCATCTATGAGACCCATTTTTGTTGTTGTTTTCTTGTCCTTTTTTGTTTTTTAATTGTAAATAAGGATTTTGTGAAAGTGTCTATATGTTATATTTAACATGAAATTATAAATATACTATTAAATATTAATTAATTATAAAATTATTAAGTACAAAATTATTTAATATAGACCAGAATGATTAAATACAGACATGTGGCAGAATATGCTTGTGTGCAGTGGGTGTGGATCAAATACCTGCTTTGTGCACAATGGTTTCAGAACTGGCAGGTTACAGCTTGTACACTGTCTTTTGATCAGGCATGTGTGCATTGTAAAAGCACATATAACTCCTGCAAAAATGTCAATATAATTAGCAATGAGATAGCCATGAGATGGCAAAATATTAACAAGAAATCCAATTCTTGATTGTTTTACAAGAATGGTTTTCTTATCTTTTTCTGGCACCACAATTTTTAGCTGATCATTATATTCAGCTGTAATCCACTCACTAGTACTCTGTTCAGCTACCATTTCATTACATACTTTTAATTGTATATATATAGCTCATACTCCTTCTTATATTAAATTTTGTGGTCCAATGGACTTAATTTGTTGTTCTAATTTTGGCAGATTTTTTCTCTAAAATGTAATACAGCTTAACACTGTTTTCTTTGTTTTAGAGCTGTACTGAATTTATTGTAGCTGTGCCCATTTGTGTTTTCTAATCCACATTACTCCAAGCTCCACTGAAGCAACAGCCCCTTCATTTCTCTCTAATTTTTTTTCCAATAGATTGCTCGGTCACAGAGAGTTTGGAGAGAGGCAGGCACAATTCCACCACCTCTGAGGACCACCAGGGAAGATAACAACACAGAACTTTCAACAAATGATTTAAAGCATAGTATTATATTTTCTTTATTAAAACCAATTATTACCAAACTATTTAGTACATTTACCTTTCTTCTAAAGTAAATGCAGGTACTGGAATCATGAAAATTTTGGCCACCATTGGCAGGGAGTTGGTTTAAATTAAAAAGAAAATATTAACTCCTTTTAATGATGCACTGTTTTATGAGTAGCTTACATTTTTTTTCTACTTGTTTAATCCAGTGTACATTAATTAGAAACAAATCTGTCTACTGGACATGAAATATTTTTGTATTTAGAGATTAAATAAGACTAGAAAATGTCCATAATGTTAGACTGCCTCAGAAAAGCCATTACTCTAGATAAATCTGTTTAGCTATATCATCTTAGTCCATTTTCCTGTGATTCCAAAAAAGAGGTAATCGACACCCCCAAAACACAAGCACCCTATTAACAGTGTCTAGTTATGACAGGAAGGAAACAAAAATCCCTGCAAACCTCTTACTAGTTTCTGGCAACAGTGCTAACTGATCAGGAGCACCACAAAGGAGTTACATGCCAGACAAGAGGAACAGGAGAAACACTAGGGCAGGAATTACAAATGGAAGGAAATGTTGGATTTCAAACAGACACTAGACAGCAACCTGCCAGTACTGCAGCCCTCAAGGGTCAGTCCTACAGAGAATGAGGACATCTAAAGAAAACCCAAGGCAAAACTGTCTCTCTGTTATCTGAGAACATCCACAATGCTGCCAACAGTACTCCTGTGCAGAAATAATGTACACCTGTGAAAAAACACAAAGAGTCGGCAAATACAGATAGCAGGTTCACTTGCTGGCTCGGACAGCATCTGAAGAAAGAACTATTTAAAAACACAAGAGGTGGTGTTATAATGAGGAAACCATGGAGAGCAGAAAGCTTATGATTATTGACCGAAGTTGATTAAGAAATGGATTATTGTCTGTTAGGATGTTGGAATATCTACTGTCACCTCTATCCTACGTATCTTTATGTAAATTTCCTTTAATTGAGGTATTCATTTACAATCATTATTTTCATTGGTAATGTGCTTTATTTGCATTTGAAAGCAAAAAGAGGAAAAAAATTAAACATGACTGGCTGACCCCTACCATGTGAGAAAGGGTTCGCTTTTTGTCACTCTGACCCAAATGGATTAGGGCCAGGAAATAAAGGTCAAACTCTTACCAGTACCCCCATGTGTCACATTTTTATTACATGGAGTTTCCAAGAAAAATATTCCAATTTGCGTCAGTAATTATTCGTTCTTTATGCATTATCATGTCAGTTTCTGAGTTTATTTTGAATTCAGAAATTACCTTTGAGTGCCAGGCCTATTAAAAAGCAACCCTTTGTGAAATACCCTTCAGCAGTTAGACGTAAGTGATAGATTTTGTAGCTGTACACGCTCTCTTTTCCCTTTTAAGAATCTCCCCTTCCACAGCAGTCCCCCCATCATTTGAGTCGTAAACTGCCAAGACCGTGGTTGGATTACGCTCCTTTGTGGATTTGCAAGTTGCTGCCTTAGTTAGAAGATGTCTGAGGTCTGTAATTGCTAAAGCAGTGCACAGGGCAGATGGGGTTGGAGCCAGTCTGTCCATGCTGTTGGACAGCGTGGGGTAAAAGAGTGCGGCGCCGTACCCTGCGTGCTGCTCTAACGCACTGACCACAGCGAGAAGCTTGAGGTCAGGTTTTAGCCACCAGCGACGTCAGAGAGCTCCCTGTCCTGTGGGAATTGGTTTGGGGCAGTGCTGCACCTTTACAAGAGAGGCAGAAAGATGAGGGTCCCCTCCAGCCACTGAGGCCACACATGTCATCACCCAGCCCAGGGCTGCCCAGCCCTACCACTGTGCCATGGGTAGACATCTGAGGGTGCCAGGGGTTCCATGGGCACAGCTACAGCCCTGGAGGTAGGGCTCCAAAGATAAGCTTCTAAAGAAGTTTCTGGTTTTGAAATTTTAATGATAACTTTTTAATCTGGTCATTATTTTCTTTGATTGCTAATACCTTGACCTCTGGTGACAGCTGCTGCTTATGCCCGCTAAACTTTAATGCAGGCTACAGTAAAGAACATTATGATTATTTGAACAGGCAGAGTGTAATGCATTTCAGATTAACAGTGAAAGAAAAGCTATTCAAGTTAGCAGTTCACTTTGCCATATCACCCTATGCTGCTTTCCTTATTATCAGTACAAAAAATGAAATGAGAATAGCACATCTTTTAATTTCCTTCTACTATTACCTCTTGATTTGCATTCAGAGCTCCCAGAAGAAATACTGCTGAATTCAGAAGTAGTCTATTTAAGCTGTGTGGTGTTTAAAAATTGCTGGAAGAGGTTAAGGTGCTCTATATTATGCAGTTGACCTTACTAAGAAGCTGTGTTAACAATTTAGAGTTATAATTTTTTAAAGTTTTTTTTCCCCAAGCAAAACTCATTATCTCTTTTCATACCCCGAAGGTTAAATCTTTTGATTTCTCTCTAACTTATTTTGGAAGATTCTAAATTATATTTAAACTTCTTGTACTTAAAAGGTTGTTTTGCCAGTGTCTTTGAAAAGGATATTTTTGTGTCTCTCTTTGTACCTGGTCTGAAGAGACTGTGTGTCCTCACAGTGTTTTACCTAGGAAGAAGGAACCCAAACCCTCCATCTGCAGAGTCCTGCAAATACATTTGAACTCTTTTATCTTGCACTATCATATATTTGTGGCCACTGAGTTTGAACAAGATGTCCATGGAAAATATTTTGGATCCTGCCTTTACCAAACAGTTGTAGCCTCCTGGTGTGCACGATTCAAGCCTCCCTGGATTTAATCTTTGTTCCCTGCCTTTGTCAGCACTGGGCCCGGTCATTGAGAAAAAGAACAAATCCTAACAAATCAACAATAGTGAAATGTGCCAGGATAGGGAGAGCTGTACCTTGTGACCCTTTAGACTCTGCAGCCCTAAACAGAGGTGTTTGTGCTCTCTACTGCTGCTCGAGCAAAAAAAAGGTCAGCGGTGGAACCTTGTAATGCAGAACAATTTCCAAAATGCTCAAGGTGTCACCATCTCGGCTCAGTGGTCCCCTGCAGTGGATATTTATTATGGACACTGCCTCCTGGTCATCTCTCATCTGAACACTCATATGACAGTTATGACTCTGCCAGTAAATAAAGCAGGGTCAGGAGCTCTGGGCCCTGAGGCCAAGCAGCACGGACCGGCCATATCAGCACTGTACAGTCTGTGACCCTCAGGCATAATCATCATTTAGAACAGGTTTGTACTTTTTTAGCTTGCAGTGTTGCAATGAGGAGGGGGCTGTGCTGCAGCGTTTATGCTGTTCATGCAAGTGGGTGTGATGGAGGTACAGAGCACCTTGGGTCCCACTGGAGGACTGCGGGGGTGGGACAGAGACAGGACAGACAGCTCTGTACAGTTCCCCTGGAAATGGCCCTGCTGCATGATCCCCCACAAGTAATGGCTGGACACTCTCCTGCAGGGGTCGTTGGCATGGGCCACAACCAGGCCAAGTGCTGCAACTAAAGCAGGATGGACCATGAGCAGAGCGGTGCTGGGGATTGCCCAACTGCCTGAAGCCAGGCCTGCAGACCTGCCCGAGAGTCAGCAGTAAGGGGCTGTCTTCAGTGAAGCAGGAACAAGTTGTGACTCGCAGCTGTGAGCACAGGGTGAAGTCAGGATGGATGTTTTGACATTTCAGTGCTTCTTGAGCTCCTATTCATTCTCCACTCTATTGCAACAGTCGCTCAGACTTCCTACAGCAAAAGCAATATACTGACAGCTGCCTTCCTGCTGTAAAGTCAACAGGGAGCAAGGGAAGCCCAGGACAGATCCTAGAGCCAGAAGGTAGTTTTATTCATCTAATCTCTAGGTATGTAGACAGTGATCAGCACCATAGCAACTATCTAAGCCACTTGAATGAGTTAGATGCAGAGATAGCAACGCTTGTTATTTATACAGCACCCTTTATTGGAAAATTAAAAAATGTCAGGCACCAGTTTCATTGAGCAGGTAAACTGCATTCATTTGATGATATGGAGGTGCCATAAAACCTCTCTTTGTACCACTGGGATACACAATAGAGACTGTTAGCAACAAATAAGTAAAACAGTTAGAGGTTCTAAAGAAAAAAAGAATAAACCAAGGGGATAAAAACATAATGGATGAAGAATCGGTCTATACGCAGAGCCAAGCCCGAACTTGGCAGCTTTATAAACCAGCTAACACAGAAATAAATGAAAGTCCAAACAATAGGAACAAACCTGGAACAAATAAAATCATGAACTCAGAAATATTACCAATTGATTGAAAAGATAGAAATGCCTTTTGAATTAATTGTGTCCCTGTAGTTTATTCTACTGCATACTTTGCTTCTGGGAGGATTCTGTATCTGAAAAAGCCATATGAAGTATATTCGTTGAACAGTACAAATGAAAATAAATATTTCTCACTTGAAATAATAAGACACAAATTTGTCTCTATGTTATTAGCTGGTTTTCCTCTGAATCATCTTGAACTTCTAGTCAGACAGCAAAGTTAAAATAAATTATTTCATCATGCTGCAGAATATTTCTTAACTGTGTAATTCTTTCCTTTGCAGAATGCAGGTACCAAGCAGATTGTGGTTCTATGTGTCAGCATTTCCCCGGTGACTCTCAGCTTTTGCAGAATTTATGTTTTGACTAAAAGAATGTAATTATTTTTATAGATTAAAAAAACTGTATGTGCATACTGACTCCACAAAGTCCTGCTCAAAGCCAAAAAACCCCATACTCTGCGTCCAAAGCAAAATGTAGACTATATCAATGAGGTAATCCCTGAAGCTTAATTATGAGATAATAGCTGCAACTTCTAATTTCAGGCTTAATCAGTTTTATGACATCCAGCTTCACAGCACAGAGTGGGTGCAATAGGAAATAGTTAAAGCAATAGGAAAGACTTTTGCCATTTGAACAGCGTCATTCCCTTGGCATGCACTTGGCTGCCATCTGGGCTTGCCCAACAGTAGTACAGCCATCCCCAGGAGGATTCAGGACGGGAAAGGGTACTGCCAGACCACCTCTCCCCTCATGGCTGCAGGCCCTGAGATATCTCCCTGTGGTGACTGAACCCAGAGGTCTCTCAAGTGCCTCAAGTTAGCCAGGGTCTCGAGTTTGCCAATCTGAAGTAAAATCCTGCCCAAGGTAAGATATCTTGTAGTGCTCACATTAGTGACTGAGCAGGACAAATTAGTTAGATAGCTAAAATTAAGAATATATCCCTTCTTTATTTAAACCCTTCCAATTTAAATGTTTTCTCCTAAAAAACATTTAAAAAACATTTAAAAACCCGCTAACAAAACCATGGTGTTGCATCACTGCCAGACAGTCATCCCCCGTGGCAGGGATAGGTCTGACTGGCTTTCAACTCATCGTCCATCTCACAGTGTGTGAAGGCCAACTGCGGGTTTGAGGCCCAGCAAGTGACCAGCCAAGTTTGATGTATCAGCCAATCAGTAGCACTGGTACTTATGCAGGAATGAAGCTGAAAGTGCAAATAAGGCCAGTGACTAAATCTTTCCAGCAATTACATTTAATAAGGTACTGCATGTTATTTACAGAAAAGATAGATCACACAACTCCTACACGTAAATGCACACAGAGTGTGAAGACAAAAGCTGTACTCTCATAACATGCTAAACAAAATAAATAAAACAGAATAATTTTGGCACAATAACTATTACATAAATAAATATTCTAGAACATAATGAATTGACATTTATTTACAGTCTATTGAAAGTGCAAACAACTGGCTGAAAATTAAGATATTTGTAAATGCCTAAGACCAGAAAATGTGTTAACCAGCCACGATTAATTATAGCTGAAGTTTAAGGTTTTAAAGTTTAAGGTTTTAAAGTTTAAAGGTTTTAAATATTCTCTTGAAATCCATTTGTGCATATTGTGCTCTTTTTGAACCAGTCCTTTGCTACCTTTAATGCTATTGATTTTGACAACCTTACTTCTTAACAGAATATTGTAAAAACCTGATTGGTAATTTTAAAAAAAGAAGTAAAATGTAAACATTGATAATCTATTTATCATTCAAAATATTTTCAGTCCTGTCAGTTTTCTGAAATGGCCACACTGCTTGTAGTAGTGGGCAGTATGATTAAGATTAGGAATTTTTCTTAGTATCTGTTATATTTAAAATGGAAATATTTGCAAGTCTCCTCTGAATGGAACTATGCTTCAGACTGCTCTTGAACTTACATTATTTCATCACATGCTTACACACATCTTCTATTGAGGTCAACAGTAGCTGAGCAAGCTAAACTGATGATCAGTTTTGGTCCTGACCTGAAGAGCAAATCATAAAATACAGATTCTTAATTAGGGAGAAGAACCCACTACCTACCTTAGAACTGTTATAAGCTTTTTGTGCATTTCCCACTAACTATTCTATCTTTTGCCTTTTTTTAGTCCATATGAGATATCACTTACTACACTTTAAGATGAATTAACAGTTCACAACATGGCCACCCACACACCTACAGCGCATAAATTCTTTCTCAGCCGAAGTTCTCCAGCAGGCTGGTACATTGTGCGTTGCCTAAGACCTTAGAATATGTTTTTGCTTATTTTTGTAGTGGCAGTGCAGTAGCAGAGAAAGTGAAGTTCTTAACAAGTGACCTTGAGAGGATAAAAGATCATTTCTCATCATTGCTTCAAATGTTTATGCTCGGCGCGGTTCCAGTCGGTGAGACATCTGTGATAAAGTTCTCTGGTTGTCAATCACATTTAATTGCCGCACATAGCTCCGAACATCCTGATGGTTTTTATTAGTTAGGGCTGCATCAGGATCTGGTGAAAGAGAAATGATGCAGGATTGATACACGTAAATGGACAAATGCCTGAACAAAATGCACAACTCCTTACAAGCTGTCACAGGAAAGACTATATCCTGGTGAGTTAAAAAGGAAATATTTAGGAATTGCTCTCTTTGAAACCTTTCCTTCATATCTGACAGTCTTTCTGGTTACTACCCCCACAAATTAACTTTTCTCTTGGACATCCTTGGCTACATTTACTAAAATTGATGGCCCTTGGTCACAGTTTTACACATCACCTTACCAGTCATTAGCTATAAATTATACAGCTAACAAGTACGATATAAGGCTGCTCATTTGCTTTTGAACCAGCAACTTCCACAGATTCAAAATTATATAATTGATTTAAGCCTTTCATGCAATATTCTCATTTCTAGCTCAGTATTAAATATTTGTAACAATGTAGTGCTTAGTAGATGCCCCATTCAAGCCTCAGAATTTACTACCTGTTTACATTACTTAACATAAGCACATTATACCTACTCCAGCAACAGTTACGGAATACTATGAGTTAAATTCTGACTATCTTCAGCCTCACAGGGAACAGCTTACAGTGTAATGTGTGTTAGGTAACTTAAATTCAACTAAAAAATGATACCGAGGCATCTACAATACATTACACGTACACACACACAAAAAGCATGGAATTTAGATCCAACAGATCTATATACTGACATTTTGTTGTATCATTTATAATGAAAATCTGCTTCCATTTCTAAATATGTGAAGGTCTCACTCGTGCTTAATATTTCAAAATTAAAGACACAAAGCCAGAAAAACCTGGATTGTGGGAGAAAAAGAAAATCCTCTCCTAATTTCTACAGTTCTACAGAAATTTCCACAGATCTTCTACAGTTAAGCTTTGACCCATATGGAAAGAAACTGTTTTTATAAAAATACAGTTTTATATTATTTATTCTGTTGTTTGAGAAAGAGGAAGGGTGCTGTAAGTCAAAATGGATGAAGTGCTGAGGAAATGCCCATGTGACTGAGACTGACAGTACACCCGGCCGGGATGAGACCCACAGAGAAGCCTGTTTGACCATACAGCTCTGTCATCTTACATGGCCTCAAGCAAGTTCTGGTAATTATACTGACAAACAGGTTTTAAATTCACCGCCTTATGCAGTTATGTCATTTATAAACATCATGTCTCCAGACTGGTTCCATATTAAAACAGCATTTTCCCAAGCAAGTATGTGTGCTGCTGCCTGCTAGACTTATTTCAACCACTTCTGAACCCAATGGCTAATTTCAACTGGCTCCAATTTGACAGATGGGCAGAGACCTCGCAGGTATTTAGCTCTTTCACATGCACGGAAAAGAGATAGAGGAGATGGGGTTTATTAGAGCTTCCCGAAGGAGATTTTGTCCTGTGAAACATCACAGGATCCAAGCACAGAAGAATCACTGGAAAGCAGGCTTTTCAGTTCTGGTACACACAGAATTAGTTGTAATTACTGTAGCTACTGATGATAATGCTGACTGTACAGATGTTGTAATACACTTACTGAAAGATTGGCTTCGGCAGAATTTCACTGTCCTGACAGTGTTGGCAATCATGCGCTGGAAGGAAAAGATGGGATGCAATCAGAGAACAAGCACTGTATTTCATCATCATTTAAACGAAGCACCTAACTGTGCCTGAGTGTGAAGACATATGCCAATAAAAGCAGTCATGTGAATGAAAATATAATTTTAATGCTGATACTTTCATATGTAGGGTGTGATTTGCATTTACACAGGTTTTAAATAAGCATGAGTATAATTTACATGCGCTCAGAGAACTCTTTCCCTTGCTTGAATGCTGTAAAAGGCCCTAACTAAGAATGAAAATCAGCCCCTTCAATGTGCATTTCTTTGATAACATCTTACCATATTAAAAAGTAAAAGGAATACCATGGAGTATATACACATTAATTTAAAGACCATCAGCTCCTAACAGCAAGGGCATTTCTAGAATATATTCAGCAATTAAAGAGCTTTCACCTTTTATATAAACTTGAGTTTAAAATGAAGTCCTCCTGGAAAATGAGAGTGTAAATGAGCATGTGAGGGTGCGTGTTCAATGATTCCAGTGGCAGAATGCTCAGTTCATAGGTAAGAAGGCCACTGTCAGTACTATGGCCCTGCAGCCAAGTTTCATAAACAGACCTGTTAGACAGTGTTACCTTGCACAAATGTATCTAACTCAACGTGAAAAGTGGATTCACTTTTGGTGGACCCTTCTACTGACAATTCACCAGAAAACCCAGAAGTCACTTTGTCCTTCTTGGCTGTACTTCCTCTTCAGTGAAAAAGACATCATTTCACTCAATTCAGTTTAAATCAATACACTTTGCTCTGATAAATCAGATGTTATTTTACAATAGTTTTTAAGAACAGAAATTAAGGTAAGTCATAAAGCACAACATTTAAGATTTAGTTCTGGACTGTAGAATTTTAACTGGCTTCTGTGATTAGTGATTAGCACCACACATGTAATACACCCACCAGTGTGGGGGTAGAATTAGTTGTTCTACATGATGTCAAATAAACTGAAACTTCAGCAGTTACCTAGATGGTTTGATTCAACCACTGTTATAAGCATAACATTTGTTTCAGTTTCTTTTGCTTAGGTTAAGAAAAAGTAGAGAAGGGAAATGCTATTCCCTATCAGAGTGTCTGTGTTCCAACACAGCTACATCTAACACAGCACACTCTCACCAGGCTGCTTCATACGTTATGGAAATTTAGTGTGAGATTAACAAGCTACTTAGTCATAAACTCTCACAAAATGGAATTATATACCTCTTACTAGTGAACAGTAAAGCCTAGGGCATATGCTCCTCTAAATTCATACACAATTATAATCTTAAATGAAAATGTTACAAATGAAATACGTTTGTGAAATCTGTCATTCCAGAAGTGGGAAGCACCAGTGTAAAACATTCCTTACACACATACTGCATAACTGCAGACATTTTAATGTACTGTCAAGCACACAAAAATGGGTTGGTGGTCGGCGTGAGAAACACTACTGATATATCATGTACTAAATGTTTGTGGATTACATCTTGTATTAGCAAATGAAATGCAGCTCTTCTGAAACTGATCTAAAATATGTTTATTCTAAAACACACTTTCCCAAAAGATCTAGGGAATCTGGATATGGATCTACTGATGTTGTTCCTAAAGTCATATGCATCTACATGTATAATTCAAGTAAGAGTAAATTTTATCCTATGGTAATTTTCATACCTCTTCAAGCCATTATTACTATGAAGATTTTCTAAGGCACTTACCTTGCAAACATTCTCACATGTGCTTAGCATTAAGCATGTGAATAAACTCCATTTACTTCAATGGAACCTCTTAAATACTCAAGATGACTGGACTGAGACAGAACACACTGCATGTTACAGTGTCAGTTTTTCAGTCTAACCCAACCAAATGTAAATCAAAACAACACAAGCATATAAACATGACTGTTTCACACATCTATGGCTTCATATTTGGCTCTGTTATGTGATGCTGCTATTTTGATTTATACCAGTTCAAAAAATCCTCATCTACAATAACTGTTTCAAGGAGAGATCATCAAGCTGAACTGAACCAGCCAACATGATGAAGTTTCAAGACTGTCTAGCTTCAAGAGAAGCTTTGCTAAGGACACTTCATTTTTAGGAAGATAGCTAGTTTTGCTTGATGTGCTTTCTAGACGGATTGTTAATACACACCCTAATTTCTCATACCTGTAAGTGTTAAGTTTTTGAAGCCTCATTTCATAATAATATTTAGAGCTATTATTATTAAGTTTCATATGTGAAAACTTAGATTTATCAAAAAAAAGTGTTCTTTGGAATAATTTTACTCTTTTTTGTCTTGTGGGGATTTTGTTCTCAAAAAAAGCAGAATATTCAGAATAAATACTGTAATGCGGTACTGTACTGAAAGACAAATTAAGTGTGTGTAGTGAAGGTTTTTAAAAAAGTTTTTGCTCTTTCCAAATTTGCCATTACGTGGGCTCTTCTAGGCAAGGAAAATGGAAGTGGCAATGGACTTGTCTGACTTCTGGTTAAAGGCTGAACTGCCTGGCTTCCTTCAGTTGGCTGAAAGACTTCATTTTAAGGGGTTCCTTTGCCTTTTCCTAAGGATAATGTGATCCAATCTGTGCATTCAGAAGTATCCTGGCAATGATGAAACACAAACGAGGAAGCGGGTGTTAGGGCTGAATAAATGGAGAAATGTGGCCCAAAGACAGCATCACAAGCCAGTGGGGAGATTCTGAAGCATTCTGTATCTTTGAAGAGTTCTTTTCGTATCACTTTTTTCCCAAGTGCTGTTCTACTGTCTCATAATGTCTAAGCTCCTAATAGTTCCTCTTTGTAAGGTGCGAAGTGAACAGAAAAACAGCATATGAAACAAAAGTGAATTTCCCTTCCTGAATCTCATAGATAAGTTGGATTGTCTTCTTTTGATGCAAGAAAACTAGAAACATGTACAGAAAAAATGTTCAGATGGAAGTTTAACTGCCTGCTCCATACAGTTTTTCTTCAAATAGAGGATTACCTCTAGTCAATGCCTGCAAAGATTAACTTCTGTTCACTCACAGTGCTAAGTAAGACCACTATCAAAAAGCCATACAAACCTAAATTTGGATCTTTCTGAAACAGAACCAACTGCATAATATAACAAGTAATGGCTACTTACCAGCAAGCTATGTATACACAACAATACCCTTTTCAAGTTTTACAGTCTGGAATTGTGGCAGCAGGCCAGCACATTATCTTCTAATCCATTCCAAACCCAGGTTGCTAAATATTATAAATATTCATACATGCCATTGAAAACTACTAAGGGCTTTAGTCACACACTTTTTGCATAATCTTTATGTTCCAAAAATTAAAGAATTGTTGCCCTTTTTTTTTGCATATGGATAAGAGTGTGAATTCCCTTTTGTTCATCTCCACAAAACCTGAAAACAAATATGCACAAATTCTCTAATCCTCTTTTCGCACCTGAAGAGTGAAGAGGGTAGACAAAAAGAAGCATCAGTGGTCAGCACCATGGCACTATCTTGTGCTGCCATGGCAGGTCAGCACTTCCAGAGCTTTTGCCTGACTTCTGCTCCCTCTACAGGTGTTATTTCTGAGATAATGCTGGGTAATGTCATATGGAGAAGGTGCCACAGAAAGTAATCTTTGTTCAGGCTCTCTGATGATTTGAGAAATGGCACTGATAAAGTTCCCAAATAGTTCCATCTTCCCTTTGTCTATGAATACAAAATTCTGTACTGGCAGTCAGAGTGCAGAATTATGCAGCTGAGGTTTGAAAAAAGAAAATCAGTAAGTGGTCAAGAGTATGAAATACTGCCTGTCCCTAAGGAGAATCATGCTCAGTACTTTCCCACTTTCCTCTCTCTTCTTTCCCTGCCAAGACATAATTCTAGGAAAGCGCTTTTAAATTTTTTCTAAATATATAGCTATAAAAGCAGTGTCACTTACATGGTGTATATTGCCATGAGCTGCAGATTGTAGGTTGTCCTGTATCTTCTGAATCATACAGAGTTTACAGGGACTATTACTACTGATAGCTTTGGGTGCTTGCCTTCACCTGAGAAGAGAGTCATTCTGGATCACAAACTAATTCTGTTTGCTGCCTACTGCCATCTTTGTATCTTTCACATACAGCTCTCAAAATGCTCCCCACCTGCCAAACTAAAACTCCAGTATTTAAAAAGCTTTACAAGTTTTGTTCCTCTGTAACAAATACGTCTTTAGTTATTACACAGATGAGTCTTCTTAAGGCACTCTTACAACTAACATGTACTACCAGCTCACCAGTGGAGAAGCGATGCAGGTGGTTTGGTGTCATGGCATATATGCCAAACTAGAATGTACATCTGAGCAACACTGTGGTGGAAACAGATTGCAGCCTCTCCCCATCTGCTTCTTGCAGTGACATAAGTAAAAGACCTTCAATACTTCTCTAAAACCATGTCTTGTTTGCTATTGAAGACAAAGCCTTTTACTAAAGACTTAAACTACTAAGACCAGTAATTTAGTCATTTTGTCTACTTATTGACAAAAGTATAAATAAAAACTTCCGGGCTGGATTTTAAGGCTTCATGCAATAAACGGCAGAGTAAAGAGCACAAATACAGTGCAAATACAAAGAGCAAGACCATAGCTATTTCTGACACATTCAGTACTGTTTGCCCACATCTTGTACAAACCAAATAGGTCTGTTTACAAACTTCCCTCTTTACCCATAGCTGTGGCTTTGCCATTTTCTTCCCTGGCTAGGTGTCCATGTCCTCCCACTCCTAACAGCCTCCTCCAGATAAGGGTTCTGGGGGGATCAGGAGATGGGGAAGGGGAAGAAAGAGCAGGCAGTCACAAAGGCAGCAGCAGGTAAAGCTCAGCAATGCTCTGCAGAGTGATGTCTGCCTACTACTGCCAATACCACAGCTCTGTCACTCCAGCACTGAAAAGATCAATATATAGGAAAGCACAGCAGGAAAAAATTGACTCAGTCTTTTTCCTTTTTAGCTTGAGTTGCTAAAAAAGACTAGGCTAATGTGGTTTAACACCATCTGTCTGTTTTTCCCTTCTTCTCTGGATAATTTTGTTCAATTTGAAAAAAAGAACCCAGAGTTTCCAAACACAAGAAAGCTCCTACCAATTTTCTATGAAAACAGATGGCTGTGGACAAGAGAAAGATTGTGTAAGTGCCCTCCTGTCTCCTTCAGGAAAAAGGCTGTAGTGCAAGTTCCTATGTTATGACAAAAGCCTATTCACACAGAATTCCCCAGCCATGAAGAAACGACACATGCCCCAGCCACGAGGAGAAATCCAAGCAGAGCTCAAGCAGCCATGAAACACAAATGTTTAGGAAACCAGGCCTTGCTGTTTCTGGCACTCAGGGAGCTCCTGGCTCAGACACTGCCTGACAGCTCCTGCATGTTTTAAGATGCATCATTTAATATAAGTAATAACAGAAACATCACAAAACAGGAAAGATTTAAAGGAAGCTGTTTCAGCTGAAGAGATGCCACTAGATCAAACTTCTACTTTTGGCTGCCAGTTACAGGAATAAAGTTGTCAGCAGCACATCAGCTGTCGGGATCAGAGCTCTGTGGTGAGAATGCAGACACGATGCCAGAGGCTGTTCTCAGTTTCATCACTGTGCTTACATGAGAGTTGGAGGGACCCACCTCCTCCAGTGGCAAGTGGCACCACCAGTGGCAACTACCCAGATATTTTTATTCATAAACTTCAGCAAACATAAAAGGAAACAATTTTCCAAACAACCAAGATGTTTCAGAAACGTCAGTAAGGGTGGCTCCCAGTAACACTCTAAGGAATCTCCATCTGCTTATGACAGAACATCCTGCAGCACAACAAACAGACAGAAACAACAAATGGCAAGACATGATTCCTATGAGGAAATCTGGTTTCTGCTTTTCTCCTGAAAATGGCAGAGTAACATCACAGATACACTTTGGGCTTATACTTATTTAAAAGTGAGGGGAATTTATCTGAGAGTTATCCGGCTGAGTGGTCTTGTCTTCACAGTTTAATATCTGGCAATTATGTGTGGATATGACAGTTTTAAGCTTAACGCAAGTAGGCGGCAGCGACTGAGGTTTAACAGTAGGCTTTTCTTCTTTGCTTGACCTGATGACACATGCAAAAAGCTAAAAACTCCCAGGTCCACAGTACGATTTGAATGAATTATGTGGGTGGAATTTGAATACAGGTTGCTCAGAACAGCTATGGGTTGAGAGAGGCAGTAAAAGCACCATAGAAGCATGCAGAAGAGCTAGTAAAGAACAGTAAAAATACAAAAGATATACTTGTAGTAAGGCATGGAGAAAAAGCAGAGTGAGTTTTTAGGTAGTGCACCAACCAAAGGCTCAGAATACTAAAAAAGGAGAATGTTTCCTTTTCTGGTGACTTGAGGAACATGAGACACAATATTGATTCCTTAAAAAATATGCAGCATCAAAAAGACATTAATTGATCTTCATATTCCTCTCCTAAAGAAAATGATCAAAATTCAGACTACTGGTACTACATTCTTGCAATATAAAATATTATTTAAAACTTTTGGGTGCTACTAGCAAACTCTTGTTCTGGGGGCAATATTCTTTTGAAGATAAGACAATAAGCAGACTAGGGTAAGGAGGGCAGACCTGCAGCAACCTAGATATAGATCAGTTTAAGCTGCTATAAAATTCACTCCTGGCTTTGGGAGTGCCAAAATGTGGTATAGAGTGGTGCAGAACTCTTTTTAAATGACAAGTCTGCGTTGAACTTCTGTCTATAGGAAGTGCTTACAGGAGAGCTCCTGCCTCCTGTAATGGCTTTTACACAAAACCAGGCATAAAGAGCCTGAGGCACAGAGCTCTGAGCCCAGTGGATGTACCAGCTCTTCTGGCTCAGGAGGTGTAAACAGGCCAAGTGAGGTGGAGATGTTGGAGCCACAGAACCATGGCTATAGCAGTGCAGCTGCCATCCCTTCTGGTTTGGAGGTGTTCCAACCAAGTCTGAGATCCCTTTGTGTTCCCCAAAGTATTTACTATCCATACTATTATATCTCTATCTCTAGCTATACCTAATTAGAACAGGTAGTCCAGAAAAAAAGTCCTCTTCTGCAGGTAGAAGGCTCAAGGCCTTTGGAAGGAGATGGCACCACCGTCTGCATATGCAATTACAGAATGCCATTACTGCAAAGTGAGGTCAGGCCCTTACTCAGGCATTAGCACTGCCATTTACTCACAAAATATCTCATCTTAGCAAAGGGGTATTTTCACCCAAGGACAGATTAAAATCTGGAGCGACGGATTAAAATCTAAGAGAATTCACTCAGAGTGATGATCACTTTTCTGTGAAGTTTTTTAAAGAGCTAAAAGTCCTCCTTTTTCCCCCTCTGCATTTATCAGTGCTCAGAGGGTCAGACAAACTCCTCCACAGTGCAGTGGAAATGACGGAGTTATGTAACTCCAGTGGAATGGAGTGGTTCTGGTTACTGTACTACTAAGAACAAGCACATATAGGTGCCAGAGGAGGAAATATGCTCTAGCATGGCTGCTGAATGGCTGAGAGGAAACGGCCTCAAGTCGTGCCAGGAGAGGTTTACATTGGATGTGAGAAAAAACTTCTTCACTTTAAGGGTGGTCAGGCATTGGAATTGGCTGCCCAGGAAAGTGGTGGAATCACCACGCCTGGAAGTGTTCAAAGAGTGTGTGGATGTGGTACTTGGGGACATAGTTTACTGGGGAACATTATAGTGCTGGGCTAACAGCTGGACTCAGGGATCTTGGAGGTCTTTTCCAATCTTAGTGATTCTGTGATTCTACTATTTACTGCCAGAGCAGTAAGTCAGGTTTGGTTTTGCTAGGCAGATGCCATAGCTGGGTTTGGCTAATGCAGGTTCTCAGATACAGGTGTCATTAACCACATTAATTAGGAACATGGCCTTAGCAACCAAGGAAGTATCTTCTCACTGCTGAGAAACTCGAGTTTCAGTTCAGATTTCTGCATTGGAAAGTTGCCTGCCTGCAGTTTTTGACAATGGTATTTGAAATGATGACAACTTAGGTGCAGGACTTAAATCAAATTTGAGCACAGTCTAGCCTTTTATCATTGATTCTCCTTTCCAGTATGAAAGCAATCAAGCCAAGACATCTCCTTTCATTTGTCAAAGGAAAGAAGAAAATAAGATGTTGTGCAAATTCCTTTCAATGCTTCTTTCATTCTCCAAGAAGAAAAGCAGAACTATCCCAGCCTGAGGCAGTTCAGACCTGTTTGAAGGAACAGCAGTTAAAATCACAGGTTGGTCCCAAACTGGCTGTTAAAAAGTGTCTCTAACAGCTCTGCTTCCTGACCCTGATGCTGCCTCTCCTAAGAAACATTTTGGCTGTGCACGGCTCAGTGGGCAGTTTATTCTCCACCTCTGTGAGGTTTTCCAGAAACCCAGAGGTCCCAGGCTCTGTGTACAACGCAGATGATTTTTGCCAGCTCTTGGTCCTGCCTTCATTTCCTCTAGCCCTGAAAGTCACTGTTGCGAAGTTCACTCTTGAAGGGGTGAATAGGGAGGTCTTTCAAAGTTCTCTTTCAAATATGTCATACATACCATTTTTTCGAAGTTTACTAGATTGTCAGTGAATGTCTTGTTTCCCTCATGAGTGAATGTCATGTCTGTATAGAAATAAAAGACACATAAAAGCCCATTACTGAATCATGGCCATACAAAACAGCAGAATGTTTTACCTATCCCTTACAAAAATCATAGCAGCTGGAAAAGTAAAACATTTAGGTTTTAATTTGCAGCATTTCTGAGACTAATAAAATTGAGGTATGATATTCAGATGTACAAAAGCAGTTTTCCTTGTCTCTGTGTCGTTCTTTTTATAATGGAAAAAATCATACCTCACACTTGAGATTGATTTTTGCTTTTTCTTGCTACTACTCTTATCCTTCAAATAGTTGACAAATAGCTTTCAAGTTAATAATTCTGGTAACATCCAAGCTTACCCTTTATAAGTAGTGGCATGAAAGGAATTATTGGAGGGTCCAATTTTGCTACAGTTAGTCTGTAGGCCCTATGGTTTCTTGATGGATCCTTACAAAAAAGAGAAATCAAATAATTACTAATATGTATTATTATATGTATCAAGACATGATATGCATTCATTTAGATGTCATGGCATTTATTAAAACCACTATTTTTTCCTGTGACTTTAAAAGTGCATCTGCAAATTCAGACACCTTTTATCATTCTCCCGGACTGGTTACACGATGAGAATGCAGCCACTAAACACAAACATTTTTTCATGCCAAAGAGCGAGGTAAGATATAGTTACAAAAACATTCTTCATAAAAGAAACCACATATTTTTCCTCCCTCCTTACAGCTGCAGATCCAGTTTTGCATATTTTTTCCAGCTGTAACACTAAAATGTATTGCCTGGAAAAATCCAGGTTGAAAAATAGAATTTCCCATATGTACTATTGGAAAACATGTGATAAAGCTTTTCTGAGTTCCCAGATTAACTTTGAGTGGTACATAAGTTCTCTCAGAGTAGGTTCCTAAGAGTATAATTTATTAGTCATACATACTTGTTTTAGCAGCTCTAAAATGGGATCATAAACTCCTTAAAGTCAAACAAGGACATATAAAATGTTCTGAATCAAGGAATTCAAATCAGAAACTGAATTATCTCAGATTGTGCATAGAATAAGGGATCTATTGCTATTCACCATTAAGCTTTCAAACTCTGCATAGATCTTCTTGAACTTGCTTGGGAGTTTCTGTTAATAAAAACAAAAATAGCAGACCTTAATTAAATCCGATCAGTGCAGTAATTTTACTGTAAATGCTAGTTCCTTCTACAACGCCCTAAGTCAGGAAAGTGCTCTTTTTTTGCCAGATATTTCTAACAATGTGCTAATCTAAAATACAACATGTTTCCTAGCAACCAGATTAAAAATAGAGACGGGACCAGCCATGAAACCTGGATCCTGATTTAAACCCCAACTTGAATTTAGTCCTTTGGGATGTTTAGATTCAGATTTTTGTTTGGCTCACATAGCAATCACTGAATTCAGAAAGTAAGTGGAAATTCATGTGAATGCTTTCAGGACATTCCTGATTGTAGCCTATCTGAAAATATAATTTACACACAGCTTGCATAGGGGCAGATCAGCTTAATTATTCATACCTATGATGAACTGCCCTTGCAAACATTCATATCCATGCCTGGGCATTTCCAGGAGGTTTTTTGCTCATGCTGATGCATCTATTGCTTAAATTCTTGACATGCTCAGCAGCAAAGGTCCTCTATCACTTTATGGGGTACAAATCAATGAATATTTTTTCAGTCCACAATACCTACACAAATAAATCATGGTCAGTTGACCATGCAATGATTGAGATGAGGTTGGCTTTACTAAATACTTTCCCCCTCATGCATATTATGTTATACAAATTAAATAACTTTACTATAAAGACTATAAGGTATGTTATAAATTGGTTTTAAAGATTGCTGTAATTTTTAATGTACACTCAGGATATGTTAGCTTTCTATTTTTTTTAAGTAATTTCTCTGTATTTGCTGAATTTTTCACACTACTATTGGCAGTGGATAACATTAAAAATTAATAAAGACTTTATAGTGCAGAAATGATTTTTTGCAATACTTTCTACATTTGGAGTGTGTACCCTAGCAAGCTATTTACACTGTGCCACAGCAAGGGCCTAATTTTTAATGATGTGTGTCAACAACTGTGTGCCTAGTTTGCATATGCATGCAGATTAGGTATTTGTGCAGTAAGTGGTATAATTGGACATCTGCACCTGCAAATATTTAATTTCTGCATGCAACTAATGTAAATGCATGATAATATAGAAGAAATCAGGTCTTGGTATGTTTGTCTTAAGGTATTTTCTGTATATATCTGGCTATAAATCGAACTGCAGAAATTCTCTTGATAAATTGACTGCTCTACAGAACCAGAGCGTGATAACATTTCCTTGATCTCAAGTTAATCCTCCACATGTACAAATGATCTGTGCCCCGCCCCCAGCTCAGACCTGGTGCCCATTTCAGATTGCTGTGTGTAGTATATGCATTCAATTCCTTCCTCTCTAGTCCTGTACTCTCTCAGCTCTCCCAACTCCTCTCAGCAGCCACAAATGAAGGGTCATTATTTTGAGAAACTGAAAATCTTTGTCTGTAGCACTGACTGTATATGACACATGTACTTTTGAAAACGGGGCTGGTGTACTCTCAGACTTGTTAGTCTGATCTTCAGTTTCAGAGCACATTTTAAAAGGTGTTCAAATTTTGGTCTCAGTTGCATCAATAACCTCAGTCATGCTAATTATTTTGAATTTCTGATGACCAAAATACATGCACATTCAAATCTGTTCTGCTTTTGATAACCAGTATATTCTCAGTGGTTACACCGTGCTGGACACTGCACCCTTTTTATACACTTATATACAAAAGAACAAAGCCACAGAAAAGGGTGGAAACTCTGAGAATGAAGACCAAACTGACAGAAAGCCTGGAAATGCATGTCAGAGAGAAAACCGGAACTGGTTAGGACAAACCCACATTTTAACAGGGCAGCAGAATCCCTCTTGAGATCAGAAAATAATATGTACAAATAGAGGATGAATTTTAGAGAATTATCGATGGAGTGATCTCACTGAACCACCAGTAAAGGCACACAGAGGATGGGCTGATCTAAGAGGTTAGCTGGCTAACTTGCTCATCCTGTTGGGCAGTTTAGCTCAGCAACAGAAGCTGCTGTTGTCACTCCTGTTAACTCCTGTGAGCATTCAGCACGTCCATGTGTATACTGCCTTACTAACAAATACTGTCAGCCTTAGCTAAGGCTTATGGTCAGGAGCTAAATTAGTAAAGGCCCAATTCATGTTTTTGCTAACTAAAAGTACAAGTCCCTATTAAGCTTCCTGGAATTGGATTTTAGCAAAGACTTACCTCCCACGTCAATGAGAGACGGCTCACAGCAACATTACTCAGTCCCATAATAATAGCGAAAAAGGAATTCAGATTTTTGTATTCTTTACAGCTGAAACACAAAGGGCCAGGTTTTAAGTTGTATGTATCAGTCAGAGCAGTACATATGACAACCTTAAGAGAGCTGAACTCAGGCATCTAGCTTGGAAGTGACTGAATTTGGGCAGTCCTGGCCAGCACGCCTGCAGACACCTTTTCACCCATGTGTTAGCACTTCACCACACTCTGGAGGCTTCTTTCCCTTATGACCTCCCTTCTACTTCACTGCGTGCCAGCTTCTGCAAGGACTCCTAGTCTTTGAAGCAATTCCTCACCCAGAAACACAGTCCTGAAACTGGGCTCAATTCAGTCCCAAGGGATACCAGAAACAGGGTAAACAACTGTTTATAACCTCATTTGCTGCAGAACTTGCTGACAGCTTCTGAACAGCTAATGAACACTTGAAGCTCTCCTCAGGCAATCTTCATGGCAGTTTATAGGGCCGCTGAGTCTTTTTAAAGGGAGAAGATCAGCTGTCTGGAGATGCCCCACGCCAGTGACCTCTCCTGCAGTATAGGATTTCTATTACTTATAGATTCTGGGACTTCTACTATGTTTCAGGAAAAGAACTGCCATTTGTTACCAGCATCATTAAAGAGGTGCTGGGCAAAAGGAGCTCCAGGTCACACTCCATCTGTAACGCAAAGAAGGATTTTGCTATCAATCAGGAAAAACTGGAACATGTAATCGAGTATTATGGAAGATCCAACATGCCATATGAAGGAGTAGATACAATCTGATGGGAAAAGTCAATGCAATTGCTCAGCTGGGTCTGTGGCAGGTGGCTCACTGACTCAATAGGAAGGGAAGAGATAGAACAAAGCCTATCAAAAAAAGCCTCACAAATCTGCGTCTCGCTAGGTTTTTGCAAATAATCTCCTATTTTTCTCAACTGATGTGCCAACATCCAATTTCAGCACCTCAGTCTCTGTTTCTTCAGCTGTGAGTGGCTTTCCTTAGGGGTTGGTATTGAGACTGTTGGGGTTTAACACCTCTGTCAGTATCATGGCCAGTGGGCTTGAGTGCACCCTCAGCAGGTTTGCTGATGACACCAAGCTGTGTGGTGCAGTTGACATGCTGGAGAGAAGGGATGCCATTCAGAGGGACTTTGACAGGCTTGAGAGGTGGGACTGTGTGAACCTCATGAAGTTCAACAAGGCTAAGTGCCAGGTCCTGCACCTAAGTTGGGGCAATCCCAAGCACAAACACAGGCAGGGTGAAGAATGGATTAAGAATAGCCTTAGGGAGAAGGACTTGGGTGTGTTGGTTGACAAGAATCCCAACATGTGAGACCCCACCCAGAGAGCTGTGTCCAGCTCTGAGACCCCAACATATGAAGGACATAGACCTGCTGGAGTTAGTACAAAGCAGGGCCATGAATGATCAGAGGACTGGAGCACCTCTGCTATGAAGACAGGGTGAGAGACCTGGGATTGTTCAGCCTGGAGAAAGCTCCAAGGGAGACCTTACAGCACCCTTCAGTACCTAAAGGGGCCTACAAGAAAGCTGGAGAGGAACTTTGGACAAGGGCATGGACGGACAGGACAAGGGGGAATATCTTTAAACTGAAAGAGAGTAGGTTTAGATATTAGGAAGAAATTCTTTACTATGATATGGTGAGACACTGAACAGGATGCCCAGAGAAACTGTGGATGCCCCATTCCTGGAATGGCTCAAGACCAGGTTGGATGGGGCTTTACACAACCCAGTCTAGTGCAATGTGTCCCTGCCCATGGCAAGGGGGTAGGAACTCAATGATCTTTATGGTCCGTTCCAACCCAAACTATTCTATGATTCTGTGATTTATGAAGAAAACTTTAACAAGATTTAATCTGTGATTCTCAGATTTTTTTATTCATCATTGAAGCTCTTAGCTCCTCTGAGGTATCCTTCGCTTCAGACAAAATTAGTACAATCATCTCATCCTACTGTCTGACTCCATAATTGCCACATCATCCTATTCTTCATCATCCACACCATTCTATTCTTTGTGTACCTCCATTTCACCAGACTTGGATGTCTTGAGTGGGTGAGTCCTTTAGATCTTGGTCTCACTTGTGTCTGCACCATGTGAACACTGAGCATGTGAATAAATGATCTCTCCCATATGCTGGTCTGTCTGTTGGGAGATTGCTGCCCTCTCAGATCTGGCAGAGCTGCTCATGCAAATTCTCCCACATCAGATTAGCAACAGTGAGCAAGGGTAGAAAGGATAAACCGAAATGCTAAAGCTACACCGACTTATTCTGACTAGTGCAGGTCAGGGAGTGCCTCATTAGTGGATGAAAAGCAGACAGGATAGGCTGTCAGTGAACCTCTTCCCTAGGCACAAGTAAATCCATAAAGGGATATCTGTCCACAGCACATGACAGGATTAGGAATAAATTATGGCAGGGTAAAATAATTAGTAACACACAGCACAAGTGCTCAAACAAAGTAGGCAGCTGCAACTGTATCTGCAATATTTAATTTGAGTCTATCTTCATATTAAAAGGGAAATGTTTTGCCAAGTACCCTGTTAAGCAATACAATTTGACAAAGTCTCAGTTAAAATCCATCCGATGTATGATGTTCTACACCAGATATTCTGTAAATTCTACAGAGTCTACAATAAATAATTCGGTTCCAGATAAAGGATCCCTGTAAGGCAGTAGAAACGATGCTGCATGGCTCTACTGCATATATATTGCATGTAAAATGTTAAAAAGTGGATCCTCTAAAGCACCACAATGCACCACCTCGGAGCAGAGGTCCCTCTGCCTCACAGAATGGACTCTACCAGAAAACTCTTCCTGTTAGGATGAATAGCAAACACACACACACACACACACACACACACACACACACAGGTCTCCAAAACAAACGTGTATGTGGTTGAAATCTCTTGGTACTTAAAAAAGCATATTCATCTTGGCATTTTCTGTATAAACACACACTTCAAATATTTCTCATAGGCTTCTTGGGCTTATAACATATGCACATGTACAGAAAGAATGATTTTCAAAAACTGAATGAAAGTGTCTGAGTACAGTGATACACAAGAAGGCTTCTAAATACCTGTGGATATCTGCAAAGAGGAAATATACACAAACTGGGTTTGCAGATAACCATAAGAGTATGTGCCAGCACATCCCAGAAGGCCTTTCTAATACAATTAATATGGGAAGAACTCACTGTTGGAAATACAGTTCACTTCTTCCCTTTGTTTGAAAGTTTATTCCTACAATAGCTGGAGAAAAGAGATGAACCTGGTAACCTCTACATCCTCTTCCAGCAGATGCTAAAGAGACGGTGGCTCCTGGAACTGAAAGCACATGTGCACAGCACTTGGAGCTAGCACTTGGCCTTGTGCTTGCCTGCACAGACTGGGAGCACACATCAAGGGTGCATGGGGTGGCAGACACAAAATGATGTGCCTTCTGCAATGGCATCTGCACCTCAAGCCACAGAACTGAAACAAGCTTCTCAGTAGCAGTTACCTTTGAAAATGGGTACGTGCAAGGCATCTCGTTACCACCAGTCATGCCTAAGATTAATAGTGCAGCACTGAGCTGTTCTCCCTGAACACTTTTCTAATGAGTCTAGTACTTCTAGGCAGGGTAAAGTTCTCATTAGGTCTCAAGGATCTTCACAGGCAAAACTTCCTCAAAGATATTGCTTCAAGGTCTGGGCTTTTTCTCCCCTCTAACTTCAGTGCACTTTGTGTTTGTTTTAGTGCATGTGTAGCAGCTGTTACCATGGCAGCACTGCACAGAGGGCAGCAGCCTGGCAAAACTTGCCAGCGCCTTTCCAGCGGCTGCAATTAAACCTGCCCTCTTGGTTTGTACAGAGGAAAATCTTGTGCTTCGGATTTCTCTGCTTTTAGGAGACAAAGAGGACTCGGCAGAGCAGACCGCTTTTAGCTATTTATTTTTAGCATTGTAGTGATACCAGAAACATGGAAGTAAACAGGAGGTTGTCAGGCTGTTGTAAATAGCACAAGATTAAACCCATGACTCCAAGGAACTCACAGGCTAGGGCAGATTATTAAAGAGCTATTTAACTGTAATTTTTAGGATACTTGATTTCAAGTGTTTATGGAAATTACTATTGTATCTTAATGACCACATTTCAACATTTTCCCATTTCATGCCTGCGATTAGGAAAGACCCCGACGTCTGTGTGGGTGCCACTGCCCTCTCCTGGGCACAACCCGCCAGGCCGGCAGCTGCTTCCCACTCCTGTGCTGTGCAGTGAGATAATGGTATATGCGGTGATTATATTTTTAGAAACTGAAGAGGTAAATTCTGTCCTCTGTTCTAAATATAAAACCAATCCTGCAGGCCTGCCACTAGATTTTTAAAATCTTCACCTACGACCAACCGTAATCCAACCCCAGGGCCCGAAGTAGCTCCCAGAAGGAAGCTGGTACTTGCAGAGCAGGGTGTCCTGGAGGAAGGAGCCATACTGGCCCCGTTTTGATGTGAACACAGACTTCAGCTATGTGCAATTACTGAGAGGAGGGCAGCATCACAGCTGCAAGAGTAATCTCTTCCTTTACACAACTCCTTTTAATGATGTAAAAAAGTTGAAACCTATGGTTTAACAGCAAGTAACATCTCTGTTGGTAGAACTGCCTAAAGGCTTCTAGTTACAATGCCCAGAGCTGTAGACAAACACTACATACCTCAGCAAACTGTTTATTCAGACAGCAATGAATGCAATAAGCACACCATGGAAATCAAGGGAGAGTGTAACAATGATAAAAATCTGTATGTATGCAGGGCATGGATATATCCTTGCTCCCTCTGAAGTCAGTCACTGCCTGCTCTTGACTTTAGGGAGTCAAAGCTGACATTCTCTGGCATGAAGGTTCCAAACAGTTTAAATTTGGACAGGAATAAAGGAAGACAGCAAGAATGCCTGCTATCCAACCTCAGACCCAGGAGTTGGTAACAAAAGAGGACATTTAATATTTTGCATTTTAAAAGAAAAACATTAGAAAAAAATCACAGAATCATTAGGGTTGGGGGGGACCTCTGGAGATCATCCAATCCTACCCCCTGCCAAGGCAGGGACATCTGGACCAGGTGACACAGGAATGTGTCCAGGTGGGTTTTGAATGTCTCTACGGACAGGGAGACTCCATGAACTCCCTGGGCAGCCTGTTCAGTGCTCTGCCACCCTCAACATAAAGTTATTCCTCATGTTGAGGTGAAACTCCTTGTGTTTTAGTTTAAGGCCCTTGCTCCTCATCCTGTCACTGGGCACCACTGAAAAGGGTCTGGAACTATTCTCTTGGCATCACCCTTCGAGATATTTGAATGTATGGATGAGATCTCCTCTCAGTCTACTCTTTCCTAGACTAAACAGGCCCTGCTCTTGCATTCTCTCCTCCTATGAGAGATGCTCCAGATCCCTCATCATCTCCGTGGCCTCCACTGGACCCTCTCCAGTAGCTCCTTGTCTCTCTTGTACTGAGGAGCCCAGAACTGGACACAGAACTCCAGACGTGGCCTCACCAGGGCTGACTAGAGGGGGAGGAACACCTCTCTTGACCTGCTGGCCACACTCTTCCTGATGCATCCAGGATCCCACTGGCCCTCCTGGCCCCCAGGGCCCACTTCTGGCTCACGGTCACCTTGTCATCTACCAACAGACCCAGTCCCTCTCTGCAGAGCTGCTCCGTAGCAGGCCAGCCCAACTTGTGCTGCTGCCTGGGGTTACTCCTCCCCAGGTGCAGGACCCTACACTTCATATCATTGGCAAACTTGCTGCAAATCCCAAACAGAATAAAAGTAACACAAGTGTCATCATCTCCATGCTACATCTCTTTACTCTCCCCTCTTTGTTTTCCCACTAGGGGCAATTGTGAGAACAGCTCTCCTGAGTAGCACCAGAAATATTTCTGTTCTCAGGAAAATTAGGCTCAATTTTGTTAATATTTACTAATTCACGTACTAATATTTGCTAATGTGTGGAAGGGTAAATGAAGGATTCTCCTAATAAACTGAAATATATTTACTCACAAATTTGATGTGTAAACATGGCCCTAAGAGATCACCTAAGGAGCAATGGAGAGCAGCACAGGAAAGAAGAATATATATTAACAAGGTTCTATACAGCCCTAAAAGAAAATGGACAGAACGACCAAATACAGAATGTTTTAACCTCTACTCTGTGTGGCTGTCTGAAAATAGAAAATAAAAACATTGACTATACTGAACCTCACTTCCAGCTCCCATATGATTGTATACTTACTGGGCTGCTATCTTAATGTATTTCTTTAAGAGCTGAACACGCTTGCTGAGTTGAGAGCAAAGACAAATCTCAGTGACCACCCAGAACTGAATTTCATTGAATCTTCTTAAAAACAAATCCAGATTTGCTGTGGTCTTTTTAAAATTGTGCCTTCCAAAAGTATGATAGATCAATTCCAGCTAGAAAAGAGAAAACAGTTTGGAATTTTTTTTTGAGGTTGCATTTCTTGGACAGAGGAAAGAGGCTAAGAATTACTAAGTATCAGGTAAGTATCTAGCCTGAAACTTGCTCTGCAGTTTACATTTATTGCTGCATAGATGACAAGATGACATAGATTCAGGTTACAAATCCAGTAGACAATAGCTGAGGCATAGTAAAAGCATAACTACAGATTATATATAAATAGCTTAATACCTTAAAACAAACAAAAGTAATTCATCAAGCAGCACATGTCCAGAAGAAGTTTAACTTTATATTTCTATTTTGCCTATAAAATTAAGAATGTCTTATACTTTCATAACTTGTAGGTGGCTTTATTGTAGAATTTTTGAAAATCAAACTTAGAGAAGGTTTTGGAAATAATGCATAAACCTACAATGTACAATTAAACACTTTCTAACAGATTCTAACCTGCTGAATAGATAGATCCTCATACCTCATGCACACAGTTGAAGAGCTCCCAGTCATAAATTGTCATCTGATGTGCTAAGTCTTTGGAACTCATCAGTTCGAATGTTCCTACTGTACCAGTAGATGGTCCTTCCTGTTCTGGTAATGGTGCCTACAAACAGAAAAATATTACAAAATATTTTAGACATTCTAAATTGTATGGTTGGTGCTTTCCTTCCATAATGTTTCTAACATTTTTTTTCAGTGTGACCACTTTGCTAATCACGTTTTTAACAGTAAAGGTGACATTTGCAGTAAAACTGAAATTTGCTTTTAACCACAGAAAGGTATTAGGAAATGAGAAGCCCCATGCAAAATCAGTGTCCAGTATGCACAGGATAGTCAGGATAGTCTGAAAGCCCTTCAGAGACACTGTAAGGAAATAAACCAGACTGTTCTCAGTGTGTTATTTTTAACATTGTTCTAAAAATTGAATCTATAATACACATTGTGCTAACTAAAGCATGTGTGTTTTTTTGGGAGCAAAGGTCTTTCAAAAAAACTTTTACGTTTCCTTTTTCATATACACAAATAACTAGGCCACCAAGGACAAGCCAAATACTTTTACATATTCCTGATTCTAATGATGAGAATTATTACATGTAGCATGCTTCAGAAATCTGCAGTGATAGCAAGATCTTCTGATCATCTATAAAATAAACCTCATACCTTCTCTTTGACAGTACAGTGATGAACAATTCGTGATTGCAAATATTGCTAAAATACTGCCAACCAACCCCCTTGCAAACTGGAGGGCGAAACACCCGCCGAGCTGCCCGTGAACGCGCGGGTCACTTGTTCTGTTCCCAGGAGAGGGCGGCAGAGTTCACACACAAGTTTCCCAACTCACCGCCTTTGTTAAACACATAATGATGGAGCACGGAATTGTCAACAGGCTCCTTTCTGAGTACAAACTCAGTGGAGTCCGCAGATTAACACACCATACTTAGATACTGCAATATAAAAAATGAGCTTACTAAATGAATCCTCTTTTATATAAGAATAATATATTAGCAATAGAAATAGGTCTGACTGGATTAATATATCAAATCACTTTCTCTGTGACACATAGTATGTAGGAGCTTCATTTCTGTATGAATTCTTGCTTTGTACTCCAGGGAAAACTTTCCTTTCAATTATCATCATAATACAAACTAATTAAAAATTACTAAATTAAATAACGAACATTAGCACCTTAAAAGCTTAATCTATAATTTAAAAAATTAGTAGAAAAGTATTCTCTAAAAAAATCCAGGGCAGCCATTAATCTTATTAAAAACTGCAGATTGCTTTGAATTGGGATTTGTGCAAACACAAAACTTCTTTTGTTTATGACAACATATGAAATAAAACTACAGCAGCTTTGTGTAGAAAATTCTAACTTGTGGAAATCTGTGGAAAGAGAATTGCCTACAGATTGAAAGATGTCTTTTTTCCCCCATTTGGAGACGAACACAACATAGCTGTTACCATAACAAACACATATTTTCCAAGGGTAGGAAAGAAGCACTTAGATGCAAACTCATAGCACATTTGAAAATTCATCTACCCAGAACAATTTTCACATGGGAATTGCCAAATGTAATGTGGATAAATGTTCATGAAAGAGCAGCAGCCAGAAACTGGAATGTGAAAGGATTAAACTGGAAAGCAGCTAAGGTTGTAACATTTTTCGATTTGTGTATACCTCTTTGAAAAAATGCAGCTGATAAGGGGTTGTAATTTGTTATGCAGTGCTGAGGACCATTTTTAAGGTGCTGAATGTACCTCCCTAATTCTTACTGAATTCAGTCTAGTTGATGAAAACTAGCACATTGCAGCCCTGTATCTTAGAGCTCCCTGCAGCATTTTGAGTACTTGATCCATGGTAAATAGCACAGGTAAAAGGCACAGAAAGTCATGACAATTTGCTGCCAAAGCTATGTGTACACAGACAATGCAGAGCCATATATAAGTACCCAGCACAGTTGTACTGATGCAACACCCCTGCTTTACAGCAGCATGCCCCATGAGGGTATCTACTTGGCAGGATTAATTAACCTTAAGGGAACATCAGAATTTAATAAGCTGAACAAGAGGTATCTCTGCATGGAACTACATATGCTGGATGTGCATTCCCTGGTTACTAAATTGAAAGCAGCAGCAAAGCATAGATTTTACCATATCCATAAAAGAAATCAGGCATACATACTAAGTGGCTTGTTAAAAGCATACAGGAGGCTGAAACAAGGCTAGGAGTAATAGAGTTCATGCTGACATGACTTGGCAATGACATTTGTTTTTAATGAAATAAAAGGAACAAAAAGTACAGTCAAATCAAACTCTATAAAAGCAGACCCCATGGAGATCGCTAGAATGACTGCATAAACTGTAAGTACTTATGAGCAATTCTACCTAAGAAAAAAACAGACTCTCTACCAGGAATATTTTCTGTGATTCTACTTAGAATGATCTCAGATTTTGACACAGTATTTTGTGGGGATGAGAAATAAAAGATTTTAATGAATTTACTGCTGGAATCAAATCTCCCGAACGCTTTAATTTATAACACCTATCTTGGAAAATATATCTCTATGGCTTTGAGGAGATAATTCTGTAATGAGGAATTACTGCAAGTCTTGGTGACAATACTCAGCTCTTCCTAAATGCTTGACAGAGAGATCAAGTTCTGCGATCAAGTTCTGTTATGTGGATCAGATGGATGGATTTCAGGGAATTACAACACTAGCTTGTTCTATTTTCAGGGCTCATCCTATTGCAGTGTGACAAGCCCTTTGTTGTGAGTGTTTCCACTAGTTTTTACCTAAAATGTGGATAATGCAAAAAGGGCCAGGTGTTCAAATAAACTGGAGCCCTGAAGTTCCTGAGCACTGCACACATACATACCAGTGAATCGAACTGATCCCGTGGGCAAGCAAACAGCCGGCCATTAACACTGAGAGTGGTGAACACTGAAACATCGTGAGGCTTGAGCACAACCTTTTCTGTAAAAATGAAACAAATTATTATTTATTATATATAGAGAGAATTTACAGCAGGACTGATCCACCAGCTGCACAGATCAAATTTTGCTCAGCAACCCAGTGTCCAGGATACAGAATAGAAGACAACAAGATCCTCTATACTGAAGAAATGTGATAGGTTCAGCTCAAACCAGTCTCCCACAGAACTAGAACCCCAGTCCCAAACTGTACAGACAGGTCAAGAAGCCTGTGGTGCTACCACTAGAAACTACCGGCAAAAATTAAGCCTAATTAGGGAGCCCATTCATTCATTGCTGAGCTGGAAGCATTTGGAGAGCTGTTTTTAATGGAAATTGCTCTGGAAGGCTGTAACTGCTTAAGGAGGTGATGAAATGCATTACAACATTTCTAAAAGAGCATCACATCACAGGTAAAGAAAAGATAATGAAGTAACTTACAAACAGTCTCTTCCAGCATATGTTGGTGGTCAGCAAATCTGACAATAAAAAACTGCTTCAACTGCAAAATGTAAAGCTGCACGGTGTCAGTTCTCAGGAAGTGAGCCATTTTTGGCAGGCACCACTGTTTGCAAAAATGCCTTCCAACATAGCTCTCATTACCTCTGTGTGTCTCCACACAGTCATACACAACCAAAGCATTTGAGCAACACCAATTCTCCAGCAGAATTCACCCTCCAGTTACTCTCACATTTCTACAGCCTATAGCGGGGGCCTGATCCCTGACCCTCTGCAAACACTAGGTCAGTGGGTTTGGCACTAAGTTGCTCTGTAGTGGTTTGCATGGACAGAGCAGCCAAAATGGTAGTGACCACTGCCAGAATGTTTGCACTGCAGTGTTTTCTGATGTTACTGATTCCTGAGTCTAGCATGAATTTATCCCTGCTTGCCTTCTATTTCTGTAGTTAAAAATCTCTTACAAGTCTAATAGTGAAGGAAAATTGGGGTAGCTCTGCTCTGTAACATGCCGATACATAAGCTTCTCCATTTGTCCCAGCTCCCATGCAAGCTGCAGTCTGTGCCTGCAGTAGAGGAAGGACTTGCCTCTAAATCAGGGTTTGTGTACTAGCTGAACATGCACATGGGTATAAAACCTCGACTGAACTAGTCTTTCAATCCCTCCAAAAACTCTGCTTCACCATAACTGAGGAGTGTTTAAGATGAAAATACAGTACCTCCTCCTGAACTCATCTTTACTATGATGAGGCCTTCTCCAGAGCCCAGCTTGTCTGCTACTGCACTGATCACTTCCTTCACAGAAGAAGACACTGGCACCCGGATAGTGGTGTAGGTTTGGTCTATGCAGTACACCTTAAACAGAACTAAAGAAAAAACATTGCGTGGTTTATTCCACATGTAAAAATCACAGATTTACTGTACAAATTACTTTCACTTCAGTAACCACTCCTCACAAATGAAACAAAGCAACAATAAATCTCTACCTACCTCGCCATTCCTCAGATGCTCTACAATTTCTAGTATGGAAATCTCTGATTTCCCAGAGTTCTGGATTTGGGATTTTCAGTGTTCTGAAAACCCTGCCTGTCCTACAAATGAGAAAGGTGCAGCCATATGAAAGGAGCTGTGACTGCCTGTCCAGATAGACACAAGAGGTAGTATTTCCCTGGCAGCTGGAACTGTTTCCCTCTTTGTAGGCCTAGAAGAAACACTGCTATGGACAACAAAAGCTCATGCCTGGCAGGATGTCTGCTGTTCATATGCAGTTAGTTCCAGCTTTTTACATGGCTCTTCTGTTGGTCTGATTTATGCCACCAGCTTTCTCAGCTACATGAGCTTGAATTTTGTTGCCTTGCTTTTACCGTTGCTCATTAGTAAGAGCTGTCCTTTAATATCAAACATGTTGAAGAAGCAGCTGTTTTAGGTGATGAAGTTCCACAAAACAACCATTAAGAGTACCTTATCAGTAATCTGAAAATTACATTCTGATACGCTGCTGTAAATTTTACCTTTATCTCTTCAGAAAATCAAACAACAGCAATAGGGCAAACCAGCAGATTCTGGTTTTTAGGCTGCGTGCCTAGATTCTTGGATTCTAGATCCATGATCCATGGCATGATCTGCTCCACTCCCACCTTGCAAAGGAACAGCTGTACATGTTAGCTCAAACTACACAGGGGAGACAGAAGCTCAAACATGACCTTCAGCTCCCACTCTTTATTGCACTGCCATTACCTGCAGTACACTGTCTTATTGGTTCTTCCCTGTTTTGTTCATTCCTTATTTTAAAGGTTTTTAAATCTTCCTCTGAGGAAGCAGTGTTTGACAGCACAAGTAACTAAAGGAAAAGACCAGGAGCACCTCAAATCAATGACGGAGAATACTGGGCTAGCAAAAGCAAAGAGAGTTTGCTTCAGGCCAGGTTTCAAAATTCTAGGTAGGTACTTTCATTTAGTTTTAGACCATTTATTTTTTTTGAGACAAACAAATTTATGCAGATGTCAGTGGCTCAAGAAAACTTTGCAGAGAAGGAACTCACCTTCATCGCTACCCCTGATAGGCTGGCGTTTCTGTGCTCTGTCATCACTTGTGTTGAACAGCTGCAGAAGAACTTTGTGCTGAAAATGAATCATTGAGATTCACATTAATGCAAGAAGAAACATTATGAGGTATATATGAACTATAATAGATGTCTTATCAATGGCAGGAAAAAGAGTAGCAATGCAAAATTTGACAAATGTTAAAAGCTATCTCTCAGTGTGGTTATTTAACAGATCCATGATTAGTAAAGAGAAGACGCTTATGAATTTGCTGTGCTTTACTTTAGAAAATGGACAAATAAATTTTCTTACCTTCTTTTGTGATGCTTTAGGTTCTTCAGAACTATAAAAAGGTAAAAAATACAATATATAATTAAATATTACATGGAAGATTTTGTGTACAAAATCACCTATAGAACATGGACCACTTGTCAAACTAGCGTATCGATATAATTATATTTATACATGAGAAGACTAGATGATACCACAGTTAATCTACGACCAAGGCAGAAAAAATATTATACAAAGTTCATGTAAGCATGAAATAAGCTTCTGTCAGCCTCTCAGTGAGGGTATGGTGTTTGCAAGAATGATGTGGAAAAGAGGGCCATAGACATTAATTCAAATAAGCCTGCATGCAAACTTTCAGTTTCATATAACTGAGTGTCATTCACAGAATGGCTTTTTAATAGATATAACCAATAAATTTTCTTCACCAGTTTACTGAGCAAAAGGGCAGGGAGAGGAAAGAAGCAAAAACTGTGCTTACATTTGCTTTACAATTTTCTCTAGCTCTGGAAGCTGCTCCTTTAGTGCTGCAATCATTCTAGTATCATCTGATACAGATACGTAAAATTCCTGTAAATGATACAGAATAGTCTTTAAATAACTATAGGGGTAAATGAGCAGTACTCAGGAGAGAGGATTATGAGATGACATCTGATAGCTTAATGATTATAAAGAATGATAATCTGCATAGAGGAACACATGCTGGGCCCAACCCTCTATTACTTCTACTTGTTTATCTCCAGCTGATTTAAAGCAAGAGTTATACATGCAGAAGGGAAGCCTGATGAGGCTCCTTAGCTCACCCTGTAACCACTGACTGCTTTTGTAAAACCTGCATTTTCAGACTGTCAAGGATAAAGGCTATAAAATTCACAAATAATCTAGTATGATAGGTTTTTTTATTCATTGCTGTTGTAGTCTTTAGTGCTTCAATTGCTCCTGAGTCACTGACTCTCAGCTGCTCTAATCCACTACAGTACCACCCGTCTTTAAACCCTACACAAACCTCTTCCTGATATATCTACATAAAACCATCCCAAAGAAGGATCTATGTGCTTGCAACTAATGATTGCTCTTTAACTTCCGGACTAATGAAAGACTATGTCATCTCCAAAGCTTGAAAAGCTTTCCCATGTGTGCTTGTGGGGTGTCTACAATTCTTAAAGCCCCTCCTCTATTCCCCTCTGCTAAATCTTAGATTCAGTTTTAAGCTCTTTGGGACAAGAACTTTCATTCAGCCAGTAACATATAGGATTCTGTTCCATAAACACAATCTATCATAAGAATGGCATGATCATTTAACAGGGCATTGGCAGTGCATCTTATCTTAGAAATCCAAGGATATGGCAGCTAACACAACGATTACAAGGCTTCTGAAGACAAAGATCTTAAGTTCCAATAGCTGCAGTACAGTTTTCATTCAAATGGAAAGGACTTTTGGTTCTGTAGAGCGGCAGCCCCCCAGCTCCTTCCTGGCACACCTCAGGCAAGCATAAACAGTCGTCCAGTTCAACCTGTAGAGCCCCTGAACTACAAGAAAATATTAGAAAAAGCAAATCCAGCTACACTGTAACGCAATCTACCCATGCAGTGCTTTGAAATGGATCTGCAACACAATTTTCAGAGGTCCAGAGGCTGGCAATGGTTCAAGCACTGTTGTGGTGCCTTTACTGTGTGCAGCCAAACCTGAGAAAACAGTTATGACTTTGCACTTTGAAATGACCTATTTCGCTTCAGTTTGTGACAGAATTCTACAGACTGGGAACAGGCTTGAAGCTTATCTTGCCTGATAGTTACTTTTCAGTATAGTGATAAAATGATTCCTTTATACCTCCAAAAAGGCCATTGCTGCTTCATCTTCTTGCAGTAAATCTCCATATAAAGCGGCCCACTGCAGAACCAGTCGAATTACTCGCCTTTTGTTGTTGAGGGCATAATCCATTTTTTCCTGCTCTGTACCCTGAGAAGGCTGGGCATGATAGGTACCACAGTGTCAAGGAAAACATTCAGTGATTGAAAATATCAAACCCAGTATGAACTCACAAACAACTGACTTCCAACAAACCACTTTCAGGGTGCTGAAACATAACTTTCCAATACATACTTCTAAATTCTGACATCCACTAGCATAACGATTTTCAAATTTTTCATGTTCATACTAAAAAGTGAAAAGACAGTGAATTTTCTGAAGAGCACAGGAATGATCACAGTTCCACCACAGAGATGCTTGCTGTAGGGGAACAGAACAGAAATGACACTTGGAACAACAAAGAGGTCAACCACGGAGACTGAAGAAGGATATTTCTCCTTGTTCCTCTTTGGAAACAGTTGAAGAAAAAGAAAAATGTCACTTTGTGCTTAACAATTCAAATTTTCCATTTGTGAGGAAGACTACCAGAATGAACCACCAGTGCTATTCGTTTTGTTTTTACAAGTTATTGTAACTCAAGATGAGCCTCAGTCCCGTTGTGGGAGGGGGACTTTGACATTTACAGCCTAAACTGACTATAAAAACACAGGGTAAAATAAATTTTGTAGTAGCTTCATTGTCATGAGGAAATCAGACATTTCCACTATGTCAAATAAAGAGTATTTAGGACACAATCCTTTGTGAAAGTTATTTTGTGACAAACAATAAGAAGAAATGGGAAACATTTCATTGACCTTTTTAAAGACAAAATGCCAACATTACAGAAATAGACAAATAGCTAAAAGGCCAAAAGTACCATTTAGTGAAAGAAAAAAGCGAGAAAAAAAGTAAAGGCACAATGGGCAATAAATTAAGATAATTTGAGCCTTTAACCTGTGTGAAAATGAAGTATCCCCAGAAGAAACAGGATACGACAATTTGTGTGTCTACTTCTCACTGAAAAAAAGTTAAAAATATATATTTAACTCTTCCCAATAAACTGATAGCTGAATGGGAAGTAAGCACATAATGAGTGCAGTTACATATTCAACTTTGCTTCCCATTTACCAGAATTCTGACTCTGGATTGTCATAAGTACTACTATTCCCAATTACATAGTAACATGTAACATTACAAGTACTGATACTCTCACTCATGGCCAAGTCCAGCATCCTGCATCCTTTCAAGATGCACTTTCAGTTGCTCTAACAAAATATTTTAAAATACTAATTAGAAAATAAAAATATTAATGAGGAATACAAATTATATAAGATACTTACTTTCAGCTTCTCATTTAGAGGAATTTCTCTAACAATACTTTTAATAAAATGCAATGGGGAAAAGTACCTATTAAATCACACTTCGAAATGAACCTGCTGCCCAACGCCCCTGCAGAGATTTGACATTCTACCAGGGTTACTGGGCTGCTCATTTGACTGACAAACTTTCAGAAATCTGCATTTTAATTTCATTTGGAAAGGTTTAAAATGAGTAGAGAACTGAACATGACAGTACAATTAAGGGAGAAAGTAAGTCAGAAGGTCATAAGAAGTAAATAATTCATTGTAAGTTATGTGCTCTAATGTCTTGGGGAGCAAGTTTAATATTCTACTGAGTAATTTTTCTCATGCCATATTTACCTTTCAAACACTATAATTATTTAACGTATTTTTACTTTCTTATTAACTGACTCATCACAGGCATTGGTAATTTTTCTGTATTTTTACTGCTCATTTATACTGATTTCTTTTTCATTAACATTATCACAGGGAAAGTCAACGAAGGGTTCTCAAAGTTTTGTGTGATCTTCAGGACGCAGCTTCACTACAGACTGCAATCAGAAATAAACTGTGATGTATACTTGCAACAAGTGTCAGATAATTGCAAAATATTTATCAACACCGATATGGTTAGAGCTCAATATATACGTATATTTCTAATTTTCTCTGGCATATGCTAAGAAATGGAAGCAATTCTGAAGTCTGTTCTTCCCTGCATAGGAACACTCAGCTCTATCAGGAACCGTGCAAGATCATTGCTACAACAGAATGCAAACTTTTTGGCTAGCACAATGGTAAAGGAGGTTAGCAAAACGCTCATAGAGAAACATGCTGAAGAACTATCATCTACAGAGAGCAAAAGGAGGAGTTTATACTTCGTAAGTATTTAGACAGTTGTCCTCTAAAGATGCACCCCAGCACACACGCTCACACACTTGCACTAACTCAAGTGCACTTTTGGAGTTGCTTGCTCTATTTCAGGTTTTCTTTTGGGCCTTGTACTGCCTCCCTCTGACAAGCTGTAGCTCTGAGCATTTGTGCATTTCCACTCTGTGAAGAAGAGAGAAACAGGGGCCTTGGTCCAACACACAGGACTTATATCCTGATCCAGGACAGGGGAGCATATCCTTTGCTTCCCTGTAAAACAGAAGTCTGTGATTTTTTAAATATTGCAGAATCCATATACTTTAATGACTGAAAAAGACTCGGTGTACCAAAGGACAGCATAGCATAAGCTTGGAATCCACAGCAAGCAATAATGTTCCTTAGACAAAATGGTGCACCTGTCCATTCCTTTCAGGATTAAAATAACTTACAAATGACTGCTATAGAAGAAGTGAAAACCCAAATAATTTATGCCCTGTACTATGCTTGAAAGCACTTCAGTGGTCTAGCTCTACTCATACTTGCATGCTGCCAGCTAAAATAGTATCCTAAGTGGGTGTAAGAAAATAGACTTGTTTTGATTCAAAATTGGGAGCTGAAGCAAAAGGTCGCCAACTGAATCACCTTTCTTCTTTTTCTGTTTTAATTTCCTCACTGAGCATAACTAATCTCTCCTTAGTCTCACAGCACTGGTGAACACTTTTGTAGAGTGATTTTGCTCCAAAAAGATGAGCTTTGTTAGGAACCTTTCAACTCTAACAATAAATTTCAATGGTACAATCAACAAAGCACAGTTAGCTTTTCCATATTCAGAATGGACCAAATAAATAGTAATTCAGCTCCAGGAAAAGCTAACACTAAAGCAGTAGGATACCAGTTACTTCCAGCTCCTCTCTGAAAAAAATTAGCATGATGCTTGCCATGACCCACTTAAGACCATGGTCTTAGCATCCTCTCCAGAACAGATTTCATCCCAACTGAATATTTATCCTTAAGTGTGATTATCCTTAACTTTGATTATTAGAAAAGCTTTTCCCCTATAAACAATGAGGTACATTTTGCTTATGGGTCTGATTTTCCCAGTTACTGGATATCAGAGGTATTCAATTATAATTGAGGATAGAGAAGCCTGAATCTCAAATGGGCTGACTGAATAATACGAGCTAAATAAATCAGGACAAAAAACCCCTAACATTAAAAGTGCTGCCCTTTCTTCCCCTCTCAATGCTGTCAGCAACAGCATTTCATAATACTTTTGATATCCAAAACAATGTGATTTTGGAAAATGTGTTTGTTTCAGGTGTGTGAACAATCTTCTACAGACCAGTTTCATGGGTCCAAAGGTTTTCAAATCAATTACTCTCCTTGCTAGGAGTAACACAAATGGATTCTCAAGCTTGCCAGACAAGGACAAGATGCTCTATTTTGTGGTTTCAGGAGGTGAGCTTTCCCAGATGTCACTCGCCCCACTGAGCTTGAAGGAAAGCACTTTCACACCATTGTGATTCTAAACAAATAAATAGGGAACTGAAGTTATTACACCCCTGTCAGAATTCTATAAAACAGAAAACATTATATGTTTATTTAATGTTCCCAGTCACTTGATAGCTTCAAGTCACTGTGCACAAGGAAAGCTGTCAGTGTCCAACAGCTCCCCAAGCTAAATAACCTGCCAGTAATTGACAGATGGACATTTCACAGACTCCTGTAAAACATGCAGAGAGTACGAGAATCACCCCCAGCTCTCAATGCTCTCCACTATTAAGATTTCACCTCCTAGAATTCACATACAATTGAAGTTTCTTGCAGATTTTAGCATTTGCTATAGGCTATTATTATAGATTATTACTATTTTTTCATAACTATTAGGACAGCACCTAGGAACTATTTACCCATTAGTCTACAAGTTCAGGCAGCCTTTTGCTTGAGGCAGTTTGCAGCCTCAAAAGTGGACCATTGAAATCACCAAGACATTGAAATCACCAAGACATAACTATCCTGGTTGAAATGTAGATGCTGTAGTTCAGCAAAACCCAAGAAAAAAAGGAAGGATACAGGAAGGGTAACCCAAACTTTTATGTAATTTCACTTATCTGATGGAGGGATAGTACATTTCTTTCCCTTGGAACAGTAACCAGCACAGGAAAGATACAGTTTTCATGGTCTGTACTGTATCTCATCATGGGTTATGCACTATCCATCTCAGAGTTCTGAGCTATGGACAGCTGCTAGTCAGACACTGAGAATCTACTCACAAGGCACAGCCTCCATGGAATGTGAGGTACTTCTTGAGAGAGGGAAGCTTCAATTTTGTCACTGACAGGTATAGTGGCTAAAGAGACTTAACTTTTCTCTTACAAAAGGATATTGTGCCATCAAGGCTGGGCAGAGCTGACTATTTGGCATAAAAACACAGTGCATCATAATAAAATCATTCAAAACAGAATCTGTGAAAAGAGAAGAAAGAAAACAGTCAATTAAGCTGCTGCAAACAGCTTGGGGATCTCAAGGATGAGTTTTCTTTCACCTGAAATACCTTATTAGCCCTCTGCAGATAATAAAGTGGTCTTTTTTGCACTTTCTTTGTAGGCATTAGGTACAAAAAGGGGTAATGAACAAATATGAGCTAAAATATTAAGCTTTTAGTCTTGTCTGCATGAATTTTATTGAACTTATGTTAACAGGCATTTGCCAGTGTCAAAGAGAAATCTGGCACAGCAAAAAGCCCCACATCTGTGCTGAAGTGAAATATTTGGATATACTTCTCTACAGGTGTGGAGTTCTACACAGAGGAAGAATTAGGTCTGTCACACCTGGGTACCTAAAAAGAGCTGTAACATCTGGCTTTAGGAGTTACAATACCAGGCAGCACATTTAGTATATCCTACACAGGAGAAGGCAAATAATTTCATTCTTTGCTGATTTCCTAGCTGTGAGTAGAATGCCTAAAAGAGGTAAATGGACCGTCAAATTTCTGGGTTTATTCTGATCCAAAAGTATCACAGCTGCTACATTTACATTAAAACGTATATGAACAATATGACTGACATTTTCTCTGGCAAAACCCAGCAAGCTATTTTTTCTGTTAAAATGACCTGTGGTAGTGCTGGAGTAAATCCCAGTTTTCCTTATCTTTCTATTTCTGACAACAAGAAGGATTTATAAAGCCTGGCTGCAGAGGCCAGAATGAGTTTGGCAGGCTTATATGGAATCACTGAGAAACAGTGAACACAATACCCCAGGGTATAATTTCTACAGTGCAACTTTTGAGATAACAGAAACATTTACAAACATTGTAAGGGATGGCAGAAGAAATATGAAGATAACTGTGCAATATAATATTACGTCATTGCTTCCACTTGTGTAATTCCTATATGAAAGTATCTCTCAGTTGACAAAACTCACCTCTGGAAGGGTGGCACTTTTTTTTAATGTAATACCCAGAGCAAACTGTTTTTCAAATACTCTTAAATTAAAGGAATGCATAAACGAAAAATTCAGTTTTCCCACATTCTGTAAGGCTATATCCTAAAAATAACCTTATGAATTGTGACACATTGTATTGTATTGGGATATAGGCACAATCTTGTCACTAGATGTTTAAGCAAAAAGTTTTAAAATATTTTAAAAATAATTTGTTTTTGAAAAATATATAATACATGCATACTGCGAATGGCAAACTTGTGATTATTTAGCTGCAAGTCTGAATGTTCTGGGGTGACTGTCTCAAACCAAGACACTGAAGAACAATATTCTGCTTGCAACCCTAGTAAATAGGTATCTATGAAAAGGATCCCTTTTTTTTGTCTTTGAAGTAGTGAAAACATACACTTTAAAAAGATTTCTGTAATTTTTCAATTATTCTACCATTTATGGATCGCTATACAAGTTTCTCCTCTTGCTATGAGGTCAATAACAGATTAACTGGATTTAATAATACCTTTGAATATATACTTATCAGACATCTGCAATGCAAAAAGAAATTGTAAAAGCAACGTTATGTAGTTTAATATATGTCTATGCATTACTTTATCAGAATACAAGGATTTTTGTGTCTTACTCTTTTTGAAAATTAAAATAATTACTAAAAGTAAGTCAGCAAATATCTATATCCCTAGATGTAAATCTCTGTTCTCTTCACACTAATGAAAAGCAGCCTATTACATGCAGATGCAGCAACCTGCCTTCTTGGGACTCGGCCCATGGTGTGCTGAGCTCTCCTTTGAGTAACAATTCTTCTTTCCCTGCACATGGGAAAGTATCAAAAATAGGAAATTTAAATTGTGATACTTTAAATGTGAGATGAAGATTTGAGAATACTTATACTAGCACAATGTAATGTCTGGAGTTATCAAGCTATTTCACAGTATTAAAGTGACCTCCAGAACAAGAAGTACCATTACTAATGGGGTGCTCTGTCCAGGCCTTATAGTTGTGCCTAATTAAAGTCATAACTGGTGGTCTGGCACCTTGGAGGATTTTGCTGTTCTACTATGACCTGGAAGTACAAATACAACAGAGCAGGCTTGGAGGAATGGATTGCTATTTTTAATTCTGGATTTCCTTGGTTCTCTTGGGGTTGTTTCAGAGCAGTAGATAGTTCTTGTTCTGGGAAAAAACCATCACTAGGTGCTTTTCAAAGCATCAAGTGCAGTGTACCCCAGCAAGTCCATCTTATGGGGTAATAATAAAACAGCTTCTGCCATGTAGATACCTGTTGCTTCATTTAAAGTTGCTTCAAGGCGCATAGTTTCTAGAAAGTGCTCTAAAATTTTCTCTGGGGTTCCTGACATCACAATATACCTGAGGGAGAGGGAAAGGAGCAGTTAGCATCTCATAGCCAAAAGGACTAATCAAGAAATAATTGTACACCACCAAGAAGATCAGGACTGCTGTGCTGCTGTGTGCCAGTGCACAAACACCTGCTCTGACCGGAATCTCTGTGTGCTTAGGACAAAACCATCACAATCTTTGCTGGCTTCCTCCCGTAAACCTAGGAGCAGTAACATTCTCCACCCTGCCCAGGGATGAGAGACAGCCCCCTCCTCACACAAGTACTTCAGTGTAACACCACCACAGTCACACCACAATCAGCAGAGCTGCACTGGTCCAAACTTGGAGAAGTACAAGCAGAAATGCTCCTCCACTGGCAATAAATATCTCAGTAACAATAGCAACTCACAGTCATTAAAGGGTCTTAACAGGCTTACTATGAGCCCAAAATAAGAACTGGTGTGTATCAGTGTCAGAGCAAGGAAACAATTTCCTTCGCATCACAGACAGAGGTTGGTCTGAGAAGGTGGCGGCAGATAATGAAATAGCACACTGTATCTTCAAATTTGTGCAATGCCTTGCTTAACTGAAGTAAGTAAGTGTTTCAAGTTGGTAAACTGAGGATCGTACCATTTCCTGGAGTTAATTTAGTGAGGTGAAAGAACTAGTGCAACAGACAGGTTTTTCTGCTTCATGCAAAAACACTGGCAAGATTTTAAGTACCAGCAGAATATCATACGATATTGGAAACCTTGTCCTGTCATCTTTTTTTTTCTCTTTTCTCACAGATTGGATTTTTTTTATATTTCCCTCCATTCTTTCAATCTTTGCATCTTTTTTTTCTTTTTTTTTTTTTTTTTGGAATTTAACTTATAAAGTACGAAACTTTTAAAAAAAAAAAAAAAAAAAAAAAAAAAAAACCCTGAGAAGTGAAGATACTCTGCTCCTGCTGAGAAATAAGTGGTGGAGCTGAGCTCCTGGGAGCTCCTCCTCACTTTGAGCACTGACCGTCACAGTTCTTTTACCTGCCAACCCCTTTGGAAGAACTGTATTGATGTCCCAAGAACACAAACACTTGTTAAGCCAGTGCACATTCTCACAGAGATACTAACCAAGTATCTAAGTGAGTGAAGCAGAGAAATCACAGGTTGCTGTACTCTGAATATGAAAGTGAAAATGAACAGTGAAGTGACTTGCAGGGCTGCTGAATTCAACCTGCATGAGTGTGATCACCCATAAAGAGTTAGATCTTGGGAGTGATAACTTCAGAGCCAGTCCTCCGAAGCGAAACTGTCACTGTTTGAAAGCACAGCTTGGGGAGCTATGTAGGAGCTCTGTCTCCTCTGCGGAGGAGGCAGTGGAATCCAAACTGCAACCAAGAGGATCTGCTCCCAAAGTGAAGTTTTCCCTAAGGCCAAGATGAGAAAATTAGTTTCTTCCTCAGAAGAGGTGCCTGTTAAGCTTCTCTTTTAGGCAGTCATTTTCAAAATACTGAGCACTCAACAAACACATTCCAGTAAAACATTCTGGAAATCAAGATACGTTGGTAATTTTGGTTTGGACTCTCAAACATAAATGTAGCCACTTACTCTATTTACTAAGAAAAGAAACATCATTCTCAAACCCAGTGAACTCACTTTGAAGCTTTAAACATAAAGACGCTGCCAACACAGCATTAACAAAGCAACCCGACTGGTGAAAAGCAGTGAACCTTCAAGGTAACTTCCTATTTTGGGTAACTTATGTCTATTTGTCATTGTTATCGGCAAAATGTGCCTTGTTGGCACATTTATAGTACCCAAAACCTGACCAAATGAGGAAAATATTTACAGAAATAAAATTCTGAGCTTTACCAGGAAAAAATTCCTGGAATGTAAGACCTAAAACAGCCTAACTTAACCGTTTACCATATATATCTCTGGCTTTTTTAATCAAATTCTGAAAATATTAAATAATACAAGTAATGCTGGTGCAAAAAGTTTGCAAGGAAGGCAGTGTTTCAAAATGTTCAAATGGAACTTTCACTTTTGGAAGCATGAAAAATGTCTCAGACCAAGAAAGTGGATTTAAATCTGTGACCAAGTTGCTGTGCATTGCAGTTGCTGGTGCAAATCCACTGGCTACAGTCAAGTTCCCCTCATTCAGACAAAGAAAAACTTGTGTAAAATTACACGTTTTTCTGGTAGCATAGACTGTTTTTCTAGATGTTTTAACAGATCAAGTGAAAGATGAAATAGCAGTTCCTGAAAAATGTGAAATATGTATATAAAATGCAAGGAATGGTTTATTCAATCTTCACAGATCTTTATACATCTTTGCATTCAGTTATGCAGATAAAATAAGTATATGAAATCCCAGATGAGATAACAACTGTACCCAAAATATTGCACAATAAATTGGCTCTTTTTTGAGAGAAAGTGAGGTTCAGGGTGAAGGATTCAAAACTTGTTGAAATTGTTTGAATGCTTCTGAAAAAAACTGTGCATCCATTAGCAAACAACACATTTACAAAGTCTTTAGGGGCTTTACCAATGTTTGTAACAATAATAGCCTACTCTACTCTTACCACAGTAGTGTCCAAACAGAATTATACTTTTTCCCTTTCAGTAAGAAAGGAAAATATAGTTAATATTGTTATTACAGTGCAAAACTATTCTCTAAGATAAGCTCTGCAACTTTCATTGCATGAGATCTTTGTTTTGTATATAAATTGTGCACAGCAAACTCTTATTAGCATCTAGAGCTCAAAATGTAAAATAAAAATATCTGTACTTAACAATAAAAGAATGTATTTTTCTCATGCCTTTTACACAGTAACTTGGATTAATAGGTTTTCATCAATCTCCATGCTTAGTCTATTTGGAAGCGATTACTTGAGGTAAGTATTTACACTGAGATCTTTAGGGAATTATTGTGTAAAGACATAGCGCTGGTGTGCTGCTAGAAATGTATATATTATTGAGTATGGGGCATGTGCTGATGACTAAAAAAAGAAAACTTTATATGCACTGCAGTCTCCCACCAAAAGGGAATATGCTATTGTTTGGATAATAGTACCATTTAAAAAGGTTAACAATTGTCTGAGATTTGCACTACTGAACGAAAACATACTTGTGCTGCGGCTGTGAATTTCCTTGATTAGAAATTCTGTTTCCTGCTGGGATCTTCTCCAACACCAAGACATCTTGGTCATGTTCTTTGAGTCTTACTGTATTTGCTTCCACATCCTGCAAGACAAGTTACTTTTAATAATAAGACTGCACCTGATTTGGCTGATTAGTTTCTCTAACAAACTGCATGACTTTCAAACACAAAAGACTGATGTTGGTTCTTTTCCCCAACAGCTGTATTTATCTGTCTTTATTCTGTTTTCCTCCAGGCAGATTCAAGAAGGAAGCACTGGAACCGAAGTAAGAAGCAGAGAATTGTGGGAGAGACTAGAGCAAGAACTATGTTAAAAATCTCCATTTTATGGAGATGTTAAATTAAAAAAAAAGTTTGCTGAAAATCAGCCTCTCCACAACTTCCCACATGTAATGTAATCTCTATCCCCACTTATTTACAAACACTATTTTCTACAATCTGACTTTTCTCTAAAATAAAGTAAAATTAAATTAAATTTAAAAATAGCATTTAAGAATAGGAAGTCTTAGCTCAGTAAACTGTTCATTTTCTACTACCAGCTCATAGCAGAAAAAGAAAAAAAATTAAGTATAATGTGCATTCAAAAAACACAGGTAAAAATTAGTAAGACCATGGACTTGGATCTTCTTTGAAGTATCAACCAAAGCTTAATCAGCTGTAAGTCTCCACGGCCAACCCAACCTTGCTCCCAAAGGGATCCTCATTCCCTTTTGTACAGTAACCACAAGTAATTTTTCTAGTGGAGTACCCTTTCTGGAGTGGTTTTATTGCTGCAATACTGGGCATATATAGGTTCAAATACAGGACGATACTAGTTTTGACTTCCTCTACTATGAATGACCACAAAATAGCCTGAATTTACGGACTTACAGTTGGTAAATCACATTTACCCAAAAGTCAGTAACTGTAAAATTAATCTGGGAATATCTTTCCCAGACTGCTCTGATAAAGTAGAGTTCTCTGATAAAGACATCTATAACTTACTTCATTTGCCATTTGATTCTGCCTTGAAACTCTTGAGTTTAAGGTACCTGACACTGACCTATGTGGGAGAAGGGGCAATCTTGTTTTTTTTTATATTTGGACAGAATATCACCCAGAATTCTGGGCCGCATAGGAAGAACTGAACAGGGCAAATTCTAGACCGTGGAATGTGAGAGACAAAAGATACCATTTGGTCACATTTTCATGTCTGAGCCAGGAACAGAGAGAGAAAAGCTGATGAACATATTCTTTACCTGACCTTCGAGACTGTCACATTTCTGTTCCACAATTAGGGATACTACAAATGAGGTTATTAATATCAATATATTCATAGAAATAAGACAGCCTCCAGAAAAACTTGCAAGTTGTGATATCACACTGTGAGGGCAGACCTTCCCACTCTTACCCTTAGGATCCTGTTGAAGTCCTCCTTATCGACTCTCAAGAAGTGGCAGTTGTCTTCCCGCAGAACAATGGATGCTGCTCTGGGAGCATCATTCACAAGTGCTAACTTGCCAAAATCATCTCCTTCGTGTAGAGTACATACCACACCCTGCACAGAGCAAAACATTTACATGCAGAAACCCATCATTACTCTGGATTCTATTGAAAGTCCTTGTACAAACACTGGACTTCACAATCAAATACCAAAACAAATCTATTTGGCAGGAAATCAGCAGCCAAAATAATGACTAGGAAACAATACTTGATAGCTGGTTATTACTAATCCTAAAGAGAGGCAAGAACAGAAAAGAATCAGCTTGTTCTCTGAAATTACATCCAGCTTGAAGGACTCTTCTCATCCTGCTGAAGACAGAAAGTTGTTGACTATTTTGTTTTTTATTTATAGAAGCCCTAAAAAATAAAATCGAGTTTGCAGAAATAACACAGAACACATCTCCAGCTGTCGTACATCAGCAGTGCTCCGTTTCCTCCAATTTACAGTAACAGAGGATCTGGCCCACCCAGTGGTGTAAAAACACGGCTAAATATGTGTTACTTAGGAACAGACTTAGCACCAGGGCCCCTGTGCTAGATTTTGGTGAAATGCTTTGTGTTCAAATGGAGGATTCTCAGTCACTGAATGAGGAATCAGCAGAGAAGTAGGGTTTTTAAAGGCTCAAGGGATTCCTGTGTTCCTAAATCTACTTTTTTTTGCCTTGAAAAATCTCTCTCATAAACAGGAAATTTAATAAAGATGCTTTTTGGTCTATGGCTTAACTAAGATGAGGAGCTGGCATAAATTTGGAAGAGGTTCATCCAACCTGAGAACCACTAGTCACAAAGCAGTACTTTTGTCAGACATGCATGAGAGCAGTTAGTCATTCAAATGCATGACAACACAGTAGTAAAGGGCTGGGGCAAAACCCCCATGAGATAGAAACCTGGCAAGTCACCAAATTCAAGCAAATAACTTTTTCCTAAAGATACTGATGGAACTCTGATGGATTATATTCAGAAACTGTGTAATATATCCCAAAATTATAGAGCAATCAACTGGAAGTATAATCAGTGAAACCACTGGATCATTTCTTAATAAAATTACAATCTATTTGTTTTGTCAGACAAAGCAATTTTGCTCTAAATTAAACTGTATTCCTTCAAAGTTTACTTTTACAATTTCAATAATAACAATCACATAAAATAGCTTCTGAAAAAAGTACCTTTCCATAAATGACTACGTTTACTGATCCCTTTAGGATAATGTACCAAGAAGTACCTTCTTCTCCCTGATTAAATACTACAAGAGAGAGAAAAGATTTTATGGTTAGAATATAATTATTCAAAATATAAATGGGCCAGATTCTGCACCCAATAAAATTCAAGGTAACTCTACAGTCATATAAATGTCCACCTTATAAAAGGGCATACAAGGATTTTAAAAGCAATTGCCTTTAGAATTTAGAAAAACAATTCATACCCATATAGTAGTTATTTTATTACACTGATGTGAAAGTTGCTTTTCTTTTATATGACAGTTCCAACAACTACTTTATCAGTAGATGTCAGGTTATCAATTACTAATTAGCACACAGATCGGATCCCACCAGTAGCACCATGTTCTAACCTAGTTCTCTAGTGACTGTGAATTTAATATTCATTTGCTAGAACTTCTCAGTATTAACATGTCTGGGTAATCTACCATTTTAAATCCTTTATTTTGTGCAAGAAGATTTTTTTTTTAATACAGAATTATATTAAAATACATTTAAAATAGAGATTGGTTGAACCAAAAATTCTAGATAAAAACACACCCAAAATAATGTTTCTAACAACACTCAGTGTGTGATACATACAGTCAACCAAGGGTACAGAATTAATTTTGGTCCTGTCCCTGCATTTGGCAACAGACTAAGCCAACACTTATTACTCTAGGTTTTAAACACTAAGTGACAATCAAGTTTGAAGAATGCATCCAAGTTTTGCTCTTGTCATTTAAACATTAGGAATTTAAATGTTCATGGCACAGGTGAGAAAGAAGATCTGACAGGACTCCATTTACTTACAGACTGTTCCTGCTTTGGGATGTGACTCAAAAATGAGGACACCTGCTAATTCTCGTTTTACCTTAAAATAGAGAGAGAAATTATAGTTGTTATATGTATTTCATTCCTCCTGGTGATGAGGTCACATAATATAGCCCAGCTGTACTTTCCTTCCCTCTGCATCATTGATCAGTCATTGGTCTGCTTCACTTGATCTGCTAACTCCTATTGATTGGCTTTACAGAGCTACATTTCCTGGCTCCAAATGGCTCAGACAAGGGCATCTTTAATATAAGGGCCTTCACATCTTTCTTTGTACACACACATGCCAAATGATTATCAACAACAAGACAGAAAGTTTCAAATGCTAATAGTTAATCTGTTACAGAAGATAACTAGTGATTGTCACTTACTCCATGGAAGTATCCCTGTTCTTTCCTGAGAAATCAGTACCTTCCCCTTACTGACACAAGTCTGTCTGCTTCTGCTGTGTCAAGCTGTGAGGCACAGCCATCTGGACCTGCTGAGTCCCCTCTCTGCCTGACAGCCTTCCAGGCAAAGCACCTGGCTCACTACCTCTTCCAGGAACTGGAGAACGTGACACTGCCCTTGGTGTCAGCCAGCTCCTCGCTGGGTTTGTTTTGCCCGGGTGTGATTAGCTCTGACTGAGTGGGCAGTTGTCTCTAGTGAGACACTGCTTACAATCACTTTTTGTCACTGTAAACGCTGTGTTACTGCCACAATATAGCAGTAGCACTGGGAATCTCATATGATCCTGAGTTCTTCTATGTGCTTTACGTCCTTCTTCGTATAACCACAAATCTCCAAGGACTTGGAGGCCAATTTCCAAGCAGCGGGATTCATGTATTCAGAGAATGTCAGCTGGTGACAAGCCATTTTTCATAGGTACTACCATGTAACTTCACCATGCTAAATACAGATCAAAAGCTGCCTCCAACATGTAGGTACTAGTAGTATTTTCACACCACTATCTCAGTTATTTAAACTAAAAAAAAAAATTTAGGCCACGAAGAAAGACTTGGGAAGGAACTCTCAAATTCTGGACATAATTCAGATGAGAATCTGATGGCTTCCACCCATCTTAGGAGTGCCAAAAATTTGGGCACTGATGTACTTAAAGGCACCCACCCAATCTTGGTTCTCAGAGACCAAGTACAAACATACCCCATCAGTCACCTCTCCTAGAACTCTTTCCTGACAGCCAGGGCAAAGCACTCCCTGTTTGCAGCCTGGAGCAGAAGAAAGATAAATAGAGGTGTTTGGACAGGTTTTTTTAAGTACACTGACCAGTGAACACAGTCACAGGCCTGTGACTTCTATAACACTTAGCTGACCACACTCCTTTGTAACTTCTGCTCAAAGGCAATGACACTTTCATAAGGACAGGAAATACAACCCCATTAGCACTGTTCTGCACATAGCAGAGAGCATTCCTATCCACTTATGTCCTCAGATGTCTTCTCAGTTGATTCAGTCATTGGCCTTTGCAGTGAATGAATCTGCTTGATGAAGCACAAAGGTTGATTTGTTTTTAACACTGTATTATATAATTGTTTTTCATTTATACATTAACTTCACAGGCTTCTCTAGCAGGGATCAGTTCACCACCATGCGGCTTGAGTTTTATCCATTTTACTTTCTGCTGCTTGTGGCATATCTAGAAAACTTGTTATTTTAGGAATTATGCCTTACTTAAAATAAATTAAACATTTCACTTCCTTTCAAGTCGATTGACCATTAATCTTCTGGTTCATAGAAGCAATGCTCTCTGTTGTCGATTGACCATTAATCTTCTGGTTCATAGAAGCAATGCTCTCTGTTGTTCCTCTGAAGATTTCCTCCAAGCTGGTCATGGTTTCTGTCTTCTGCTTTAGTTCATAATGCATGTAATAAGAGGGCATTTCCAGACTCTTACTAAAAACACAGAATCATCTGTACTTCAAAATGCTAAGTGTTTTTTGCAGTTTGTATCATTTGCCATACTTGTTCCATATGCTACTTGCTATGGATTCTGACCTCAAGTCTGCTTTTCTTCTGAGCTGAAAATATTTTGTATTTCAAATTTTTTTTGTTCTGGGTTATGTCTGCAGTATTGAGAATTTTCTCCACTTCCTCTCAATATCTATCTTGGGTAGTTTCTTTTGTGTAACTTTTAAAGGGTCATTTCCGGATCTTACAGTAGTCTTTCTTTAAATACTTTTTTCTCTACATTCCAGGGATTTTTAAGGATTTTGGATGGCTGTTCCCATGTTGAGGGATACATCTGGTGCAGGTAGCTCTGCAGGTACCTTGGTTTGCAAGCTGCAGTTTGTCTGCAGACTGAGCTCTGTGTGGGAGCCCAGAGAGACAAGAGGCCATGAACTGCCATGCCAACCCTTTTCATAGCAAACGGCACAAGTGGCACCAGCCAGGTGAATGGACACTAGGAGACACGGCAGGAGCAGGGGACACGAGAAGAGCGAGACTTGCACGTGATGGGACTGTGAGGGGATAAAAGCCCAGGGGTTCCTTTACTGGGGGTCTCTCCTCGGAGGCAGGAGCTCGAGCTGTGTCTGTGTTACTACACTGTGAATAAATTGCTTTATGGAGCAAGACATACGAGGCTCTGCTATGGGAAACTCAGGGTGGAAGCAGTAAAGAAACCTGGTCTGGCTGTGTGAGTGTGGGATGTGCAGGAGTCCAGCGGGACCTGCCAGGCCACTGGAGCCGCTCACCATGAAGGGGCTCCAGTACTAGCAGTGACAGTCTCTGGTGTTGGGACTGTGACTGCCAGAGTCTCATGAATGGTCAAACTGGGAAGTTTCCTTAACACCCACATAATTCAGATACCAACTCTGAATGTCTATTTTTTTTTGAAAAGCATTGTTCAGGTTTTTATATGTTTGCATGGAGTACTATCTTTCTGTAATGCAGCTTCATAATTAGCTGTGTCTGTCCAAGTTAACTGAGAACAACTGAAAATAACAAGAGATTCCAAAGAAGGTATTGTCAAATAAGGATCTACTTTCTGACTGGTTTCCTTTTTCTGAAAGCATCCACATCTTATTGCTACCAAGTAAAGTCCTATTTAGCTTGTTTCCGTTGTCTACAGTGTATCAATGATGGTGAGACTTTAAACAGATGCATTCTCCTGTCCATTCCGTTTATTCTGGGTTCTCTGCACTGTTCTTGACCACTTCAGGGAAAAAGTGTCTGATGAGCTTCCTTTTACTCAGTGACCAAACTCCAACCAGCAAGCACTGCACAGTGTAATTCCTCCTCCTAACTGGTTCAAGCCAAGACTCCTTACAGAAATCAATTCTGCAAAATTCAGTAGTACCAATACCTTCATTTACACGTGGATAGGGACCCAGGCAGTGGCACCTGTGACAAGTGAGGGAGACAGCGACTGTGCAGAAATACTTGAAGAGAATTATATCTGATATCTAATAGACAACCTACACCTGCACAATGCTTGGGTGATTCTCACAGATGGAATAAATTCTTTGCGTGGAAAGTATAAATGAAAATGGTTACAGGCTCTCCAACTTTAATAAAGCACCAGAAGTAAAAATTGAGCCTCCCTTCTGGTGATGAGTTATAATTTTTAAAATTACTTACTGTGGTAGAAAGATGAGATAAGGCCTTAATGTGGAGAAGTTCTTCATATATAAATTCTAAGTCATCTACAGTTCTCTGGCCAGGGCTATAGAGAGAAGATAAAAGGGATAGCTAAATGCAATAAATGCCCAAAATAAATACTTCAGAGAAGGACAGAACAACACAAAATGCTGTGGTACTGTCTAATGAAGGGTACATCCTCACTAAACAGGGACTGAATGTTTCTGGCTGGAGGACTGAAACACAAAGGATGGAAGCTCTGTGAATGCTACCTGAATGACACTGAGCAGCAGCCATGGCAACCACCTTAGAGAGATCCTGATTAGGCAGCTTTTCTGATTAAATCAAGTGTTCTATATATGTATAAAATGGTCACATAAATCAGAAATGGTACATAAAGATTTGTTCCTTTCAAAAGGACTCCTGAGCATGGGGCATGCACTATTTTTCACATGCAGCACTAATCAGTTGTAGCAAACAGGCAGTAGCAGTGGTTTGTAAAGGAGTGTGTGAATTTCTGCTGAACAAACTGGAGGTGCAGCAGTGCATCTTGGAGGACAGCGAACGACTGCTCTACAGTTAATGCTGAGTGCTGCTGTTTAGCCACAAAGGTAAATAAGAACCACTCAGTAGTTCCAGCTTCTCTCTGAAAAATACAAGAAGCTGCCATTACCAAAAAGCATGCATTGATGAAGGAATAACTCTTCTCTAGCACAAGGAGTAAGGAGGCTGGCACTGTGGCTGAAATAATTGCATTTCTGTAACCTACACAAAATTTTCTGATTGCTGAGGAAGGACACAAATACTGTAGGGACTGCAGTGTGTCAGAGATGCTTTGATTTAATGAACAGCGCACAGGAGGAGTTGTAGGAGCTTGTGAGTAACCCCCAATCTTTTTCCCACTCACAAGATTCTCTTCAGTTACAGTATGTAATACAACATTATTTTCTAAAAGGACTAATTCTCCTTCATATAATTTCAGACAGCACTTTGGAGTGACATATGGACACACACAGGAAAAAAAAAATCCTTTAAAACATTATTTGAAGCTACTTTTACAGGACTAAGTCCTTCCAAACAATATGGTTTAGATTTGTGAAAAGCAGATTACAAGTAATTAATTCAATCAGCCAAGAACAGAAGAAAGGAGCAACAAAGATATAAATTTGGAGAGGGAGAGGATAAATTTAAGATGTGAGGAAATGGGATACAGGAAGTCCAGCCTAGGGGCGGGAGTTCCAAATGAGAAGGTTTACATGTTCCACCTTTACAACAAGCACAGTTCTAAACACTGCTGTCTGCAATGTGTGGTGTCAAAAGAATTGACAGCACAGTTGAATCTTCGGACAGCCCTAAAAGAAAAATTACAATGAACCTTTCTGACAGTTTTCCTCTTAAAATGTCAGTATTATAGAAGACTAGCACCTAGAGGATTAGGAAAGCCATACAAAGAAATACTGTGCTCTACAGGTTTTCTGCCTAGTCACCTCCTGATTCAACAGTCTGTCTACATCATAGCACAGGGAGTACCCAGCTGTGTCTCTCTGGAGTTATATTGCATCTTTTTACAAAAGTAGCTTGATGGAGACTTCTTTTGGATGAAAGAAGTACTGAAGAAGTCACAGAAAACAGAAGGACAACTGACATGTCTGCTAAGCAAGCTTTATTTTTCTTCTGTTCTTCACCTACCAATGACTTGCATTTATTAATAACCAGATTAAAGACAAATTTAGACAAAAAACCATTCTGGATGAAATTACTCTTTTCTCATACAGAATCGAATAAACTGTTAAGGGAAAAACAGAAATTGGTTTGGTATTGCTATGCCCTCTAGTGACTCAAAATACTCTACTATATCTAAATCTGTCTTGAAATTACAAGGCTGATGCTCCTAGTGATTTATGTGGGGCAGCTTAATTAAGTACAGCATAAAACCAAACCAGTACTAGCTAGAAAACAAAAGGTAAGGCTTTTAACAAATAACAGGGAAGTGGCAACTTTAATTTTATTACATGCTTGCAAAACCAGCATGTCTTGGAAAACATAGTGTAACAAATTAACAAATTTCTACATTAAATCAAAACATAAAAGGATGATGTCTATCTGATGTAGTAAGACAAAAGGATACACTCTTCTTTCAGCATGTCCATTTGCTTGCTGTGTTAGCACACTGGAAGGACTGACAATCTGTAGTGGATATCTGTACCCAATCTTTACTTCTGCTCCTGCAGATGTCACGTGGAGAGATATTAGGCATCACTGTGCCTTTAAAACCTGTGTGGTGACCCACTGATGTTGATTTGTAGGATCCTGCTGTGTAAAGACCTAGTTTCTGCAGGGGACACATTCTAACAGCAATAGCTGGTTATAGAGCAGATAATAAGTGGAATAGGTAGGGAACGAGGGTACACATTAACGGACAGAACTCAGGTGATATTAAGTGATCAATAAAAACTGTTCAGTGTTTGGAGAATTTACCAAGGTCAGAGACACTGAGCTTCTCTGTGACTTGGATGTTGACAATAACATAGTACTTTGCCATTGATAAGCCATGTATGTTCAAGCAATATCATTGATTATTTTTATTATACAGCTAACCAGAAAATTCTCAGATAATAAGAACAAGGGAAAAGATCAGAGACCCCATAACATGGTGATTAAGTGTCATATGCTCTCTACTGAGAAAAAAATGTGGTAAGTGAAGTCACCAAGAATATATAACACAGATTTATTATTTCAGCCACACTGCTAACTTACTTTAGCTAGGGCATTAAAAAAGAATGTAATCCATAACATCATGTGAGCTAAATACTGTTGTCTGATGAATATAACTCTTCCTTTAAAGACTCCAGTTATTACTGTGTTTAGCTTTGTATTACAGCATCCTATTCAATTAGGGTTTACCATCAGGACATATTTTCACATTGAAGGGTGGAAACACTTAAGGAGGAGCTGTGTTAATTCTACAGTAATTTTTCCAGGGACTTGTGCAAGGTCTGCACCTGTGCTCCAGCCATTATAAGGAGCAGAGAGCTGTGTTTGCTACTTCACAAAAAGCTATTTTCACATTCAGTGTATGTGTTTCCAAAGGAAAAAAAAAACACAATAGCAACAAGAGCCTGCCAAAAATTTCCCTGAGCTCTATTCTGTTTTTTAAACTATAGAACATTCTTTCACAGTTTGACAGTTAAAATGCTGCAGTTAATGTAATAAACAGAGAATTTTTTAAGTTGGCTGTCAAAACAAGTGACACTTTTTGTTAGAGATTTTCAGATTTTGAACAATAGAAAGTACCTTTCAAAGCAACAGCTTCATTATACAATCAAATTCTCAAAGTAATCTTCTCATCAAAGAATATTGTCTTATTTCTTTCAGGGTAATTATCTGAGTTCTGCAACCTCTCTGGAAACGGTTACTGTTATAAAATGCAGCTGTGTTGGTTTGAAAATTGTGGGTCCTGCTCAGGTCAGCTAGAGTCAGCATCTCAGGTCAACTAGAGTCAGCATCTCTGAAGCCTTGACAATTCCTTTGAACTTTTGGCAGCTGTAACAGTGTCTAGTCAAAACTAGCAGGGCTCTGAGGATTCATGGAGATTTTAACAGCTTTACTGCAGCTCAGCCCAGGGAGGATTTTCAACTAACAAAATCATTATGTATGTAAACTGAATACTAGAACAGTAGTTAATAGGGTCCCTGGCAGTACAAGCTTACTTCAATGAGCAACGGGCTGCAAAAATAAGCACTTTCAGGGATAGGGAAAGATGTCAGATGAATATCAGTCTTGTAAAAACCTTTCTCCTCACTATATTCCATGAAAAATCTCCTATTAGTATTCTTTCGGGTGATGCCGTGCCAGTGACGACACAGAGAGAAGAGCAGTACTTCCCACAGCATCCTTCCAGCCTTTCAGCTTTCTGTAAGCAGTCCAGATGATAATGAACATTTGTCCTCCCAGAGTAAACTTACACTTGCTGTTCTGAAAGCCATGACAGAAAGCAAATGTAGTAGCAGCCAAAACCCACGATAACCTAAGGGGTAATTCTCCAAGGGATGACCTGCTCAGTTGGCCTGAGGCAAAGGAGAGAGTGCAGAGGGGCAGGGTCACAGCCCACATAGCATTGCTCAGTCTCCTAATGACTGGTGTCTGCTCAGGGGTGCAAAAGCTCACTTTTGCTCCTCAGTGGAAAAGGCACAGGACATGTCTGCGAGGAAACAAGACCTCGTTTCCATGACACCCTAAGGGTATATGGAAACACCACACTCTCAGTCTGCCTTGTCCATGTATTTTGTGTGACAGAGAGTGAATGCTCCTTTGGTTATGTTGACTAGACCTTTAATAAGCAGAAGAAAGAGAATGTATATTTCAAAACTATTGCTGCATGGCAGTGTTGCCTGTTTTTATAAGCACAAGTGTCTGATGGCACTCTTTGAAATTCAATGCTTTTAGCAAGTTTTTGGGGAAGTGCTGTCAAAATGAGCTTCTGATCTAAACATAACACAGGAACAAGAATGGAGAAGGGAAAGGATACAGATGGAAACAGAACAGGAGCAAGCACTTGTGTTAGGTGATTCAAAAATCTTTTACTATGAAAAATGTTCTCACACTGTAGGCAGGGCCCACTCCTATCCCATAGTAAAGACAAACTTTGCCAATGGCCTCAAAGTAGCAGGATCCAGCCCTGTGTACTTGCCTGTCTTGAATGGACCCTTACAAGTAAATCTTCAGTGAAGGAAAGCTTAAGTAATTCCTTATTCTCAGTGCACTTAATTAGCAGTGAAATATGTCTGCAGTGGCCACTAAACACTACCTGCTTAATGCTTGCCTTCAATGGACGGTCGAACAAGAGTTTATACTGGTTGCTTTGAAGTCATTTTAAGGCTGGCTGTAAAAAAGGCCTTTAGCAGTTTTCAGTGTGACCAGGGTGTATTGCTGAAAGGATGGTTAGCCAGCCGAGGAGAGGACGTCATCTGGTTGCTATCAAAAGGTTAGGCAGACATCCTCTGTGGCCTAGGTACAGAAAGCTTTTTTTTCCCCAAGTATTGATTCTATAACAATAGGAATTGATAAATAAACCCAGAGCCATATTTCACACCTTGCTAACAAACTACAACAGGCCAAGTCCAGCTTATCTTGATTCAGTGAAGTTCTACCAAGGCTGAATCCAGTTAATGGCTGCCACTGACAACTGAAAGTACCTGCTGTGCTGCCATCCTACCACTCTACTCAAAATAACCAAAAGCAACGTAGCTAATTGAATGACACTTTTAAACACAAAGTTGTAACAGAGCAGGATTCTGCTATTACTAGCAACTTACTTTAGGGGAGATTCAGCAATGAAATAAAAACTCATAATGCAGTATTTTCCTCCAGGTGAGTATGATGGCATTCACGAACTTTGATGGGTATTCTCAATACACAGTTCAGCTTAAAAGCATTAATGAGGACTGGAAATCACTTCAGGATGAAGGATGTAAAAACTTCAGAGGTTGGACAAACTGCCACTGAAGTGAAATAACCGGCCAAAGGGCACCTGATAATAAATGTAGCTTTCTCTTTTTCCATGTCACAAGGAAGACCCATAATATTAACACATTATTCTGCTTACGGTTTCCTGAGAATCATCCTCATATGAGCATCTGGCCCAATCTGAGAGAGAAGCAGCATAGTATCCTGTAGCTCCTCATCACACTCCTTTTTCTCTTCCTCAGTTGGCAAAGGGGCATCTTCATGTTCATCATCCAAAAATCGATAAAATAAGTACTTGTCTTGAAAGTGGTGTTCCTGGTCCACTGAAAACAATGTAACACATCAAATACTAAGCACTCCTCAATGAAGCAAACCTTGTAGAAATCTGTGTAGCATCGTGTTTGTCACAGATAGATTATTTAAGAAGGGAAAGAAAGCTACAGAGAAACTGTAAGAGCATGAAACTATTTCTCACATATGTCCAAGTTATGTAGCTTGAAGGGTACACTTTTAAATTGTGTACTACAAGTACTTTCCAAAAGGCTTCCATATAAGTGTGTTGTGGGTGTGTATACATATGTGTGTGTGTGCATGTGAGTTTTTTTGTTATTAGTTCTATTTTCTTGTTGTTTCAAACTATTTCATTTAATCAAACAAATCACACTGGGGAAAATGGTTACATTATGAATTTCTAAGAGGTATTCTCTAACATGAACACTTTGCTGTACATGTTTAGACAGGTACAAAAGGTAGCAAAAGCAACTAAACTCCTTGTGATGCAGCAGAAATGTGTATTATCAAGGTACAGTCCCAGGGGCAAGTTCATTGATTTGTGTCCTGGTGGAGTAACTTAATGGAAAGACTACCAAGAGAAGACTTCTAACGTAACATTATGATACCGCAAAGGACAAACCCTTGGTCTTCCAAGCAAGTCACAGTGACGTGTTGAGTTGGATACTCTGACACAGCTTGCAATACTTTGCCCTGAGAGTTCAGGGGAATATATGGCAGGAATTAAAGCTACAGCCCTTAGGGTAAGGGAGCAGTGGAAACGATCTGTCTTCCCAGTATGGAAATTTCTTCCTGAGATATAGAGCTGCTCTTCTGAATTTAATAAAAATGTACCTGCAAAGCTTCAAATATGAATATTGCTTTAGAAGCCTACCCTTTTGAGGGCTGTAATATCCCGTTACCAGCTAAATCCTGCCAAATGGAAATTGAAAGTCGATGTGAAATGCAATCAGAAAGCTAACATAAAATCCCCAATCTCTGCACTGGAATATCTGGTATGCTGAATTTGGGAACTCCTCCAAAACCAATGGAAATCATTCCAAAATGATGGATCTGAGCCAACAGAAATACTCACATTCACTTCTAGATACTGCAAATCTTTGAAGAAGGTTAGATTTATGTAAGGTAATACATCTCTTGGTTTTGGCCTGAGTGCTATCCAGCTTCTCTTACAATATAAGCACAAGCCAGTGTACTCTTTAGTATAATTAGAGTTACCATTATAAATTGTTCATTTATTATGCAATATGCTCATAAGTTAAAAAAGCATACTGGTAGCAAGATTCAAATAATACTGCCTGTGTGTTGCACTTGCACTTATGAATGAACAGGCTGCTCTGAGGCATTTCTTTTGGGCTCATGATCCCTTTCTTTTTCATGGAAAAGAACTACAGAGGCACTGATGTCACACATTGCGCATATTTTAGTCAAGATACTCATTATCTTACCATGGTTAAGAACACCTTCTTCCAGCAGTACTTGCCACATGCCAACAGCCTGGGTTCGTAAATGGACACAAGGACTTTGCTGCATCATCCAGTCAACTAGTTCTGTCCCCACACAGCACTGCCTGCAGGACAGATAAACAGAAAGGAATGAAAAGGAAGCTACTCAAGAGAGAAACTGCACACAGTGACTGCCAAGAAAAGTGGTATCTTAAACTCTGTATAAACTTAGTCAAATCTCCCTACAGAAAACACCATGTCACTGTCTACACGTACATGCTTGAAATACCAGTGAAGGTGTTCAGTTTTGAGAGGATCACCTTAGCAAAACAAGTGTTTTGGGAAATGCAGAGTTCAGAGGATCAAATTGAGCCTGTGGCGCCTGGTACAAAACCTATAGCACCAGTGCAACAACCTCCAACCCAGTTTTCAGAAGAAACCTCTGTATACCATGGGATACCAAAAGCTTCATGCTTTTTAGAATCCTGCATGAAAACAATAATTTAATACTGTAAAAGTTATGCCAATGCAGCCTCCACAGGAAGAGTGAGTGCTATGAGCGTGTTCCTGCATTTGTAACCAAACTCCTGACACACTGTATTTGGAGACATTGGTTTTGGTAGAGTCTTCCTGAAGCTCTCTCATGCTAGGTCTTGGTCACCTTGCACCTCCTGACTGACCCAGAGGCAGACAACAGCAGGCCTCAAGTTCTGAAGAACACCCAAAGAGGGGTAAAAAAAGCAAAAAGCCACATGGTCACTTAGTAAAATTCTTTATCGTAACACTCCCTAGCTCAGACGAACAGTGAGAGTTTTCCCAGTTATGTGTAAGAGAAAATGGTGCAGTTGTTGGGACCAGCACTGCTCTTCATTTATCATATATGCTCTTTTGTTCTTCTAGAACAAGCAGCAATGTTATATTGTGACATATTCTCGAATCAACTCACAAGCTCCAAATACCTTTGTATATTAAATACATTTGGGGCTGAAATATGGAAAATCAATGCATTTATTTCAAATGAAGATCAGCAACATATTGCTTTTCTATTTAGAAAAAGACACTCAGAGATTTAAAAATAACTTTTACTTAAATACACTCTGAATAATGCACTAGGTATTTGATTTAAAAATTAGACACTAAAACAAACTGATTGTTTCTTAAGCCAATAGTAGACAGATCCTGACACCTTGCAGGCAGATTTCTATTCTACAAGTGCCATTGTTATCCCACTTCAGCAAGACTGTGCTGCCACCAGCAGGAAGATAAGAGAGCCTGGCAATACACTGAAAAAAAAATTAAATAGAACAGCAAATCTGCATCAGGAATATTTCTCACCAGGTGAGTTTTCAGAACTCCACAGTGAGCAAGACTGCTGTTGCAATCAATACAAGAACATAATATATTAATGAACTTTTCTATTATCTCTTACTGATACACGAAGAGAACAGAATCTACATTTTAACTTGATATTACACAGAATATTCCAGCTAACTATGCTATTAACTTTGGAAGAGTTTTTGTATGCGAATGCTCTGTTCACAATCATGGACTCAATTTCCAGTCAAATTACTTCAGAAAGGATTTACCAGGCCCATTAAAGACTGCATAACATCAACTCAAATAGCATCACAGAATCATTTCAGACCTTTTGAGACCTGCAAGTATGGTAAGGCATAAATGACAAATCAGAGAATGGCAGGCATAAAAATTCAGAGACTCTATACAATCAGCTCACACACCTGTAAGTCTTCAGATGGTATTTACGATCTCTTATCATGTGAGGAGCTCGGGACAAAATTGTATTCCGCAAAATCTTTCCAGCTCTGAGGATCTTTTCTGAAGGAACCTTGGTGATCATGGAGAAAGAAAAATAGCAAGACACACAGATTTGAAACTTTCTGGAATCTCTGTACTGCCTTCTGCAAAACAAAACACAAACCCTCTTTTCCCTGAATTGTAAGTCCTCTTGCACAGAGGCTTACTTTTGCAGAGCAATGTAGTATATATTTGGGATTTTAAGTTGCACATACTTATCACATCTAACAGAAAGCATCACTTCAGTTATTTCCATTTGTCTAATGGCCTGGCTCTACAGCACACCTATGTTCTATTACCTGTGTAATGGTTTTAGTAGGATGATGGGGGATGTGAGGATCAATAAGAGGTGTCTGAAAAATAAAATGAAATAAAATAATTTTTTTAAGGTTGACCAGAAAGAATAAAATAAAGGCTAAAGTAAAAAAATGAACAAAAAAGGTGTAATAACAAAGAATAATCTGCCCAGGAGATATGAATAGAAAAAGCTTCTGAAGACATCCTAAAGACAAACTTGGTTGTTGAAGTTCAGCAAATTAAAACAGTGACACGACAGGTGAAGATGAATAACAAATCTGTGCTAAACTTTGTAAAGTACTAATGAAATGTGCAATGGCCAAACGTCACACCAGATCTGAGCCGACACAGGCATAGTTAGCTCTTTCTTCTGCACAACAGCGTTCCCCCACACGTGTCTGCTTTGCCATTCAGCCCCCTACCACAGCAATTCTCTCCTCCTTCAGCACCTTTTTCTGTTCAGCTCTTTTCTCCCTTACAGCATAGCACAAGAAACAGGAATAGAGACAGAGATCTTCTTCCACTATCTGCGTTTTCTAAATTATCACCAGGCTGAGGTGGCAACCCTTTTATAGCCACTCTCTGAAATGCAGAGGCACGCAGGCCACTCGCAGGGACCCAGGTAAGGACCTTCACAAAGGGGCTCGTGAAGGAAAAAGAAAAGAACAAACCAGTGACTTGGTTCTGCAAAGGGAAGAGTGAAAGGGAAGACTATCAGGGCTCTACAGGGGAGAAGGAGAGAAGAGGATGAGAGAAATGGGGAAACAGGCACATAACAAACACGAGAAAGAGGGAGCACACAGCACAAACCAGAGGAAAAAGGAAAGCAGAAGGTTAAAGGATAGTAGGAATGAAGACAAAGGAGAACAAAACCAAACTTCAGCAGCCACCTCAGAACGACGGGAGGACATTTGGCTTTGTTGAGCCTGGTAGTGAACAGCATGGACCAAATTCATTTCAAGTGTGCAATGTCAGGAGACACGACACAAGGGCTGACTTTGGCTGGTGCTCTGGGCTTGCTGACAGCAGATCAGGCTGAGCACACAGGTCTCCCATAAAGGCAACACTCTGCACCTTGGCCCATGGCAGCCACGGTTCCCTCACACCCCTAGGCAAAGCCAAGACAGCCAGCACAGCCAGGGCAGAAGTATGGTGAAACATGAGCCATGTACTTCTGGGTTGCCAGGTATCGGTTTCCTTGAACTGGGCATCTATCCATTAGCTCCCACAGGATTTTAATGATGTGACAAAGTCCTTGTAGTTATCAAATAGTGCTAAGAGCTAAGAATGCACCAGGAAACTATGGGTCAGTTGGGAAGGGGAAAATGAGGGAAGCATATGACAGAAATCAGTAATCTTAACATAGAGACCTGTATATGGAAACCAACACGAAGTTTTTTGTTTCTACTCATACCTTACAAGAAGTCTCTGAAAAGGCAAATCAATACAATTAAAATGGGATTCCTGATTCTTCTCATTTAATAAATCAACAATTTTTCATAAACTCATTTAAGTTACAAACACTTCTGTCCAGCCAGAAGACCAGTAGCACATCCCTCAGTATTTCTTGGTTTCTGGAACTGTGTGGAGCCTGCTCTAGACAGTCTATACTTGCAGTTAACATATGCAAAGAATAGCAAAAATCTTTTGAAAGATGCCTGTAATGAAAACAAAACCATTGAATAACAATCTCAAACTGGTACAATGTCCTCAATCTAGCTTCCAGATTTTAATTCTAGTTAGGAATATACTTAAAGGAGAGGTAACATGTAAGACAAAAAATACAGGTTTTAGAACACTGGACTAGCAAAAACAAATGCACATTTTTGGTTTTCGGCATTTCAATTAAGTTTTAACAAAAATGCATAAACTAATAGGTGAAAAATTGAACATGGATGAAGATTTTCCAAAAAATCTCCCAACATAATCAAAACAGAATATAAGACAGCATTTGGAAGAAATCTGATTCAGCCCAAAAGTACAGAAAAAAACCAAGGTGAAAGCTAAGACACAGCACAAGAATCTGCAGAAAGCAGCAGGAAGGGTTTTTCACCTACATCCTGACCAATACAGAAGGATCAGCCGCAAAGATAGAACATAAGTTGGGTGAAGGTGATCGTAAAATGATCCAGTGTCAGAATTTTACAGAAGGAAGAAAGATCATCAAAGCAGACACAATGGACTAGGAAGAAAAGTTTCCACAAAAACAGAATACTGATAGCTATATTCCTGGAGTGGGTCATGGGGGAACAAGTGTAAGGTAAAAGGAGGTAATGGGAGTTGGCAGTTACTAAAAGAAACAGTATTAATCATACATACAATATATACTAGGACAGAACTTAACTAGAAGGTGAAGTAAAGACTCAGCTAAAGGAAGAGCTCTTCACTGACACAAGAAAATACACAGAAAGGAGAAAGTAGGGGGTCTAGAGAAGGCAAGTATAAAACATACATTGAATAACAAAGGACAGAATTAGAAAGCAAAGGTACAAAATGAGACAGACCTGCCAAGAAACGTCAAGGGGTAAGAAAATATTCCACAAGTACATTAGTAATAAAACAAAGAAGACAAACAGTGCTGAGCTACTGTTTAACAGAGGGAAATCTGTTTACAGACAGTTCAAGAAGGCCAGAAACTTTCGATATATTTTTTTACCAGTGTTCATTAGAAAGATCAGTAGCAGAGAGATGGTTAATATCCTAAGTAGTAGAGTGACAGGAGTAAAATCTCAACCTTGAAAAAAACTCAAAAACATAAATTAGCTATTTTCAGATTGGCTGAATTTGGAGAATTTCATGCAGGAAACTTGAAGAGCTTGAAGAAACTTGAAGAAGGCTGCATCCATCTCGGAACCATCAGCAGCCACTCTTAGGGTCTAAGGAAGGCAGCTGAAGACAGAAATATGGGAAAAGGAGAAGCTGAAAAAATATAGATGTCAGCTTAATGTGTCTTCCTAGAAAAAGTCCATTTGTAAGCACCTGGAAAAGAACAGGGAGATGAGTCACATGTGACATATATTAACCAAGAACAAGTCATGCCACACTGATCTAATTTCTTTTCATGATTGAGTAGCAACACTGGTAGATTAGACAAGAAACAGTAGATTTTCAACCTTTTAGTAAGGCTTTAGCACTTTCTCATCAGATATTCTCTTCTGCAGCAGGCAGATTAAATTCCTACAAAATAGGTGCAAAGTCAGTTGGAAAAGTGCATTTTGAAAGCAATTACCAGTGAAGCAAAGTTGAACTGGCAGTCATACCAGAGGTCTGTTCTAAGCATTTCTGATAATATTAAATATTAACATGGGATGAAGCAGAATACACCTTTATTGATTCTGCAGCAGACTTCAGGATGGGAGGCACTGCATATACATTGCAGAGTAACCTTACAATATGAAACAGCTGTAACAATGATCTAAAAAAATGATGCTTTTATGCAACACAGACAGAGATGACTACATTTCTGAAGCAGGCAGTATCAGCTAAATAAAGACAGGGTAGGGAACAAGAGTCTTAGTGCAGAGTACCACAGAAAAGAAAATAAGGTTTATAATGTTTTAAATATTTAAACATTAAACACAACTGAATAATCAATGCCATACTTGAGTGAAAGCAGCAAATACTGTGCTGGAGTGTAGTAATATACAAGATACACAATGGTGTTCGGCTTTAGTCAGCCTAGATAAGACCTAATATAAAGCACTGTGTCTCATTTGCCCACTTTACTCCAAAAGCATCTAAACCAGCTGGACAGAATTTAGAGGAAAGCAACAAGAATAATCAGAAAGCACAACATAAATAATCAAAGTTGTTCAGCTAAGGAAAAGGCAAATCTTAGCAGAGGTGTGATAAAAAAACTCTTCAGATTTAAAAGGCCTTTGAAAAGAAGAAAGAAGTGACCTAGTCCATCATGCAGAGATCAGGAAACAATTTAAATTGCTGTAAGAAAGATTCAGTTTAGGCACTGCTGAAGCTTTTCTCACAGTGTGGATGGTGAATAACGGCAGATTGCCAGAGAGGTCTGGTTCCTCCATCTTTGGGAGGATACATAGGAATCTGTCAGGAGATACAGAGCTACAGTGTGCACGTGGCTCGGGGATGGACTCAATGCTTTCCTGAAGTAACTTTTAGCCTCGGTAAACACGGTACTGTGCAATTTTTGAGGACACCTTTACAAGTCTAAAAAGAATTCAGCCACAGGGTGGTGCTTAAAGAGGCAATCAGTAATAGAGCTCCCGGGACAGCGAGCCCGAGACAGTCATTCCTACTGAGGGGCAATGCCATCATCATCCAAAAGACATGCCCAGCAAAGAGTCCCCCAAAGTTATAGCCTTTCATAGCTGCTGCAGTGAGCTCTGGCTGCACTAGTGATTAGCTGAAATGCAATAAATGGAAACACAGGGCTTGGACTGAGTTTGCTATAGAAAGGCAAGACATTTCAAAGGCAGAGAAATGTAACATCAGTTAGTTAATAGGAGATGATAAAGGGTTCCAGCAACAACTTCCCATCAGAAAAAAAAAGCATTCTGTAAGGGACAGTCACAGCTTGGCTGAAAAACAAGAATTGTTTTGTGATTCTTTACAATCCTGGATCTTCTATTAAGGGTTGCTTAGAAAGCACTTTAAAAAAAAAGTAGCTCTCCCTATAAAACAGCAGAGAGTGAGGAGAGTGTTTAATTGCCTTCTTACCACATCCTGGTATCTTTCAAGAATTAATGAGACTAAAGTACATACATGTGGCACAGAGGTCCCTGATGATCCCTTTTTTCAGGACTTCTGAATAAGGGAAAAGTTATTATGCAAAGAGTTCAGATAAGCAAGCCAGTTACAATAGTTTACAAATTATTCCTCATCTCCTGGCCACAGGAGTGACCAGTGTACCTGCTCTTAGCTTTCCTTCAGTGTGAGATAAAGCAACACAGCAATACCATCTTGAACTTCAGCTACTTTATTCCCTTTTCCAACTAGTGCAAACTCCAACAGTTTGCTATGGCCTGCTCATCTTCCCTGTAGGGGAGGAGGTCATATGGGTGTGGAGGGTAGGGAAGGGAAAGCTGCTGGTGCTGGTAGAGGAAAGCAGAAAATTATTATGAGAATCTGGTAAAAAGGCTTTTAGCATTAACACTGACAAGCTCCCTATCTGTACATTTATGGATTCACATTTGAGCCATTCAAACAAACCCTTCACAAAGCCAATCACAAAACTCCCTATTTAAATTGGGGTGAAGCAGAGAAAGTAATAATTTTAGCCTCCATTCCTTTCAAGATTCAAATATTTATGCATGAGAGCAATACCACAGATTTAAATAGGACTATTCATGTGTATAATTTTATGCACACATTTAATCTGTGGAGAAATAGGCCTTAGATTTCAAACTACAGGGCAAGGCCTGTCTTTACTTTGGTGTTTCTTACATCCCTGAGCAAGCCATATGCAAACAAATAAATAATAAAATGAACAACAATAACAGTGACCTACCACGAGATCTGTATTTGTCAACTTATTTGAATCTGCTAAATAAAATCCAAGAACATCTCTTATAAAAATAGATATTTCTATTCCTCTTGTTCAATAGCTGTAAAGGGATGTTTCTGAGCCTTTACATATGAATGAATGCTTTAGATCTACAGCAATTTGGATCTATAAAATCAAATGATGAAGGGGACTTAATTTACTACTCTCAAATGCAAACTCAGGATATGTGTATTGCAAAGAACTAAGATGAAATAAAATAAAAGCCAATGAATCACTTTTTCACATGACCTCAGTGTAGCTCATCTCTGAAAAGAGAACCAGTTTTGGTATTGACTGGAGTTAACCGCAGCATGTTACCCGGGTGATCAGAATAAACCTGTGCACTACTGTTGATCCTTTTATTTTCAACTGGGGAACAGAAAAGAATTGCAAGTGACATCTGTTTTCCTTCTGGCTGGCCAGGGGATCCAGAAGAAACAAAGGACGAGTCACACAAGTTAAAAGGTGTCAGCAGCAACAGCCACATCACAAGAAGTCTGTTTGTTTTACATCCTCAGTATTTACCATTATTGGGGATTTATAGTCTCATCCAAATCCCACTGAAATCACTGGGAAGTGCCTAATTGACTCAATGAGTTTTGAGTCAGGCTTATGGCATCTGATTCTCCTGAGTGTATTTCAGGGAGCAGAGCATCTTTAGCTCTTACTGATTCTGAATGACTCCTGATGCCTTCTGATGACTACCACTTTTGACTGACATGTTTGAATATCTCTATATACATCTCCCAAAAGACTTCTCCAAAATGCCCTATCTGGTTTACACGGGAGGAAATAAAACACACAAAAAAACCCACTCCCACAATATCAGCAAAATCATAACCAGTCTGTAGGATACAGCTGACAACTAGCCAGAGTCCCCACAGCCCTCCCACACAACACCTCCCACTTGTACTCTTATCATTCTTTCTCAGTTTTTTTTTAATGTCATCTGTTTGAGCTGTTTTGGACCAAAGGCAGAGATAAGAGTTCCAAAGACAACACTTTTTCCAACACAAGCCATTATTTCCAGCACTACTATAGAATAACTATATAACAGGGATAAAGCTGAGCATACAGTATCATAGTTTTTGAAGTGCATTTTCAGCTGGAAAGCAGTCTTGGATAGAGTATCTTGAAGTTAACTCCATTGGTCCTATTTGCAGCTGCAGTGAAAGAGTGTCTATGCAGACTGCACCAACCTCTGCTAGGATACTACAGGAAAAAAATTACACTTATTGAATGCAGATTGCTGAATATGAGAGAAACAGCTGACCAAGGATTTCATCATAAAAAGGTCCACTGGAACATATTTTTGTCAAAATTTGAAGGAAAATGTCGTCAATGTTGTAGGAATTTCCCTGAGATTAGCTCAGCTGGTCAGAACATGGTGCTAATAACATCAACATTGCAGGTCCAATCCCCGTATGGGCCATTCCTTCTGGGTCCCTTCAAACACAGAATATTCTGTGATCTGTGATGATATTAACCTGTACTGGATCTCTGGAGTAGCCCTACATAGAATATACTGATGTACCGACCAGTGCTTGTCATCAGAAAACAGTCTATGTGATGACCTCTAACCCCCGAGGGTGCACAGTCCATAAGAAACCTTGGCACACACTCCCTGCCACGGGGACTGCTGATGGTTGGGACATGATACCAGGACTGAGCTGTGGGTCCAACCCAGAAAGTCATATTTAATCACAGAGCTGATCACACAATATTCTGAGTTGGAAGGGACCTACAAGGATCATCAAGTCCAACTCTTAGATGAATGGCCCGTACAGGGAGATTCACCACACCCCTTCAGAAGACAAAAAAAGTGGAAATAGAAATGCAATCATCACTCCCATCATGCTGTAAACAATTCATTCTCCTCTCCACTCTCCCCGCAAACATGCAGCAGCTGGGAGAACCAGCCTGTGCTCCACAAGAAAGCACTAGCAGCCAAAAAGCAAAGTACCTGCTCACATATCCTAACTGGAAAAGTCCAAAACTGACAATGACTGACCTCATACCAGGTCTGTAGGGGACTTAGCAATTAACAAATACTTGGCAACTAACAAAGGACAAATTACCCAAGAAGAACACTTGTTTTAAAACGACCAGTCTAGACAGTCGCAAATTGTACTACCAAAGGATCTTCACCCATGCTCACAGAAGACAACCATTCTAGTTTCTTAACAAATATCTGTAAACAGCAAAATGGGGAGAATGGCAAGGTATGAACAGACAAACACACAGTTACAGGATGTTTGTAAAATTAGGGAAGAAGATAATCAAATTTTTAAAATCTTCTGAGTTTCATAAAGGTATAGCACCTGTAATCTAAAAACCCATAACCTAACTACAAACTATCTAAACAAAGCAAAATAGGCTGGTAGAAATTGTCAGGGCCAGTGGTTAAAGACATCACAGTTTTATTCTGTTTTTCTGACTGCATGACCTTACACAAATCACCTAATCACAGTGTGTTTCATTTTCCCCTTTTCGGAGAGAGGAATACTAACAATTTCTACCTTTGTAAAATGCTTTGAATACTGTCAGCAAATGGGCTACTATCAAAATATTCAGAGCAATGATGACTGGTTTAAAATCTATATTCTTTAAATGTAATACAATGTGAAGACTATGCTGTATTTTAAAATACATTCTAAAATTGCTTTTCTTTAGTAATCTACACTTTTTAATAGCATAAACAGGAAAATGTGTTCCTTTAAATTCTCAAATATTCAGGGTAGCAAATTTATTTTAGAAAGTTAAACTGAAATACATTATTAACACTTCAACAATGTTTCCTTGACAAACTATAAATGTCCATCCTTTTAATACAAAATGATTCAGCCATTACCAAAAATGACACTTCACTGTGAATGTCAAAGGGAAAAAGAATATTGAAACAGACTATGACCAGTGCACAAAACCCCCCCAGAACACGGCTAATGATGTCTTATTTTCCCGTCATTTTTCTACTTCCCCGCTACAATGAAACAGCTGCTATAACTACACTGCCTGCATTGAATAAAATGTCAGAAAATGCTAACTCTGCTGCGAGCATTCCCAATATTCTGAGAGAGGTGTGACTGCAGTTATCATAACGAATCTCAAGCCAGGGTTGTCAGAGTTGTTTCTCCACTCCTGCATTTCTTTAACCCACTAAAGAACAAAACTTTTCTTTTTGTCTCTCATGCAAACTACTGGTTTCTTAGTATTCATGGCTTTAAAAGTATGTTTATCTGAAATTACTTACTTCTTTAGAAACAAGTTATAATGACAAAGACTTTAAAAGCTAGGCAGCAAGGTTACCAGTTTTTAAGGCCTGTCTCTCATGCTCTAGATACACAGCACCTGATTAAAAGATAAACTGAAGGGATGTTAAAGATTAACAAGCTTCACTTAATTAAATCACTTATTTCCAGATACCTTTTTAACTTTGGCAAGCATCTCCTACCTCCAAACCTCACAGAAGGTACTCTGTCTAGAAAACAGGATTGGATGGGCTCTCCTGGGTTCCAATTACATCCAGATGCTAGAACTGCCTTCTGAGGATGAGGCAGTGAAATTTTAGATTAAGTGATTTCATGTAAAACATAAAGGTGCCAAAACCTGGATGGAGTGTGAATTATGTGTGAAATTGTGAACCCATTGAAATTAGTGGTAAAATTCTTGACTTGAGTGTAGTCATCACACTACCCAAGTGAAGCAAGAGGACCACTGCTTTCTGGGTGACGGCAGTTTATGTGTTGTGTGATCCCCATTAGTCATTTCACCTCTTAGTGTTTCAACCTCTCCACAACAGTGTCTACTCACAACTTCAACAAATGATGAGAATAAGCAACTGAAAACACTGCTGGATGCTACAACTGGCATCCTGGAAGCCTAGTGTCTACAAATTCATGCTGGGAACTTTATAATGATTATTAATACAGAAAGGAAAAGTCATCGAAGTGAGACAGCGCTAGAGGACATTGAAGGTTACCTCCTGAATTCCCTGGGGAGGCCAGTAACAAAGTAAAGCCTCTAGCAAGTGGGCAAGAAAAGTTAATTTAAACCTGTTTTATGCTTCTTCTGGTGATTTCATGTTTTTTATTCTCCAAGTTCAGGACAATGCATTGTGTGAAAGCACATGAAATGAAGAAACATTGAAGGAGTGCAGCGCATGAGCCTCAGAGTCCAGCTTCCCTATCTACTCTTCTTTCTTCTTCTGGCCATCCTTTTCAGAAATCAATTTTTGCTAAAAATGAAGCTGAGAAGGAATAATCTAACAATATCCAGTGCAACACCTTCTGGTGTCCTACTTCTCAGGAGATTTTTAATGATCTGTATTGATGTTTTCCATCTACATGGAATATATTTCCTAAAAAGGTAAATGGTTGTTTCTGTAGTATATGAAAATAAACAGAGGAAAGAAATCCCAAACTGATGGGTAGATCAGAACACATTTTACAAAAAAGCACAAACATTTCTTTCAGCCAAGTACTTCTCTACTTCAAGGGTTTTAAGTCTCCTGTCACAAACATAACAAAACCCTAAGCACTTGTTTAATTTACGTATTTGTGTGTCAGTGGAAAAGACACACATTCCGCTCTTGATAAATATCCACAAAACAACCTTCTTATTTTCTTTAAAACTTCTATTTCTCTTGATGTCTACAAAAAGCTTGTTAAAGTGGAAGGTGCTGATGTGCTGAACCATGCTACCGATCCTATCTCATCCAAGTTTCTCAGGCTGTGTAGGATAAGGTTTTTTCTTTTTCTTTTATGGTAAAATCCAGTTGTGGTCTTATACATTTAACTAGCATGAAATGAAACCTTAACTGCTGTATTAGTTAATCCGTTCATTCAGTGTTCTTTAGATAAAGTGTCAGTAATTGTATTGATTAAAAACATACAAAGGCATTTGGAATCAAATTACTGATCTGAACAAGACAGATCAATATGTTCCATTTTTCACATTCATTCCATAATGCATTGGGAATAATCAGCAAATAGAATACAAACATTGAGTTAATGTGCATCTGTGTGAACAGTAGATATTCTCCAATTAAATAGCAAAAGAGTAATACTTTATATTCCTGTCAATTACAACAAAATATGATTCAAATTGGAAAATAGTAAATATTTCGTATTTGCAAATCTGCTTCTTCTCTCCTTCTAACTTTCTACAGAGCTTGCTGCTGCCTGTTACTATTTAAACCAGGCCTATTCACATTTTTTCTTGTTGTTTTGAATTTAGCTTATCTTCCCTGATTAACAACTGAGGGACATTTCTAAACACACTCTGAGATGCTTCTGTTGCTAAATGAATCTTTACTGCAACTTGAGAAAAAAATTGGCTCCACAAATGCACACAGAACACTGCAATAATTAACCCAAGATGGGTATAGAGAGGTGAAATTACTCCACCTGATATTTTCCCTAGCTAACCACATCTCTTTAAAACCCAATTCACCATAGTATGTTTCTGAAAGAGATGACCTCTTTTTACCTCTCTCAGTATGTAGCCCAAGCTGTGTAAATTCTGTGATGTCTGGCTTTTAGGGATATCACAGAACCAGCGTCGTCCTTCTGAAATGGAAGAGCACCTATTGTATTTTGTAATTTATCCCCCTTTTCCTATTTCTCTTTAATATTGGTATTGATTTTGGCATTATTGCTAGAAGTATTGTTTTGTCCAGCTGAAATTCTGTCCCTGCCAACTGTCAACCACTCACCCCCTTTTTAAACATAAACTCAAAATCTTATTTGGCTTAATTGACTCTTTAGTGACTCTTAGTGGGTTGTGTAAAGGATAACGACTGTTGCACCACGTTACGCAAATCATGATGTGAAAATGCTGTTCCAGAGAAATTTACTTACTGTAATCCAAATCAGTTTGCCTGGAAATACTGAACGTACATAGAGTATTCCCAGCTAACTTGTGTTTAAAAAACCTTGGGAATTTCTGTAGTAATATAGGAATCTTCAGCTTCTCCATGATAGTTGGATAGAAGACTGTCTTGGGGAAAGGAAAAGGCATCCTCATCTGAGGAACTTCTGGTATATTGAAGGCCAATATTATTGCAGATTGTCCAATGTCTGTACTGCCATAAGGTCACCTTTCAGGCAGAAATCCAGGTTCTCTACCCCAAAACACACAGCAGAAAAGCCAGACAAAACAAAAGACAGCATTTCAAGAACACTGACTGGACACTGAAGTAACTGAACAGAGCAAGTAGCATTCAGGAGTTCTAGCAAGGTAGCCCCTGGTTTCCTCTCCCCCCGTTTGGACCAGTGTATCAGGAAGACAGGAGAGCCATTCTATCACACAGACCCAGGACTGCTGTGGCAGTGGCTATATATTTACAGCACAAGGAACGCCAGAAACGTTACCGTTACACTTTTGTCAACACAGGTTTTCCAACATTGCCCTGGAATTCACAGCAGCTAACACTGACGCTGAGCAGTGTTCAGAGTGTGAACCAAATCAGTGTGAACTGAAACAAAAGGGAAGGAGGGGGTTGTCAAGCTCCTTTATCTTGTGGATCCCTACACTTTTATCAGTCAAGATAAGGAACCCTGTTCAGCCAGTGACAATATGCATTTCTCAGGTTTGTTTCTCAGCTTCACTTGGAATAGCAGCCTGCAGACTACAAGCTGAAAATCCCTAATCTAGACTAGCTCTGAACACAATTAAGACAATTCGAGGAGGTAGGGAGAGGGGAACAAATATTTGCCTGTCTCTGTGTATGTACTACAGAAGTAACAGGAATACATTATACAAATCTGATGTTATACACAGGAGACTGAAATCACAGAGATGCCTTTGTAATGTAGCAGTGAAGTGCAAGAGAGCTGCAAGCTGGCCTGACAAAGCGATCCTGCCGCTTGTGCTGGCCCTGGCCAGGAAGCCCGTTTTCATCTAAAACTGAAGAAGGTTAAGCCCAGAAAAAAGGTTTATGTGTTTCTGACAGTTCTGCTCCTTTACCAGCAGGCAAGCAGGAGCATCAGTGTTATGGAAGAGAGGGCACACACAGCTGGATGTTGACAGAAGAGACATAGGAGAGGGAACACAGAAGAGGAAAAGCCCTGCAACCCTGGCACAGGTCGCTGGAAGCTGCTGTGGAAGGGCAGCCACAGTGCCATGGTTCTTCCTGGATCCAAATGTGCTTTGCTCTGGGAGTTAATGCTCCCACCATCTTCCTATTGCACAGCCACTCCTACCTCTGCTTCTAGTGTCACTGCTCAGGAGGCTCCAAGGTGGGCTGGGTCAGAAAATATGTTGGGGAGAAAAGTAACCACCTGAGCGATTCTGCAAAAGGCTACAAGGGAAGAATGGCGTGACAGAAGAGAAGGTGTTTCTTTAGGCTCCTCAGATTCATAAATTTGGTCAGCTACTAAAAAAAGCGAGGATGGACAAAGCAGTACTGGACATTTATGAAGACATAATCTCCTACTAAGCTACTGGCTTTTTCTCCATCCAGTTCATATTTAAGGTTGTTATATAAATTGTTTATATATAATTTCATTTCCTAAGATGAAAACAAGTGTGTCTGAGTAATCCTAATTAAAAGCAGTGTAATAACCTGTATTGGAAATAAGTTGAGGTTTTTAAATTTTATTTTGGAGCCTAAATTATGTATTCTTTTAATTTCTCTACTATTCAACTCAGCTACGGGCATTTGTATTTCCTCACTAACTGCTATCTTTAAGACAGTTGCATCATTGATGATAAAGCACACAAAGATCAAACATGTTCACAGTCTTGTGCCAAGGCTTCTTTCAGAAAGAAATTCACAAAAAGAATAAATAATGAAAGCCATAAATCATAAATACCTCAACAGCACTTTCTCCTTAACCATCACGGGTGCTAACAGTCCTAATTACATTTTCAGCTCTGCCGTAGAGATCTGACATTTTTGCCTCTGCAATTCTGACTCAGAATGGCTCTCAATGAGCCCCACAAACTGGACGCTTGTGGTGCCATTTGTGTGCAGCCAGCACAACAGGCTTCTGCTCTTGACTAGCTAACACAAGAAAAAGAACAAAATTTCAGCTTTTTCCCACTATTTATTAACCTCTCAAATTTTTGTCATCCATACACAAGCAAAAAAAGATGCTGCTAAATGATCAGATCAGACACATTGATTACTTCTTACCGACTCAGAACTATAATTGACTTTGTGGAATACCAATTTCCAGCATGCATTGCAGGACAGGCAGTCAAAATGCTCTGTGAGAGATGATATGAGTGACTAGAAAGAATCTGATTTTAAGATCCCTGATCCAATTTTTCTGCCAAACTTGAGAAAATAATTACAAGATTCAAAAAAATTCCTTTTGCTGTTTCAAATATAAGTGCCAAATGTGTTACTTGTATACGCTTGACTTGTCTGAAGATGTGAACCTTGAAAGGGACTATCTTTTTTCTCAGTATAATTACCCACTCTTCCTGCCTTTCAACTGCAAGAGATAAATGGAGCATATGTGCATGTTTTTTAGGGGTTGGGACAGAATCTCACAGAAAACACAGTTAAGAAGCAGAAGTCATCAAATGTGACTCCACTGTATATATATTATCAGACTGCCCTTGCCAGCACTGGCAGAGAAGGTAGTAGGCTGTGTCCTCAGACAAGTGGAACTGAGAGTGATGCTTCTGTGGAAAGATGGTCCCACATCTAAATCACAATACTGAGTACTTCACAAATTTTAGTATTTTCTAGGAATTTCTGGAGGTTTTTTCCATTATTTAGGTTATTTATGTAAACTACAACAGCAACACTCATTCAGCTAGGCAAGAGGAGTCTGAAAGGCAAAATGTCTCTTTAGCCAAATTGCCTTCTCTGTGCTACCCCAAGCACCTCCACAACCCATTTATCAGGTTAGTCAGATGGGTTAGTACTTGATTACACTGCTACACTGAAAGAGGTCAGCAGTGTGAGTCAGATCCCCTCCAAATTACAGTTTTAGCAAAGAAATACATATCACTTAGTTTTGCACTTTTCTATTGGTTTCTGAACTTCTTCCTTCCACTTTCAGTGTCTCTTAGGATTATCACACCAAAGACTGATCAAAATAAGCTCCTGTAAGAAAACTCCCTAGAAACATAAGAACAACCATGAATCTCATGCCTCATGACGTTCCAAGTAAACCAGCATCTTTCTGTCTGACAGTCACTCTATTTTTTCTCTGACTGAAAGCTCTTTGTAGCAGAGGACTTCATCCCTACTTTGCTTCACAACACCCAAAACAAACAAGAATTGCAAGGCTTCAGAATGTACACAAATTGCAATAAAGTCTGAATAAAAATAAGAATAAAAATAAAAAGGCAGCAGAAGTGGAGAGCATCAAAATAGCAATGACAACAGTTTAAGGGGACTCTTCATTCAGACAAATACTGTGGAGATCATATATATTAATATTCAGATGTAAAAGTCATGAAACTAAAAACTCATATAGGTTAGCTCTAACACTGACTTGAGTATATGGATTATTCTGCTGGTAACAGAGGAAGTCTCTCTCTTTCCCATACCTCTCATTTTTCATCTTTTCATTCCTCCCTCATGATAAAACCCACACTACCCTGACTTGGATCTTGCAGGTAGTTTCACTGACTCAGAAAGTCATTGCAGCTCTCAAAGCAGGATACAAATGCAGACACTTTTCCAAGCTCAGTGTTCCATTCCTGAGTCAAGGGCAGTAGCTGCTTCTGCAATGTTTTACAGCTTTGACAGGAAAGGGAGGCTTCCTCTTTAGGTGCTGACAACTCAACTGTATTATGTTATTGGACACTAGTCACTATTTTTCCCATTATTCATCTTCTTCCAAGAGATAAATGTGGCAACTTGTTTATATTTTAAAACTGAAATATACCTACATATATTTAGTACTCTGATGTTACTGCTCTTAGAAAACAAGGATAAAATTTAAAATAGAGTATTCTTTTAGGTCCTGTAGCTTGAAAAATTCTGCATTTGTTTCCAAAAAGATAATTCATCCACTGAGAGAAGTCTTGCCTCCATTTCTTACCACTCTCACTATCATCGTAGGCAGCTCTATTTATCATTAGAACCACCAAAATGAAAGCTTCTCAATTAGACAGAAAGACCATATTTTTTTCATCCAAATTCATGAAAGTGCCTCAGGGATCCTTGAAATGAATCAAGTATGCACTGAAGAGAACTAAGTTATCTTGACATGTACACAGGTAAATACACAGCAACCTGGACCAGGCATTCTTGGTCCACAGTGCAATGCTACTCGTTCCTGTACAGTACCAGATCAAATGAGAATCACTCCCCACATCTGCAGGTTTCCTACTGGGGCTACTCTGGCTAGTTCTGTATTGGTCTGCTCAATCATATGATTAGACACAGTAGAAGAAACCATTTCCAGTAGAAACTGTCATTAGGACCTCCGGAATTCAGGGTATACGATGAAATCATGGATCATAAATATTACATAGGTCATCAGGGAGCTGATTGGGTAACAGAAGATGGGGCATTGCAAGCTTTCCTTTGAGGTATTGCTATTCACAAAGATGTTCAGGAGGGAAGTCTACCACTGTATATCATCTACTTGGCAGAAACTGGAGATAGCCAACCTTCCCTGGCAGTTCTGCAACAATTTAGTTCATGCAAAGTCTGCTTATGTAACTCAGCAGGCTTACTAACAATTTTGTTTACATTAAAGAGCTCTGCCGACATATAAAGACCTTCACATTTTTCATGGTTAAGTTCCTTACTAACATATGAAAAATGTATTTTTCACAGACTCCTACTCATCTCACACTCCTGTCTTTGTTATCTCCCCTGCCATAAGCTGTCATCATGTGACTCACTGCCAGGGACTACATGCAGAGCCTTTGCACTAGCCAAATTGTTACAGACTGTGATAATGATGGAACCCTAAGCACTTTCACTTACAGCAAAATGAAGAACTTGAACAGACCTCTAGGCAAATTATTTTCATATATGTTAAACTGATGCCAAAATATCAGAGCAGCCCCTAAAATTAATGGGTACAGTTAGGACGGCACAAAGAGGTTATTTAGAAATATTTGCATGTAGTGCTTTCACACAATCACTTCAAACCCAGAAAAGGGAATTCTTTTTTAAGCCTATGCAAATATTGTATAGGAGAACTACCTGGTGCAGAGCCCAAGCGAGAAAAGAAATCAATGCACATATATCACTGGGCAGCTACATAGAAAATAAGTTATCCTTTAACACAGATTTCATGTGCATGTTGGAGATGCTACAACTTTCAAACAAACACCTGTAATTGCACTTTGATAGAACACTGCCTGCTTTCCTGCTTTCTCTGCTCTTTTTTTTTCTTTTGGCTCACAGTTTCATGAGCATGTGAAACTTTTCCCTTAGAATTCTGCTAATGCTCTATCAAATTCTGCATTTGACAATACACTGAATATGTTCAGAGATAAGCTTTCCTTTTGGTCATCCAGGAAAAGTAAATTGAAATATAGAGAAATCAGAAGTAAAATGATTGTGTTTATTGCTAGAGTAGCTAATATGGTGAATGAACGTGATTATTACTGGAGTACTGTGTGGGTTTTTCAAGGCTGAACCTTGTGAATTGCAATGTCATATTTACAAACAGTGTATCTTCAAATGCCCAGAGCTATACTCAAGTGCTTGAAAATCAAAATAAGTGAATATTCATTTGCCTGGCTATGCTGAAATTGCAATATTTTGAGGATTAACTCTTGATTATGCCCTTCTCTGTCTACTGAAAGATCTTTACAATATAATCGCATTAAATGCATTTAGATGATAAAAAGGAAAATAATGTTTTCACAATCACGCCGATTATTTAAATACATAAAAGTCAACATGGTAGCTACGTCTTATTGAAAATTAAGTAAAGAAAAGGAATCTATATTTTACCACATCGAATTAGCAAGGAAAGATGAAAAGGTGAATTTCACAGAAATTGCAGCACATTCTATAGGAGCTTTGGCATACAAAGTACCTTAAAATAAATCACTTCCAATAAGCTTCCAGTCTAGACGATGTGGAGACATTTCAAAGAGGATGTTTCAACCTGTAAGGTTCACAAAGTCAATCTATGTGTTTTTCGAACATCACTTCGTGCACAAGGGGGAGCTCCTGCAACTCTTTATGACAATAAAAACCTGAAGACAATATAGGGCATATAATGGAAATACAGCATGAGAGATTTCAGAAAAGAATACATATTCTTCACCCAATAGCAAGAATTACTGTATGAATTTGCACAACTTAATCTGCTTTTGTCTTCTGTGTTCAGCATGGATTCCTCAGTACAAAGGAGGTGAAAAGCACTTTCCCCCTTACAGGATGTACACTCTCAATGAAGGAGCAAACTCATGTACATTTTGAACAGCCACCGAGGTGAAGCCGTACAAAAAGAAAGGTAGCATGGTTTTCGAGGTAAGACTTTGTTTTAACGTAGTGTGTCACAGCACAAATATATGTGAGCAGGTAATCAAAGTCTGTACCATAACAAACACAGATAAGAGGACTTCATTAACACTGCTCAGTCAGCCCCCATTCTTGAAATACTCTGCTTTTGAGCACTTAATTGTTTAGCCTTCCTTTCAACCATAATTTTGTGTGGCTTCTTGAGGATGTGGGGGTTCCTTCAGCAAACCACAATATGGAGATTCCATTATGAAAAAGAATATAAAACTTCAGCTTGGATCATTAGCAGGGTTAGAATTTTTTTACTATCTACTACATGAATAAATAACTTATAAATCATAAATTTGTCTTTTTTCTGTGTATCATTTCTATGCTTTCAGGCATCCACAGTTTGCAAAGGAGTTTAAGACATTTGCTGATTGCAGAAAATAGCATTCAGCACCACAGTCCGTAAGAGTGGAGATTCGTGCTCTCAGTGGGGCTGTCCTCTGTTCTTATTCCTTTGTCTCCACAACTCATTCCTCCACTACCCTCTTCTTTCAAACTATCTGATATCTCACATTTCCAGAGCAGATGGGCTATTTCTTGTTCCTACTTGGAACAAGGGTGCAAAAAAACAGGGGAGAGAACGCTGGCTTTCAGTCAAGTGTCTGGCTTTATATTGTCAAAATATTGCTCTAGCAACTAAAAGAAGCCCTTGAGAGAAACCCCACATGGTTAAACATTGAGACAGGAATGACCAAGCAGCCCAGGAGCAAAGACAAACAGTGTGGGAATTCTGCACATAAAATGCCCACAGCCTGAATGCAGAAGTTTGCAGTGAAACTGCACCAAGCCTCTGGTGAGCCAGTTTCAGCTGACATTTTTCAATGTTTAACACTACGGTTATTTTTTAGGGGCTCGCAAATGGCACTCCTTACTGCACAAACAAGCCCCAAAAGTCAAGCTTCTGGTCCAAAGGACAGGATTCCTAGTTATAACTGGAAAAAGCTGTTTAGTATGTGGTATGTATTTTCCTCCAGCTCAATGTCAGACAGGTTTGATCCATTTCAATTTAAAAATCAGCCAGGAGCACACTCTCAGCATGGCGAATTCAGTGTAAACAGCGAAAAAGTGGCCAAATTGTAACGAGAGTGTCCTGTAGTGGGAAGCATCATGCAACCCTGCTGCCAGCTCTGCCGGTAATACATGGAACCAGGACCACTACCTATTCTGTCTGCACGCTGGAACCCGACCTCCCCTGCGTTCTAAGTACTCTTCTGTATCTTTTCCAAAAATGTATTTGAAATTATTATTGATTTTGCAAATTTGGCTTTAGGGTTACATTCATCTCACATATGCAACTCTACCCCATGGGAATCTTCAAAAACTAGAGTGAGACCAGTGTACAGATATTGGTCTGTGCTAGTTAAAAAGACCAATGCTCTGTCATTTTCCCTTACATAAGACAGCATTAAATTGACTTTGTTTCCATTGCCCAAAATATAACTGAGGACAGTAGTATATTCTCTCTCAATATTTTATGCTCAATTTAACTGCTATATTGCAGTAAATTATGTGCAATAATGTAACCCCAAATGCAAATGAATTCATATTTGGTAAAAAGAATCTCTTTGTTGCCTTCTCTTAATAGAAATAATTTTTTTGTAGATTTTAATGAACTAGAAAAACCAAACATCCCCATATGGTCAGAAAATTCCAAACCATGTATAAAAAGAAAAATCTTATGTTACTCATCAAAAACTAATAGATGTGACAGGAGAAAAAAAATAAGCTATGAAGATGAAACTCAAATAATTAGCAATTATGGAAGAACATCTATTACAGTACTTGTAAAAGACTCACCACAGGCTAAAAAAGAAAAACATGCATTTCATATTTCCAGAGTGGAATACATTAAACTTCTTTTGAAGCAAATTATTTAGAGTTATAAACTTCCCTGGAAAATTAAAACAGCACATACATACCTTGAAATGAATGCTTCATGATGAGAACTACTGAAGATGTTACCTCTTTCTGTCTAAGAGTGTAATCTCTTCTTACCATATGAAAGATTTTGAGGAACTTTCTCTGGATCTCAGAAGGTTCCTCACTCAGTCTTTTTCTGGACATTACAGAGTAGTCTGTGGGTCTCTTTGAGCTGTATTTGCTGCCTGCCTCACAGGTATCATTCTGGCCATCTAAAGTAGTCTAAAGATGTCCTGCTTAACATTTCCCTTTCCCTGGATGAATGCCCTTCCCTGATGCACCTGCCATTTTGGGAGTCATGCATCATTCTAAAAATAAGCAAAATATGTAAAATCTAGAAATGCAGCCTGTTTTCTGGTATCCCATTTTTTTGTTTTGAAAAGGTGGCATCAACTCAGGAAATTTGGCCCTGGAATTCCAGTAACTCCCTGATGGTTCAAACCAGACTGGAGTTGTTGGGAATGAAGGGCAACAGATGTTTTGTGTAAGCACTGTAACAGTTGCACACTTTAAAACTGCAGGAATGAAGTCAGCATGCAGTAAACAAAATACTTGCGTATTTATCTCTGCTGCATTTACCTTTCACTGAACATAATTAAAGAGAGCTGTGGCCATATGGAGAAAACACAGAACTAGAATTCATGGACCATTTCTATTCTGTGTAGCTTCTTCTGTCACATTTGCCATGGGACTGTCTGAGCTCCTCCAGGATGAAACAAGGTGACACGTATTTGTCACGTATTTACTCACTCAGCTTCTCTCCAGAGAAATGTATACAATGTGGGAGGGAGAAGGGTGTCTGTTTTACACATATCTTGGAAAGGAAGATAATATGGTTTGCAGAGGACACTGTTCTTGTAAAAGTCACTGAGCAGTTCGAGCCTGCCCTAGCCAAGTTCTGTCTCCTACCCAAGCAGTTATGTTATGCAGGAAGAGTCCTGTTGTGCTAAAAAAGCCCAGCTATTGGAAAATGTATTAATCATTAAATTTTACTCAGTTTCTAAAATACTTTGTACCTGAGAGCATTAACCACCCTTAGCAGAGCATCACTTCCCATTACTGGGGGGATATCACCTCCCATGGGAGACATGTATTTTTACCTTTCTACCTTTACCTGTTACTTCTATTTGCTTCAGAAAACACAAAAACATCTTTTAGTTTGAATTCTGCACCTGGTGCTTTCCTTGAGAAATCAAGCAAGACCCCTGACCTGACTTAACTGCAAGTGTACCACTGAAATGCCAATAACCTAAAGAAGCCCTTAGACATAATTCATAACTGTTATGTAAAATGCTTACAGAATCCAAGTGCTATCTAAGTATCTAAGAATAATTACTCAGTGCATGGAAAAATGTTTATGTTCTTACAAGATAAGGTTGTGTCTGGAAGTAGTATAGCATTAGTGAATAAGACTCTAGGAAAAGGAACTGCATACTGTTACACATATACATTAAATAAAACCTGAATGTGACAATTAAGAAAGGTCAATACCCTTGAGGAAGCAGGACAGACAGACAGGGAGAGGTGGAAGCAGTTATTTTTGCATTAAGGAAACACACTAAAATATTCCTCGTCTTCATCTACTGTCAAGATATGCTTTTTGTGCAACAAAATACCTTTAACCTTTTAAAGCCATCACACAAACGCATCCAATTAAACTCCCGTGTCCAGAAAGAAGGCATTGAAGCATCTGTTTATTCCTGTAACTTTTCTACTCCGCCATACAGAAATTCTAGAAGTTATCAATCCTTGCAGCCGCACCTGACACTATTTCTGCCCACTATTATTCTATATTTATTCTGTATCCTACTATTGAAACTGGCACAGAAATATTCATGAGTTCTTTCATGTGGGTCCTCATCTGGTGAGGCTGAAGGCACAGAACTATTTTACAAAGGGGAACTGGGATGTAAAGCTGCTCTCTGAACACAGGAGAAAATTCACCCTGAGCAAAGGGCCAGAACAATGCCTATGCATCAGTTCAGACTCAGTTAAGCCTTAAAATAGGATTTAATAATAAATTTTATGATCCACTGGTTATCCACTGGTCTCGTCATAGTGCTGCTTTTCTTCCTCACCCTCAGCACTTTTCCAACAAAGGCCAGGAAACCAGATAGTAACACAAACTTCGGCAGCAGTACACTTTGTAATAATCCTGAACCAGCTGCTTTCTTCAGTTAAATGATACAATGTCTAAGGCATTCTTATAATTTGTATCCTGTACTCAAACACATCAACCACATGCTTTGCATTTGCACTCAGTTACTTTCAATTTAGTGCTACACTTTTGCATTTTTCATAACCAAATTCCTCCCCCTCCAGCAAAAAAAGGGCATAACTGTGTGATTTACCTTATTACAATTTTTAGAAACTTGGCAAAGAGCACTGCTTGACATACTGTCTTTATCTGGCATTCCTAAAAAAAGAATACAGAAACGAAATACATACTGTACATTCTTTAAGTGACAGTGAAGATATTTATCAGTAGAATAGGGAATCTGAGGGTTCAATACTTTGATAACATACACATTAATCTGCAATTTTTAAAGAGCAAAACATTTATTCAGAAAAAAGTTTATTTAGTGAACACAAAAAAGACAAAAAGCTAACTTGTATCAATATTTTAAACAGCTTGCTAAGCACAGTAGTTTTTCAAAACTTAATATCTGAAGCATGTATACAGGAGTTATTTACACTTTTTCATTTAGCATTATTTGTGTCTCAGTACCAGGCAGTAAAATGTGACATTGAGTTTGCACTAATTAGCACTGCTATGCTATGCTATACTATTATCCTGCAAAGAAAACATATTGAACACCTAACACAGGGGACAAAAATTGCAGATGCAATTGCTAGCCATCAGATATTGTCCTGCTTGGCATCTAGATAATCCCTGGCACATAAATAGAAGTGCTTTGATTTACATAAGTGATGAATTCCAAAGGCTGCCCTTGGATTCATGCGGATAGCACTATCCCACAGCTTGACAGGTTCTCATGAGGCAGAGACATACCCAAAATTATTTAGCTATGTAACAAAGGTTAGAGAGCAGCATGTTTACTGCAAGCTCAAGCCCTAATCTAGATTCTCCAGCAAGTTGTGTAGCCCATCGTAACTAAAAAAATGGAGACAGTTTGTTATATTTATTTTACTAGCAGGACTCATGGCCATGTTCCATGGAATTCATGTAACACAAGTAGTAAAATGCTACACGACATCATCCACTATGTTTTAGTCAAGAGGCAGATTTTTGTACAGCTCTCTGTACACTTGTATACCGTTGGGAAGGCAGTTAGACAAGTTCCAAATTGTTTTCTACTACATGCAGTATTAATGCAGTAGTAATACCAAACTGCATTAAATTTTTAAAGTTCAACACCCAAACCCAGAGAATCTCCATCTTCCCCTCTCTTTCCTTTTCTCATTTGCTTGCCCACCACCTGGTATCTAATTTCTCATACTTACTGTCATTGTTGGAGCCAGTTTCCATAACACCATAAGGAGGAGTGAGAAGTCCAGACATATACTGTCGATATTTCTGAAAGACAGCGATGGCACATTCAGTCAGGTACAGGTGTATAAAGCCATACAAGGGAATATGTGCTATTTACATGTGTGTGTCTCCTGCCTTGTGCTTCTCACGCACATACGAGATATGAGACAATTAAACATGTCTTTACTCTTAACTCTACAAAGTCTGTTTTCTTGACTGGAGCACACACGGCTTTTATTTCATCCAAAGTTGTGCTAAATCAGTTCCCTCTTTCCTCTTCCCCAAAGCATGACTTTAAGGGTTCTAATAAATCAGTATTTTACTTAGCTGTGTGATCTCCCGTAAAGACTGTTTTAAAGCTCATTTGAAATTACACCACTCATCTGAACTCAAGCTAGAAAGCTACTTTATTATAGGAATGGAGACAAGCTAAGGGTTCATAAAAGTCATGTACAACAGTTTTGATTTTGTACAACAGTGTCAGATTTGAAAAATACAGGATGTTTTGTGAAAACTCTAAACATTTAAATCCAAGACACTAAGTTTGGTTTTCAGAAGCTACAAGGCTATGAAACACACAAACCAAACACCTCATATTACGTATATCCTCATACAAAAACTGTATTAGCAGATGAAACTTTATAACTGTAAAAGTAATGTCCCTTATACCACTATAAGCTATGGAATTGTAGATGTCAGCAACTGGTATTTTTGTTCAGTGAATGCTGATGACATGATCAGTAAGGTTCAAAGCTCTGTCTAAGGCTTAAGAAATTCACAGAAGCGACAAAAATAACACCAAAGGAAAAAAAAATTGTCCTTTTATCAAATACAAATCATTCAATGAGTAAGAGACACATTTTTGTTTCCAATCACACTATATTACTGTCACAGTTAAGGATAAACAATTATAATTCCCTTTTGGAACTGTCAGAAAACAAGCTCGTGCAACAGGGATGCTGATGTTCAGCGTAAATAAAATGCGTCATAGTCCTTTGAGCGTGCAGTGAGCTCAACGTGAACAATCAACCAGCTGAAATTCATGCAGGTTTCAACTAAGCACACATAATAATCGAGACAGAAAATGTCCCTTATAGTGCAATTTTAATTGAAAAGTTTTATCCTTTGCTCTGTGGAGTTGTTTGGATGTATTCACTTTTAAAATGTTGCCTGCTGAATTTTAACAATGCTTGAATTATCCTTGATACGTTACTTTTTCTTGGAAATGGAAATGAAAATATCATCAATTCTAGCACTAAAGACTGAATGTCTTGCATTCTAAATAATAACAAAAGCTACAAAGATTACATTAATCTTAATAATCCAATCCTATTTTTAGACAAGCTATTACATCCCAAAGCTTAGTAACATATTATTTAAATCTCACCCATAATCCAGCTGAATACTCGCAGAAGCAAATCTATGCTATATCCCTGGTCAGTCACACAAAACAAATGCTATTTCATTTGAGGATAAAACTCTCCTATTTTCTTTCCCAAACCATTCAGTTTCCTATATTCTGCATCCAGTCCCACGCAAGAGGAACAACATAAGAAACAAGAGGAAGAACATAAGAAAGAATTATTTTCTCAGTTCAACTAGTAAATCACACATATAAACCAAGGGAAAAAGTCATTTTGGTTGGCCAAATGAAAAAATAAAGAAAGTGTGTCCCAAGAGGTTGAAATAACATTTTATTCAAACAGTAGATAAATGTTTTGTTCCACCTTCTGCTAAGTTTGGTCTTGAAATGTGATTTTTAGATGGAAAATTGGAATGTTTCATTTGGGACAAGATAAAACCAAATTGTATAGACATTTTTCTCTTCTTTTTCTTCTTCATCATCATTCAACTGATATTAATTTCTCTGTTTTTCCCAAAATAGCATTTTCCCAGAAATACATTCCTAGTCCACATTTAAGCCACTTTTATAAGGAACTCGAATTGTGGGAAGAGAGTAATTTTTTCTTTTATTTCCTATACCGTGTCCACAGCCATCATACACTGCATGGCATTTTTTTCTGATTAATTCTCTAGTATTTTTCCTGATTATTATTCTCATGAGACAAAACACAGAACACAGCATACAATTTCCAAAAGATATGAGGGCACAGCTTCAGAAAAAACCTACAGGTAGAGTAAGCTAGAATTAGATACACAACTTTAGAGGAGGCATCTAATCCCATTCAAGCACACCTCACACTCAGGACAGCAAAGTTCCCCAGGAACAAAAGTGCAGACTCCTGATAGATAACACAGGATTTCGGTATCACTCCCAAGGATGTCAACTCTGTCACCTTCTGCGTGAAGGTCCCACCCTGCCCTGGGATAAGTGCACTTACGAGTCTCATACAGCAAACCCTGTGAGCAGTGTTGCCTATGAAGGAGTTCAAGCAGCATTACCAGAAGAGGAATTAATTCAAGGCATGCCCTCAGAAAGCTCAGTTGTTCATACTCCTCCAGGGCACCTCTGCATAAATGAAACTTCCTTCTATATCTGGGTATCTGGAGGGAGGGCTGATATGACTGCCTACACACGGTCTCTCATGAGGATATCTCAGTGGGTGTGGGCTGACATAAAAGGTATAATTTATGCCTAAACTTGTGTCATCAGCCAAATTAAATGTCAAGGGAAACTTATTTCAAGGAGTCAGGGAAACACTGTTTGCTGGGAAACCTAAGCATGTGAAGACAGACCTAAGTAATTGCATAAAGATTTGCCAGTATCAGATGGAATAATGAAGTTCCAGGCATGAGATCTCTGAAAGCTGAGATAATGAGACCTATCTTGTTACCATAATGTCTGTAAATGAAAATAAAATTTGGTAAGTTAAATTATACTCATAGGTGGCATTTAAAATTATCCTGAAGATTAACAGACTAGATATTTACAAAAGGCTTTTGAAAATGTATTCCACAGGTGGTATGACGTCTGGAAAGGCTTTCCTTATGAAAGACAGCAACAATTATCAAGTCATCATATGCTTGTTTATTACCAGAAGTCTTCAAGTTTTGTAAATCCAACATGACAGCAGTTTTTAAAGCTACATTCTATGTCTTCAGATTTCTACCAATTTATAAACTCTATCATGCAACAGCTTAAATAACAGACAATTTCTACATCTAATCTGACAGCACAAGTAATAAAGACAGTATTTTTTTTCCAGTTGCTGACTGCCTCATACCCATGCAGTGGTGAAAATTAACATGTTTTGACCTTTTCAAGCTACTGCTATGGCCTAAAGCAAAGACAGTTGCTGACAAGGAACAGTCGGGGAGAGGAGAAAAGGAAGAAAGAGAATCACACACTTGCTTTACTGGGAAGGTGCTGTGGGGGAATGGTTTCTAAGGCCACTCATTGTCAGGTTTTTCAGTGTTTCTTTGCATGCTCATATTAAGACTTTATTTGTAGTTAGCTGCAGTTTATCTTATAGGTTTTCATGACTACAATAGGTTTTCTTCAACTCTGTGAACATAATTAGGTATATTTTTATACGCTAATGTTTAGAAAGGCAATTACTATAATTCTGATGCAAGCTATCTCTAAATTCCTGAAAAATGTTTATAGCATACACAAAGTATATAAAATATGTCTCTGATCTTTGTGGTTAGTCCCTTCTCTTCTGCTGCAAGTAGTGAAGAGCTAACACCTGTTCACAAATATTCTAGAATAAGCCAGGTACACGTAAAGAATATAGATGAGCCTTTGTTGTCCATGTTCATTGTATACCAAAACCCCAGCACTCTAATGGGAAAGGCTCAGGACTGATGAAGGGAAGACCTGCTGGGCATAAAGACTTGAACACAGGTTCCACACCAAATACTCCCCCAAGGACAGCAGTTCTGCAGTTGGCCAGGCAGTGACGGTTTGTAGCACTGGGGACTCAGGCTTCTGACTCTTCCCCATGCCACAGTGAATCTACAGATACCAAGAATCTGTGGCCAGATACAGAATTAAGTGTCTTGTAACACTGGAGAAAGTTTTGTAGACCACAAAAGGTGATTGGTTCAAGGCATGATCTCTCTTTTTCCTTCTCTTTCTCCCCTATTCACAATCTCAATCACTGTCATTTTTCACCATTTCTGCGGCCTCCTGTTCTGCCTACCACTAACTAGCAACAGAGAAGGTGAAAAGGCAAAACCCACATTACTTGCAAACTTGGGAGTAACACAAAATAATTAATTTCAGGTGTAGAAGTCCTAAGCCAAACAACAAGGTGACCCTTCCACACACATTTTTCAAAACCTTCCGTAACTATTTAATCAGATGCTCCTTTTGTGACTACTGCCTGAGTTCTGCAATACTCTTGTACTAGCTGTCAATACTTCTGCAATGGTTTCTCTTGGGGAATATATGCTGTAGCTTGACAATGTGAGCCAGCTTCTCTATTTTCTTTTGACAATAAATAATTGATCACTGATGCTCTCAGTACAACTCTGTTCTTCCTCTATGTCGGCAATGAACCACCTCCCTCGTGAGCATTACTCACAAGAGCGCGCCACTCCCACTGCGCACTGTTTCTTCTCTTTTCTCCAGAACAGTAAGGAGAAAAGCCCCTGAAAGAAAGGGCACCTGAAAGAAAGAGCTCATGAAGATTTTTGGACCCTTTTTTCACTCATCAAATCAAGTGTAGATTGCTGTCTCAAAATCGACTTTGGCCATTAGATCTGATACTCTGGTCTTCACTGAACTGATGGGTAAAATCTCAGGTCATTTGCCTGCTATCTGTTTGTGTTTTCCAACAAAAAGTGCCTAATGTTCTTACAGATTTTCACAAAAAACCACACCCCAGACTAATTATCATACTGTTAGTCATTTTTTATCCCAATCTTGTTACAAAGGGGAAGACAAACAGCACCCTTGCTTTTGCCCAGTAGTATGTGCTGAGACCCACAGCAGACTCCACCTAATTCTGATTTCAGATACTGTCTTCCTAGTATGTTTACAAATTACCAAGTGTATTTCTTCTAAGCAAGCTCAATCAGAAAATTTCCATACATTTCAGGTCAATCTCACTTAACTGATATTGCAAGAAGGACCTAACCCATGGCTGTTTAACACTAGATAAGAAACCATTGTTTGAAGCTGGTGCTTCACTCTTGAACACCCGGTATCTTGCCCTATAGCTAAATGTTTGCCTTTGTCATTAACAGAATATAAACATCTGCTGTCACCAACAGTATAGGTAAGAGAACAGAATTGAGGTATTTCTGAAGGAAAGTATGAAGACATATTAGGAAAATGTAATGCTACAATAGCAAAAACATAATTTGTGCAAAACCAGAAAATAATCCATGTGAAGATCCTACCACAACTTACTGAACAGAAACAGACTGGTTTGTATGCGTCAGCCTATCAAGTAATTAAAATGTGACAGACAAGGTCTGAAAAAGCAGAAGTGAAGCACCATTTAGTCATGTTCAGATAAAATAAATACAGGAAATGCCTGTACCAAAATTGCTGAATCCTGATCCCAGAATAGGTACAGTTTATGTAACAGCAGATGAATCTGCATCTTTTCCATTTATTTACCTACTTACCATCTTCTGAATGTTTCCGCCTGGCTCTAATCAACTACGCTTTCGATTTTACTCCATCTCTTTATTTTGGAGGTATATATTTTTCTGTCACATTCCCACTTAAATCAATTTATCGTGCTTGAAAAGCTCTGTGTGCAGAATCTGCTTTATCACAGAATCTCCTTGATATTTCGTCAAGAAGAAAGATGCACCCAACTCTCTGAAATCATGCCAAATAGAAGACTTGGCTACCAGATAGAAAGCCAAAGATAAGACTGCACTGCAAAAAATCACATCCAAGGAAATTAGAGCATGGGCACTGATTAAGCAAATTACAGCCTATTCTGCTCCATCTAATTTAAATATAGAAATGCCATCATACAGTTCTCCAATTCTGTCTCCTAGAGAAAACCACTCAGGAAATGCACTTGGGTGGAGACAGGACTTGGCTAGGAGGGGTGGGAAAGATTGCATTTACTTAAAGGAGGACAAAGAAAACATATAAAGAAGAACAAACAGTCCATCTGATTTATGTGTTTTCTTTTACTTCAATTGTGTTAACACAGAATAGATAATGCATTTACAGGAAAAAAAATACTTAACTGCCTTTACCATGAAGTTCAAGTTTTCAAAAGTGACTGAAAAAGAGCATTATACATTTCCATATTTACTTTTTCACAGTGATATCTTTAAAATCAAATGACAATGTCACCAACAGTGCTTCAAACTCAATATAAGATCATAAAATAAAGCTGTGCTCTCCTTTCTTCCTCTTTAATTATCAGATGTAGAAGAGAAGCAGTAAATCACATCTTAGCTGGAATTTTCTGAACAATGCAGTAACAGAACAGAACCTCATTCCTCTTCAAACTGTTCTGCAACACTAACAATTGTAAACCTGCATCTTAATTAGCAAAGCCAGCAGATACATCTCAAAAACAAAGAGCAGAACAACCAAGAAAAATGTGCTATTTTAACACAATTTTTCTTACCACTACAGCCAACCTTTAAACTTACATTAACAGGACTTAGACCAAGCCAAGTCTGGAATCATCTCTTGCGTCATGCACAAGAGGAAGAACAATTTCCTGAAGTTCCACATACAAAATACTTCCTTTTACCTTCAGACAGTCATGCCTCTTATTTTCACAGACACTATAATAGTGAGCAGAGAAGCAAAGATTTGCTCTTTCAGATGATCTCAGTTTGCAAGACAGGTAAAAGGAAACTCACAAATACAGGATAAGGCTGGCTTTGTTCAGTTCCTCACCTGGGCAGCTACAGGCTGCCTCCTATGGTATTTCTTCTATACTGTGTACATCCCTGACTGATCTTCAGCATTTTTGTGGAGCAGAGCTTCAGCTGAGACAAAAGGTCATACAAGAGAGGTATTTGTGTTTGCAAAGTGCTTTGACAGAATGGTAAATTCTGTAATTGTGGCAACGTAAGTGTCTTGTTTCTGATCACATATCTTAGCCTGCAAAGCAAGCAAAAAGCAAGGATTGTGTGGACTTGGTAAGCTGGAAGTCAGCAAGAATCTCTATAAACCAAGTTCCTGTTCCACCCTGAGATTGCCACCTTGAAAATACAGAAGGCCTGATACATATGACCAACATATCTTTGCATGAGTGTTGTGAAACAGACTTCATCTGAAGAAATGGATGTGAAACTAGGTGTATGCTGCTGAGATAGAGAAAAACTGGAAACCTCTTAGTGCAGGCTGTGCTCTGACAGTGGGCTGAAGTCATACTCCTCTGTAGTAAAATTCTGTAAGGTCACCACAAGGTCTCTGCAATAGTTATGTCTTAAAAATAGGTTTTAAGTGCAACTTAAGTGACACATTGGCCTTATTATGACTGTGCACAGCAGTGGCTTTATTCATGGTTATAAACAGTTTCTTTTCTTCCCTCCCATTATATCAATATTTAAAAGTAGATTTGAAACAAATAAAGAAAAAGCAGAACGGTGAGCTGATCTATAACTCTGGTTTTCATATTTATAACCTCTGAACACAGAAGTATGTTAGTCTAGATATTTGTTTTCATCTGGAAGGAAACTCTGGGTTAAATATTAATTCCTCCACAATCAATATAAACCTCTTAAGTAGTTCACTGGGGTCAATCTAACACCGTTTTTGCTTCTCACAGAAACAAGCATACATAAACTTCTAATACTCATCTAATATCAAAGGCTTCCTTTTCATGGATAATTCTCCAAAGTGATTGTTTCTATTCAACTGCACATAACAATAACGAGGATATTAAATAAGTGTAAATAAGTAAACAATTTCCCTTATAACATTAGCTTTTCATCAATGCTTTTTAAATATTATTTCGATTGCAGTGTGAGCTGCTTTAAAAGCAGTTTGTTCAGCTCACTCAGGAACACTGCTGAGAAATCAAAGCAAGTACAGTACAAAACAAGAGAGGAAAATGTAAAGACAAAGTAAACAATTATATTTCAGGAAGTATGATTGAACACAGTCTATTCCTTCCAGTGGCTAGAAAAGAGTGCATTCTGACAGAAAATCACTCACAATTGGACTGATATCACTTAACAGGACTCCAAAATACCTGGGCCTCTACTTCACCCAGCAGGCCTTGCAATGACACCACTGGAATTACCTTGTCAGCATAAACCTCTCTTGGGTCAAAGCTGCTCAGATCTGGAGTCCCTTTCATGCACACTGTATTATAATAAATGCTGCCTGTGGTACTTCCACACAGGCGTTCACAATAATGTTTCAGCTATTTTGTAACAGTGTTTAGTTACACAGTTTTACATCCACATTTACAGTCCAACATCTCATGGCTCTCATGTCTGAAGTTCCATATAAAGACTTCTAAACAGTCTGTTAAACAGAATCTCTGTACACTAGCATCTTGTCTGAAGATTTTAAAATGTATTGGATGGGAATGACTGACTTTTATCAAACTGAAATGCAAACATTAGTTAACAGTGATTCAGCTGTGCTGTAACATAAGGATTAGGTAAACTGCATTAACAAACTGCAATGCAACAGCCTTATTCAGATGGGGCAGTTCTCAAGGTTTTTCCTACAGACTGAAGTCAGTGCAAGTGACTTCCTCAGATCAAAGACAATTTATTTAGCTGCCAGTCCCTCACCAAGACTGAAAAAGCCCGCACACAAATGCTGTTCTGCAGCTCTAACTCGGAGTCCTGCTGTGACTGTTTGTTGTACAACCCTTTCCTTAGGCAAAAATGTAAAGTAACAATATTCATTTCAGCTTAGCCCTAGAAACATTTTCAAACCTCATGACAAGAGGGGATAGTGAGGAATGGAGGCACACAGGGGTGGGAAAGAAGGAAGAAAGTCCCACTGGAAGTTAAATGTTAGAAAAGAAAGAAAAAATAACAAGAAATAAGAAGGAAAGGAGTGAAAATGTTTTGGGGAACAATGAGTGAAGGGCAGGAGGGGAGTGCAATACATAGCCTAAATAGACCTCTTCAATCCACTGGAGTTATCACAAGGAGCGAAGAGACTACTTCCAAGGGAGAGGGCACACTATAAAAATAAAGGACAAAAAAAGAATATGAAGCGGCTTATGGATATGTCTAATAAACAAACTCCCTCCTCTCTCTTTTTGCCACTGAATAAGCAGTTCACAGAGTGACAGAAACAACTAGTTTGGAAAAGACCTTTGAGATTATCAAGTCCAACCTATGACCTAACACCACCTTGTCAACTAGACCACGACACTAAACACTACATCCAGTCCTTCCTTAAATACCTCCAGGGACAGTAACTCCATCACCTCTCTGGGCAGCCTCTTCCATTGCTCAGTCACCTTTTTTGTGAAGAATTTCTTCCTAACGTCCAACCTAAACTTCCCCTGGTGCAGTTTAAGACTGTGTCCTCTTGTCCTATCTGTTGATGTCTTAGAAACAGGTATACAATTCCAGAATAGGCAGAAGCTTGGCTCCTTAAATCTGATTGGTGTTGAGACAATTTAGGTTTAAAGATTATGCAGGTTGAGATAACAGCACATAATACAACAAGTCTGTGCAAATTATCCAATCTCAAGTTTAATCTCTATTTTCCATAGTGAGGCATGCTAAATGTTTGCAATATTTTTCGTTACGTGGCTCTGGGATGTAAATTATAAGAAAAATTAGAAGAAAATACAATATGTGAGTTTCACAGGATTAAAACAGTATACACCAGGCAGAGTCCAAAGTACTCACTGATTCTGAAGAGTGACTTGGTTAAAGAAATGATGAAATATTCTCAAAGATTAATTCAGTTGTGTAAAAAAAAAAAAAATCCAAATCCTTCTAGTTACCATATAAAAATTACTCAAATTGTGGATTTTTTCCAATTGAGTTGAGCATCAAGTATATAGTCTAGTTTTACTAGCTGTCACTTCAGTTTGGGGAGGAATTTTGTATTAAAAAGCTTTTGTTTTCCATTTATTTCATTTTCTGAACAGGCATTTCCTTCACAATACAATATACTACCATAAAGAAATGGTAAACTTGATTTTCGTTCCTCATTATCAGTCTTCATTCTACCTGCAATCTGTCATGTTTATCATCAAGATTAGAGGAGCATTTGAGATATGCAGTGGGGCACAGTAATGAAGATGCACTGTTGAATTTCTTGAGTGAAAAAAACACTAAAGAGATTTTAAGGCCGAACACATGACCAAAAGAGAAAAATGAAACAAAAGGAACATGAGAAAAGTGAAGACACAACAGAATGAAGGATAAACTACAGAACTAAACTGAATAATAATCTTTCCAGGAAAAGACAGGGAGTGAATGGAGAAGAGCATAACATCAGTCTCCTCCTTTGTCAAACAGAGTCCTGAAATCATCTTAAATGGGGTCCACGTTTGCTACGTACTACACACAAAATAATAGGTCAGATCCTGTCTCTTCTCCTCCCAAACAGAAATGTCTAGAGTGCAGTTAGGGGCAGAATGCAAGTAGGCAAGTGAAACAGCACAAAAGATGCAGAATGGCACAGTTTAACTAAATGCAAGATGAGAATGTTTCACCAGGGATTTTTCTTCACATAAAGCAAGTATGATTATATTGGAGCATGAGGTAATTGAGAACAAGAAGCTCACAGCTTTGGCATTCACTGTAGGACAGACCTCCAAAGGCTGAAACAAAAATGCCTTAGGAAACACTTTTCCATCTGAAAGAATGGTATTTGTTACACCCTTGCACTGAAGCTGTACCACCAAAGAGGGATGCAACTAATAAAAAAACTGAGCCAACCCTGTCCCAGACAGAGTTTTAACTAGATATAACCAGATTCCAAGAGACCCAGCTTTTAAGTTTACATAGGACTACACAAATGATGATGATGATGATGATGATGATGATGATGATGGAAGACTTGTAAACAATCAGCTACAAGAGAAAGAGAAAGGGGGTTGCTGAAGACTCACTAACAGACCATTAAACTTAGCCACATACTATGAATGTAACAACACAGCAGTTCTGCAAGGCAATTCAGGCATATTCCCCAGCTGAGGGGCAATGAGAAAAGCTGATTCTTGCACTAAGACAACTTCTGTCAAACTGGCTAAAAGATGCTCTCAGTGAAACATCTGTGGCATTTAGGCTGCCATTCTGAAAGCCCTGGATTTTAAAAGTATATTCTAAAATTTACATTTGGTTTAAAAAGTCATCTATTTGATAGACAATCCATTAGGAACTGAAATATTTTTCTGAACTTTTATGTTTCCATTCCACTGCAGCAAACAGCCATTTCTTCTGGGTATCCCCTTACACATGGCTAAAAAATAATTTCATTAGCATACTGAAATCTCAGCCTAACCATTAGATGGATAGGTTCATGAAGTCAGGGCATGCAGTAGTAGATCATCAATTTTGGAAGTAAAACATCTTTCTAGTCCACTGTTTTCAGTTGTTCACTTTTTAGATATATTTGTATTTCCTGCTCATACCTTATGGAATCATGTTTCTTTTTTTATTTAAAGGATGAAAAAACAATATTAAATACATCAGGCTGTGCTGGGAAGGCCCCACCACCTGCTTCTTATGAGCCCTGGCTGTTCTTGTTCTGAACCAATTGGAAATTATGTATTACAAGGAATAATATTTACACAAAGCAAACAGCAGTACTAGATAAATACACTGTTCTTACATGGAAAGCAAACTAAACTGGTTTTCAGTAAAGGAGGAAAAGTAACAGCACGTGATATTACTGCACTATGATTTTAAGTAATTTCTGTAGATTATCATATGAGGACAAATGGATTGTTAAAGACTTATACTGTAGATTTTGAAAATCCAACACAGGCAATACAAAATTCTTCGCAAAAAGCCTTCCTAGGAGAATGCAGTAAATAACCATGAGTCTGGCTGTGCACTGGCAGCTGAGAGGAGAAAGCATCTTGTCCACTCATCTTTCTGTCCATTTCTTTAACAGTGAGAAGTTCCTGATGATTTTCCCAACCTTCTCATTAAAAGCATACCCAAACAAACTTCCATTGTTTCTATTATAATTGTGGCCACCACGTGTCAGACCTCCTGTACTCAAGCATGGGTACAGACTCTGTTCTGCTTCCCTGCTTTCCTAACAAAATGCAAACACTTTGCCTAGCAGGCAATTCCTCCCTTCCCCCACTTCTTCACAGACTCTTCTGATTTCAGTGGAAAAAATAAACCAAATTTGAGATAGGGTTCAAATACGGTTCTAGAAACTAAACAGAAGTTAGTGATAAGAGAGAGGTCCCAAATAAAGTGTCACTACTAAGGGAAAAGAAAAAAGGGCAGTACTCTCAGACATCCCACTTCACTGGGTAACAGCCAGCTGGCTAATACCTCGTTTGGAGGTAGAACTCCAAACGCCACATATACTGTCTTCCATCAAACAGATACATCATGGAAGTTAGGGTAGTATTTGTAGCAGGAACAAGCAAAAACCAAAATGAAATAAGCTTTTTCACTCCCTCCTCTCACAGAAAATGTTTTTGATCATTTTAATTGTCCGTGAATATATTTATATTCCAAGTTTATTTTGCAGTTTCAATTCTTATAATTAGCAATTCTTCTAAGTGTTTTCATTAGGACCATGCACAAATGGCCCAAAGTTGCGACTGTTCAGTGTTTTGGGGACACTGGTATTGAAGGTGCTGAGCACCTGAACCAGGCAGCTCTAGCTTGGAATGCACTGCTATCGCCTGCTATTGCAGTGGTGGAAAACATACATGAGCATTCTTATGCACTCCTGATTTAAAAAAAGCAGGTTTTATTGAGAAGTAGTCTGATATACTTCATCCTTTTTCTGACAGCAAGAAGAATGATTTTTGTAGAAGTATACTGCTATACTGGGATGAGACTTTCAGTCCCTCTAGAAGACAAGACGAGGTCACTGGTAATACTAGAGATAGAAGATGTCTTAATTGAAGGGCTACCTAATTTGCAACATCCTACACTTCAGTCTATTTTTGTAGGGCTCTTTCTCTGTTGTGAAGCAAGACAGACAAAGCTTGTTATTGTCACTTTGATACTGTGTATCCACTCACCTTTCAAAGAAAGTCTTTATATAGACTATACAGTAAAATAAGCTACAGCATGAGTCACACTGCAAGAGTCCATGGCTCTTGAGTATTATGAGGCACCAGAGGAATCAACTGACTTGCATATGAGAACAAGGCTTTAACCACCAAGCCACAAGTGTAACTATAGAAGTGCCTTTAAGAAAGGTTTTATCAACAGAGAGAAAAAGCTGCCTTCACATCGAAATACACTTCATATAATTCTTCTGCTATTTTAAAACTTTGGAACTACATTAGAGACAAGTTTTGCAAATCATATTGCAATAAAAATCAAACACATGGAAAATAAGGCAATAATTTCTTTTCAATTTAATAGAACTACTTTTTCATGTTAGTTGCTGTTTATATGATCTGTTTTCCTTTGAGAGTACTGAGGGGAATTCAGTATTCAGTCATACAATGTCACTCAGTCATACAGTGAGGAAACGGTACATACATGCCTAACATATTTAACTGGCTAGTTTCCAATTTACAAGTATTTCCCTACATACTGCTAGTTCCTTGTTTAAGGAACATCACAGAATATAATTTTAGCATTATACTGTCTCTTCACTTTTATAAACTTCAGACTTTTGTGAAAATCTTGGTATCTTTTAGATAAAATAGGCACTGTTATCTCCGCCTGTTGTACAAGATTATCCTTTGCATATCTCCTATGGAGTTAAAGTTCATTATATTCACCTGTGTTGGAATGGATGCCCAGCTGATATCAATTAACAGTTTCACCGGCCTCAGCAAAGATGATTTGCATTCGTTGATCTGTTCCAATAGCACTATTGATCATCCATGTTCAGATAAAAAAGACCCTTTATCCACTAGCTAGTATTGAAGACTAAATCTCATGAGATCACTGCCGTATTCCCAAGTATGCCATTCACTCGCTATAATTGACACTTGAAACAAAACCGGTACAAACTGGGAAACGTGATGTCTGACTACTCTGCCACCTTTAGGAGATTTCTTGTTAAGTTCTGCCGTGGGAAATTTCATCCTTGGGAATGGCTACTTTGAGACAGCCCACATTCCAGCCGTGTCCTGACCCTCTTCTATTCCCAGGCTCTGTTTCAGTGCCATACCCAGAGGGAACATGGATACGCACAGGACTTAAAAAGGCCCCCACCACATCCTTTGTGCTACAGAAGAATCACACAGCAATTTCAGAAATTGTTTTCACCTCTAAACTTTAGGAAGTCACAGGTTTCAAAAGTAGTAAACAAAAACTCTATGAAATAGGAATGACATATTGTCTTGTCTTTCTCATGGCAAAATCATAAATCAAAAATTCACATCAGTGGCATCCCATAAGTTTAGCAAACTTGACAGCTATTACAGATCTGACACGATCTGAAAAAGCAGCATGAACAGGCCTGTAGATCTACTGGATGACTACACTGCCCAGCAAATTTCAGCAGTGCTAGCTTCAGATCGAATCTTTCCCGCAAACAGAAACAGTGGGAAAATCCAGACAAGAGGAAAAAGTGCTAGTGCCTGAATACTTGACAGGGAATTATTTGTCAACAATAGCATGGATAACAGCTGGTTTCTTAAAAAGGAAAATTGCTGCAAGTGTTCAAAGGTGTCTTTATAATAAAGAAGTCAGCAAAAAAGAGCAGATGTAACCAAGATCCCAAGCAAGACCAGCAGGTCATGCTGCCAGCACAGACCTGCTGATTTGCTCTGCTTCAAAATAGAAACTAAGGGTCTGATGCACCTGTGTTACTCCAACTTCAGGCCAGTGTGACTTTTTTTCAAGAGGTGTAAAACTCAAATAATGTTCATATATCAGATTAGCTACAGCACTAGAGATGTAATTCAGAAGACCTTTCCAGACTGTATACTAGTAGCAGAAGGATGATGGTGGCCAGTAAAGCTGTTTCAAGCTACCAGAATATGAAAGCTGAAAGTGACAAGACTTTGTACTCAACTGACACTCTTTGCTGGAGCAGCAGTCCCAGCAGACAATTTGACTGCCTTTTCTCTAACTTTCACAGAGCTATTTTATCTAGCTCTCTTACTATAGCCCTACACAGTAAAAAGAACAGTAACACCCATGCATACAAAGAACTCCTAAAGTGGCTCTGTCTATAGTAGAAAATGCTACTAAGAGCCTGACCCAAATCATCTCTGAATTTATCAATATGTTTTAGAAACTTCCTAAAGATAAAAGATGCACTGTAATTCTCAGTGTCACGTTAGGCTTTGCTTACTAATGAGAATTAGTATGTTTGATGTCTTCCTTTGCTGTTCTCTTCTCATGCCTTACAGCAAATGGTCAAACCTCTGCAGCTATGGCATCCAGAGGCCAGTTTTGTGGTGGCCCCTTGCCACACATTCCAGGCCATACTCTCTTCCTGTGTGGACAGGTGGCAAAGTTCAGAGTGCAGATACTGGAACAGCCTGATGGGCAGCACAAGACACTTGGCTATTAAGCAGCGTGGTGGCCAACCAACTGCTCCCCAGTACCTCACAGGAAAAATCTGTAGGTCAAATAAAAAGAACCTGCAGTCCAGGCATGGCCAGATGGGCACTGGGGTTATCCATGAGGGGCTCTTCAATTTGATCTCGGTATTTAGTGCATCACCATTCTTGTGAACACAGCCCAGCAGAACGCTACTGAATTAAGTGCTTAGTATTTGTAAAATTGTTCAAGAAACACAGATTAAGGACCACATACACATAATATTATTCTGACATCACAGTCCTTCAGCAACAGACAGACAAATACCACAGTACATAATTGGGCTGGTGTCTCTTTAAATCTAGATCATTAGAGGTCTCCCGAGATCCCCATCAGTGTACAAAGAACCACTGACTTGATTATTTTACAATACAAAACCCCCTGCATATATCCACAATGATTATATATTCAGTACAATCCCTTTAATGTCAGTACATCAAATGAGTTTCAGTTGAGATTTTGCATTCATTGTCACATTCAAGTGAGTTTTGTCTTGCCTTCTCATCTCCTATACTTGATCTCTCTCTTTAAACTTGGCATTTCTAGCAACGTCTCCCAGCTAGGTCTTAAAAGTAGATTCTTTTCTCTGCTCAATAAGCAAGAGAACAGTATATAATTTCCTGCTTTATGTACAACATCTGGCACTGTAGAAAGAACCACTACACATCTTACCAAGGCAGCAGAAAAAAATAGCTGAGAATCCTCCTGTATGGAAAACAACTCTGCAGCACTGGCTGTAACACCTATTACATATTATATGAAAGGTTAGCAGATTTCCTGGCAAAGCATAGTAAAGTATGTGGGATTTGATCACTGTATAGCAACACAGCACTGAGAGAGAGAGAGGGCCTTTCGTCAAACATTAATATGAATCTCAATCTGCTTTTCCCTATATTAAATAAAAAATGTCAAGATAAACCTGGTAGGAGTCTGGGTTTCCATATGTTAATATTTTGGGTGATAGCCTACACAAAGCATCTGCAACAAAATAACCTTCCCTATTTAACCGGCGAGCAAGCTGAGGGTACAAAATTTCCCAAAGCACCAGAATGACTTAACCATGCTGCATTTACAGCAATAACTCAGCCATTTCAGAAACTACACAGCAATGACATTCAGTGAACCCCGGAACATAATTTAAAGATATTTAAGCATTCAGAAACAGTTACCTAAGTGCTGTGCCTCTTAAGAATCCCACTAGAAGCATATGACAACTTGGGGCTACCATGTGAGGTTAAGATCTATCTTTACCAAGACTCCAACTCCAGTAAGGGGGTTATTAAATGAAGATGACCCCCTATTCCAACACGGTTATAAAAAGTAGAACCATGATGGTGAAGTTCACCTTTGCAATGACAGCACATGGCAAGGGCAAGCAAACGCCAGCTGGGACAGTGCCAGGAGTGATCTTAGAGCAGCATTAGAAGCTTCATTTGATTGTCCAAGGTATTTCACTCAGTTCTCCAAGCAGAAAGCAGACTGGTTGATCATGGGCCCAGTGAGGCAAGAAGAAAACTTCTTTCCCTGATTACACACTGGTAGACAGCCCTTCCTCATGGATTGTGAAGAACAAAAGTAAGATTAGAAGGTATTTGTCTTCCAATAATTTTTAATTGCTTGAACTTTCTCTGTTAATAAAGCAATGTTGCTTTCCAAACCTTTTCATAAAATTCTAGCTCTTTAGTCATTTGCCAACACTCATCTGTCACATGCTCCTTGAAGATGCAAAGTCTTCAGGAGGAGTCTGGAAAGGAAGCATCTGAGATACTGTCAGTGTCTGAAGCCAGAACTAATCAGTCCATGGAGCCTTGATATCTGTCAGGTTGTTTTACAGCCCATCTACCAAAGCAGTGCCTAAATAGAAATCAAATACCTATAAAAGCCTGTCCTATGTGTTTGTGAAAATAGCCAAAATTAACTTGGGATGTTGCCATGCACTTATATAAGGTCATGGCATGATGTGGCTACTTGTCAGTACTGGTATTTATTCAAGTGGAATAAAGTGGTATTCACGAGCTAAAAGTCAACCCAATGTTTTATTTAGAATTAAAATGCTTTTTCCAAAGAGGATGGCTTTTCCAAAGCAGTAAGTGCTGGGCCAGTTCTGTTTCGTTTAATGTCAGTGGCAGTTTCCGAAACAGCAGCCATAACTTCAACCATTATGCTGGGCTGTTCAGGGCAACTCCAGGCTGGCGAGCCAGCACTGTCTCCCCAGGACAGGAGTACAGCTAAGGGTGAGCAAGCTGGCACAAAAACAGGAACTTGGGTGCAAGGCTAACTACGGACTGACAAGGCTCTCCTGACTATATGGGAAAACCATCAGAGAAAGACTGGTAGGAATTTTAATTACAATTGCATTATAACTAAAAAATTTCTTGTCCAGCAGCATCACAGGGACTGTATATTCATCACAGGCCTCCACTCTGTCCAAATCCAGCACAGCATACCTGGAGTAGTAACCAGTAACACTTTGGTTAGACCAATAATTTAATCTACCATGTGCTTTTTTTTAAAAAATACATTTTTACTGAGCTATTGCTGTTGTTTCACAACATTACAATTTAAATTGCAAGGGCACATAATACATATAGCTGATATTGAGCACCAGTTAATGTTAAAGAGGCACTATTGCATATGTCTCATTACCAGGCCATATGACCAACCCTGTGTATTTGTAGGCGGAGCAGCCCTACAAAGATGATGACAACCAGCCCATTGTGTTTTGGGCATTGCAACAGTAAGGAGAGGCCAGATTCAAAACACTTCTGTGATGTTTCAAAATCTATCTTGAAAATCACTGAAAAACCCAGTCCCAGCCCTTCTGTGTCCTTTTAAGAGGTGACAGAAATCCCCAATATTAGTAAAACCAAAGCTACTGCTTAAAATCAGGAAGTTCTAAGAGAGCAGAGGAATGAACCCACTGAGATTTTTATGTTAGCTAGAGAACTCATTGCAGCTGCACCTTTTTTCTAACCTTGAAATTATAAATAAAAGTTGTAACAAAACATTTCTTGAAATGTTTTTTCCCCCCTAACACAGTAATTCCTACTTCAACAAACATCTCACATGCTAAGCTTTCATTAGGTACAACTCCATCTAATGTACTTTTCAAGGAGTTCAAGTCAGTAATGGATGCAGTTATTCAATACCACCCTCTTGTAACCCTCTTAGACCCTCTTTCCTCCCTCCTGTAGTCAATCTTCATCAGCATCTAATTATCTATATTCCCAGCTTTAAAACTTTGTAGCAGACAATGATGATATTGAGTGGCAACACACGATGTTAGTCTGTTTATAGACTTCTTTTCTTGGAACTCCCTTTCTGAATAACCAGTGCAAATCCCAGTTACATCCAAGCCCTTCACACCTTCCCATACAGCCCATGGCTATTGCTATGGTTCCACAATACAAAGCATTCAATACAACAATGGCCTATGCCTGCCAGCCACTGGCTCCTACTCCTGTGCCCAACACGTCATCTTCTTGGCCAGGTCTGTAAAGATTGGGAAGAGGGCCCTACCGTGAACAGGGATCACTGAACAGATTTGGGTCTTTTAGAAACTGCCACACAGCCAAGAAAGAGCAGACAGAAAGGGACAAGGCAAGTGTTGAGACAATATTTGTCTCTTTTTTGTAACATGAAAATATCCACATTTTCCTGCAGAAGACCAGTTAGACATTTACAAAAGTAACCAAAGCATACTACAAACCTCTAAAAAGCACCACAGAACTTGGTTTTGCTTTCCAGTGTTACATAAAGTTGTTTTTACAACTTAGAAATAAAATTTTAGCAGCCTTTCAATGGAAACAAAGATGTATATGTATGTACATATTGCATATACTCTACTCCATACTGCATTTCAGAGTATCTCACTGAACTGATTTAATTAACATCAGCCAGAAAAGAAAAATATGACATGAAGGTGATTCAAGATCTGTATGATCTTTCTTCTAATTAAGGTCCTCTTTTCCACTGAAAGAAAAGCTCAAATGACAGTTGACTGCGGTCTGCCCTGAATTTGCAGGCAATATCTCATTGTCTCCAACTGTATGAAGATGAATATCCAGATTAATCAATCATTCCCAATTGCCTGTCTTCCAGATCATGGAACACATTAAATGAAAAAAAAAATCACTGACTGCAGTTGCCATCCATAGTCCTTTGCCTGTCTACATGGTTGGGAGAATCCAGGTACAAGAGGTTGCCCAGATATCTCACTTCTACCAAGTTTCCTAGTTTGGAAGAGAGTCCTCGGGAAATAATATCCCTTCAGTCTTTGTTCCTTCATTTTAGAATATTTTCTGCTGTTCTGTTTCTGATAAAAAGTCAGCAGGCAACTACTGAGAAAAGAAAATTAGTCAAAGACCTTCGCAGGAGCCCCACACTGACACAAGAGACATAATCAGAGGCTGTTTCTGGAGCCCTTTTGTGAATTATCTTAATTCTCATGAGCTGTTACATTGGATTACACTACTTACAGATGCAAAGGTAGCAATATCAAACTCATACACATCAAATGGAACAGTCTCTTCTCTTTACAAAGTGCTATCAAGACTTTCAAATTCCAAAGTAAAATTAAACAGATCCAAGCTGTGCTTCTTTCCTTTTCCTGATACCCTATTCCACGGTATTTTCTGCAGCAGACTGATACAGCGTTAAGTGTTAACAGTGCTACAGAGTCTAGGTAACTGTACACTGAGTCTACCCATTATTTTCCCTCTCCGTACTGACTGTCCCAGAGTATCATATCTGAAGATATGATTGTCTTTCTGATCCATTGGAGTATAAAAATGGACAGGCATTGGGTCTCAAAACCTTTTTGAGAACAGATTTTATCAGCAGCCATTCACTGGAATTCAAAAGAATGCAGCAGGCAAACAGAGGCAGGCAAAAAGGACAGTGCAGCAGCTGCATGGGTCACAGGTACAGCCACCACTAAATGACCATAAATCCAGCCTCCTGGTTTTGATATGGGGTTGCCCAAGTGAGGAACCGGGGTTTTATTCCATGATTTAGAGCATGTCCTTTCTTTCCAGAGAAGAAGTTTAAACTGAGTCTGTGGATGCATGTAGGGATTTAGTCATCTTCAGACTATCTCTAGGAATAAAACTGGTAATGAATGTATCTAAAAACCATCTAACTCCTTGTCCTCCCCTGCAACTCCCCCTGAAGCACTAACTGAATAATTTGCCAATTAAAAACTAGACAGTCCACAAGTTTGCCAGCCATTCATTTGTAAAGAGACACAGGGCACTCATTTTAATGCTGCAGTCACATTTTAATCAAATATTAATCTTTAGAGGTCTTTGAAGGGAGGAGATATGCTCTCTTTGACAAGCTGATTCTTAAAATAACTTTTTTGCTTTAGTAGTTAACAGGTCAAACGAGAATGCAGCAGGCAAGTCATGGACTAAACAGCACTTCAAATGAAAAGGACTCAGCAACATCAAGCAAGTGTCAGAAAGCACAAGCTGAGGGGGATGGGACAGTAAGCAGGACATGCATTAACTTTTAAAGTTTGCTATTGTCCAATTGTTTTTGGATATTGTGCATGACAGCGCAGGTCATCCACTGGAGCGGGAACCTTCAGACTAGGGGCTGCAATAGCTCAATGCCTCCTTGAAGCCGAAGTTCCATGAGGAAATGTGACTTGATCTAATTTTGGGATCTGGAAAAAAGACAAACATCAGGAAGGAAGTTTAAAAAAAGTTTTAAGTCCTTTCAAAGAAAAAGGAAACTCAAGCCAGATAAATTCAAATAGCAGTAAGTCACCATCAAACTGCTGTAGCATCTCTCTGAGAACAGCACATAAGAATTGCTTGTACCTCTCTGAAATATTTGAGACAGGCAGCAGGAAGTCACTACAATCTTTGGATGTGTTTAGCCCAATGGTTTCCAGTTGTCTCTGTATGTACTGGTACTTCAGACCTTCATTTGTGTACAACACACACAGCTCTGCTATGTTAGGTGTTCACAGAGCTCCATTCCATTTCAGACTCTCCTATCTATAGAAAAACCTTTGTAACTGAAGGCTGGAATACTCCAGACCCCACAGATGATTAAAGTTAACAACAGGAGATCTGTCAAGAAAAAAGAATCGTAACAGAGGAAACTACTTCCAGGTTTCTGGGATAAAGAGATAAACACTAGTTCCACATGAATTCTTCAGTACTGTGCATGCACTAACAGTGAGAACAATTCTCTGAAGGTGTCTGCAGGACTGCTTCGGTCCATAGGGGGTACTCGATACAGCCTCACCCGTAACTTCACTGAACAACAGGATCAGAGAATGAGTCAGTTCCTGTGATTCACCTGGTAAACACAAGTCTCTCAGGGACTTGTTTGCTGAATCAATTATCATTTAACATGTTCAGTATTTAAAAATTATTGGGTCACAGAAATATGAAATTAAGACTTTATTAGCCAAGTCCCAGTTGTAGGAGAGTAAATCCTCATTATGCCATAAAACGGTCTAATTTATATTACAGGGTTTTGCATATGGGTGATGGATGCATGTTGACCTCATAATGACCCCAGAGGGCAAAAGTTTCCTCCCATTCTCACTTTGTTTGTCTCTCCTGTCTTCCTCCTCTTTCCCCTCCTCCCTCCCTCTCTCCCTCCCACCCCTCTTTTTCTCTGAAAGCCCTGTAAGCTGTATAGAATTTATTCTGAGCCAGTGGAAAGGGGGGAAATCAGCACAGCAAAGAGGGCTACTATCTCCTCCTTTCCTCATCTCTTCCCCTCCTGCACAGTGGCAAGCCAAACTGCAACAGCAAAGTCAGAGGAAGGAAAAGGAACAACATAAAGCATTTTTAAAACACCCATTCTGAAATGTTATAATTATCAAACATAACTGAAAGGAAAAGAATTCCAGCTAGTCTTTCTGAAATGAAAGAACATTGGCTTTAGACTCTACTCCCACTATGGGTATGAAACAGGCACAAGGGTCAATGAGATTTAACATATAAGTAGAGAGAAAAATCCATATACCAATCTTCTACCATATTGCCATTACTGAACTTAAAGAACAACTTCTCCTACAAATATATTCCATAAACTTCAGACATTTTAGTATATCCAAGACAGTCTATCCTCTTTTGCTTTAATATGCCTCAACATTCCTGTGATCAATACTGAATTCATAAAGTAAACAAGGTCCAGCTGGGTAAATAATGAGCACAAGTACACCTTAGGAAGTGGTTATTTATCCTAAATCAACCCTCAAACAATGTTATACCCTGTTTCTTGGAATCAGTGTAGTGCTGGAATTTCACATTTCAGCACTACAAATCCATGTCTTCACCACAAGTGCTAATTACAGAGTTCAGCTACTGCTTCTTCTCTTTTTAAAGTAATTTACCATTGTTCTCATACAGGCTATGAGTGTTGTCAACTCACCTATGTTTTCAGCTGAGTAAAGTATCTCACGCTTCCCGACTGGGGTGCTACGCAGTGCTGCTGTATGGCCTTTCAGGGAAAGCAGTAGTGAAGCTCATCAGTAGTCATATTTCTGCACTGCCAAAGTTCTGTGCAACCATGGTGCAATCAGTCTGCTAATTTTCCCTCTGACATGTGCATGTCAGTGCTAAATCTCTGCATCTGTAAAACACTTTGGGATCCCTAACAAAGAAGGACTCTACGTAAAGGTTAGATGAATAACTTTCTTCTTGAGCAAAAACATTTTAAGATAATTTAAACAGACATGCAAGTCTAGCAATCTGGAAATTCTCACAGCTGCTGTTTGCTACGTAAACTCTGCTGCTTAGAGTCATGTGTGTTCACATGATCTGCTAAGCTGGGAGCTGGGGGCTGTCTCTTGCTCTTGAACTTTTTCCTTCTGCACTTTACAATCAGTCCAGCAATGCTTTTATTGTGTAGTGCTGAGTACGTGAGCATGCATGTAAAGGGCATATGATGGAAGTTGCTTCTAAATGATTTATAACTATTTTTTCCTTTATTAGCACTTCTTTAGGAATTGAAATAAACTCATTACAATTTCAGGACTTTTTTCTTTTCAAAAATAACCCAAAAACTAGATCCTTAGTTTTTGGTACTTAGAATTTAGACCACACTTTGCCTTATACGACAACCACAGAGTAAGGGAAACATATGTTCAATTTGCATTTTCTCTAGATATGAAAATAGGTATACTGATTATCTTTAGAGAGTGTTTATATCAATTGTACTTTCCCAGGATTCAATATATACAGCATACCTCATATAGGCTACAGAGTTTTCAAGAGCTATTTAAAGGCTTCCTGTGAGTAACAAACAAAACATTAATTCTCTGGAAAGACATGAAGCTTACAAACTGAAACTCTGATAACACTTCAGTAATGAGCATTTAGAAATATAAGTAATTGTTATAAGAATAACATAACCCATCAAAGTCCATAGGTCAGACAGCTTTCTATTTCTGTGTTGTAACAGGAACAGTGGCATCATCACAGGGCACTACAGGAGAATTAATGACTAGCTGTAATTAATGGCCCTAGGCTATGCCTGAGGCAATCAACTCCTCCCATCTACTCAGTAACCCCAGGAGATACTCTAGTCTCCTTTGGAACACTAACATCTAGTTTTCAATAAAATTCTTTCTACAGAGAATTTTTGTGCTTAGATTATTTGGAGGACTTTATGTACATATATGAATAAAAATACAGTCAATTAGGGAGAGCATATTGGAGTGAAAAGCAGTATCAGTGCCTTCAAGACTGAGTTCAATGGGAACGAATGTTCTCAGATAATAAAGAATTCAATGAGCTTGTATTTTTGATCACTTGCTCTCTATATTTGAAGTGAGTGCTATACTGCATTAACAGCTTTCTGTTAGTCTTGTGGTGCTTCAGTTCCTTCAGAAAGTCTGCTCTTCACCCCTGCTCAACCATCTTGTTTTGCAACACCTCACTCCCCTACCACTGCTATCATCACTGCTGTAAAAATGTAACAGAACCTTTTGGATAGGTGCTAGGCACTTTAAAAATTGGTTATAATGCATGTACAACAAAGATACTGGATCTGGTGATTTTAGTCACCGTTGCCAAGAAGTTATTAGCACATTACAGATCTTAATTTGAAGTTTTAAAAAAAAGTGGTGATACATGCTATGTTGTTTTATTCCCCGCCACAGTATCTCTTCAATTATGTTTTTTTATTCCACACCCACAAACTCCCTTTGCAAACATTCACCGACTGCCTCTTGGCACAGACAGCAAACATATTACAGGCTGAGCAAAGAAAAGAAATGACCGTTCTTCTCAGGTGAGCTCTGTAAAACTGCAATAGACCCTTCAAATCTGGACCCTGGTTATTCTCTTCCCTAGAAAAGCCTTGCACTGAAGAATAATCCATTTGACTGAGATGCAATCTGGAATGTTGCCATGCACTACAGAAGTAATTCTTGACATGACTAGCAACACACGAAACAGAGGTATCTCTGCTGAGCACTACATACCAAATCTCAGCAAGCTCAGCTCCATACTCACAGTCAAATACTCTCTACTAACAACCTACCAATAAATTAACAATCAGCAATACTCTCATCACATAGTATAAAAAATTTTATCTCATATGTGTTTAAACTTACAGCTTGTTGGTTGTCAAACACTTTTGGTCAAATTCTCCGTCTAAAGCATGCAAGGACTTTTCCAGTGAGGTCTGTGTGGTCTGTGCATAGAATCTAATTGAAAAGGACAAAGTTCTGACTCCTGTAGCCAAAAGATGAAAATTTTCATTATTACATTTTATTTTTTAAAGACATTGAAAAATCTAACCAGTGTTTGTGTGTTCCTTCATTGACACAGAACCAGTACCAGAACACTGTACTGGCTGTAACAGTTTATTCATTATATACTAATACAGCAAAAGTAGTAACAGGCATAGACCAGACAGATTTGCTACCTTGTTGTTTCAGAATCGTCCAGAGATTACTTTAATATTAAAGCAGATCTGTACCACAGTCCCCTCCACTGTAAAATGGAGCTGGCAATTTTATCACTGCTTATCATGGCCTGGGGAAAATTATGCATTTGTGTACAATTATCAGTTTTCCATAGCCTTTCACTATTTTTTTGTAGTGATGGTGATGCTACTGAGATGATTAACTAACTTCCCCTCAAAAACAGATAAAAACTGAAATGACAGAGTTTCTGGCAAGAGAATTTCTGGCAGAGGAAGCAAAGTAGGAAATGCAGTTCCTGATATAAAACAGCCCACTCTGTCTCATCTGAGAGAAGGCTTGCTGCCTGGGTATTTCTCAGATGAAAAACTGCCAGGGTTTAAAACAACTGAAGCTTTCCTGCTATGAGAAGTATATGCTTTACAGATCATGATAAATCCTGACTAAAATATGAAAGAGTCAGTCTTTCAAACTGTTCCTTTCCTTCAGTGAGGTTACATTTACAGTTCAGTGAGTGGACCTGTTCACTTGAAGAGGCTAAGAATATTTGTATATATTGCATTGCATTTAAGCACTGAACAAAAAATATGGGAAATGTCTCCCTGAAGAAATTACTCACTCCCTCAAGAATTTTCCTCTTATTACCCCTCACACCTTTCTTTCTGCCTCCTTCCCTCCTCCCACCACTCATCATCTGTCCTAGGAAAATAATGCCAGTTTATTCAATGGCCTTGTTATCATAAGAAATTGTTATAGTACATTGGTATGCTGACAAATGGGGTTTGTACAGTTTGTGGTGAGAAGTGCAACCTGATTCTCCATCCCTTCTGCTGGAAGTTCAGCTGGAGTCACTGAGGAAATACAAAACTGAGGTAGAAACCTGGAGTTTTAAAAAGAGCACTGGCAGGCCAGTACTGTTGACTGGAAACAAGGAATAACCATCCCATACTACTTTCCCTGCTGAAGCTGGAAAGCTAATTGGGACACAGCCCAAGTGCAGTATGAGAAGTCACACTATCATTTCTCCCATGGCCGTAATCTCTGTCACTGATGGTAAAGGTAAATTCTACATTTTATTGCTCACTTTTCCTTTCAGTGATTGCTCCCTCCATCTTGTAGTTATTTTTTTAGATTTTTAGTGCATAAAAATCCTGGCATTGCTACTATGGGCTCTGAGCCATCTGAGCAATCTTCTTTAAATACACTAACACATCATCCATATGGCTATCCAATATGTAACTATTTACTCTCCAGGATAATCACAGAGGTAATAAAAACTGTTAAAAGCTTCACAAAACTTCACAAAAGACTGTCACCCTAATTAGGAGTCTATGATTTTCACTGAATAGCAGAGTTTTAGGCATCAGTCTGAATGATCCCCTTTTTGAATGCACTTTCATTATTATATGTGTTCCTTAAAAAAGACTGAAAAATCAGACGAGTGGTTGTCCTTGGAGCTATCTGTTTGAGATCACTGTTGTGTGTGCCCCACTAGTCTGATACCCTGCAGTTCACTGTGCTCCAGAAGATATCCACTTCACAGACAATATTTAGCAAGGCTGGGAAGACTATCTGAAAACTAGGATACATACCAAGGAAACTCCTTTCCAAGTATGATCTTCCTCAGTAGCTTATAATTTTTTGATGGATTTCAACAGAGGTTCCAAAGTTGGTAGAGAGCCCAATCAAGGTATAAATAGTTTGTTTTTCATAAAAGCTGTAACTGGTACTATTTCTTTTAGAGTCAATTTACAGATAAAATTTTTTTGCCCCTTTCAGAGATTCCCTGTTTCCCTAGAAGACAATGATATTTGGATGAGAGATCACTTTGTTGAGACAGTTACAACATGTATTCTCTTACAGCATGTGCAACACTGTCTGAGGACAAAGTAATTTATCACAATCTTCTACGTGTACTTCTGGCAGTAACTGATGCTGTTGATTGTGGCTATTTTAAACACTGTAGCTTGTGAGCTAACATTTTATGCCAAAAGTTGGTTGTGAGTATTCCAGACACAATTCCACAGATGGATTAGTGATTATTGAGTTTGTGGAAGAAATCAATGAGCTCTTAGGCCTGCAGGCCCATAGTAAGATGGAAGCGTTTTACACATGCTTTAAGACCTACAGTTCGTAGGTCTCTTGGCATACTTGCAAAATTGTGTCTGTTTTTATCAGAAGTGACTAAACCCCAAAAGGACTAGGAGGAACAGGAGGATGGAAAGCCATGTCATTTCTTTTCCTGGCCAGCAGATTTTGTACGCTTTGGGATGGGAACACAATATACTCATTGCACCAATACAGAAGTTCACTCTGCTATCATGGAACTTGAAAGGCCTCTTTTTGGGGCAACACAGTTTTCTTTTGCCACCAATAGAGGTAACAGGGGTCAGACTTTCAAGTGGAAGATGTACTGTTTTGTAGACAGAAATCTAGAAGGAATTATATTTAATCAACACAGTTTGAACCCCTATGACTGCCCTACGAACCCCGATGTTTCTCAGAAAAGCCTGTTGTTTGTGTGAGATGCCACCATCGGACTCATGCTGCTCTAAGGTTTCAGGCCCTGCCTTGGCAACTTCGGTTGGCAGGAGCTTTTCCATTGAACTCAAATCTAACAAGAATATTTTTTATGTTGTTTTCCTAAATATCATAAGTAGAAGCAAATTCAATATGCTGAAACTGGCATCAGGAGCCCCCTGCAGCTCTAAAAGTGCAGGTATTAGCGTCCATTAGCACATTTGAAAGCACAAGAAACTACTTGGCATAAATTTATTGACTAAAACTGAAGGTGAAAATGAACACCTGATGGAGTCTAGTGAAAAAAATTTACAGGTAACAGTGAAACAGTGTAACAGACTGATAAACACAGAATTTCACTCTGGACGAGGAGGATGACCCTTGTTTTGACAAATAGAAAGTTCAGCAAGACCACATTCAGCCCACAATAGACTTCGTTCTCTTCAACTAAAAAGGAAACTTAAACTTAAAAAGCAGTTACTCAATTCCAGTTTTGTCATATGCATTGCAATTAATTTAGCATCTAATTTAAGTGTGACTGCGTTATGAAACTTCACAGAAACACATTGAAGCAAATGTTTGTTTTAAGATCACAACATCAACAGAACTATTGATCATCTTAGCAGATATAGGACTTCTAGCTCCTCAGAATAACTTTAAGACAAGGAAAACTACTTGTTTCATTATCTTTGTAAACCCAAATTATCTTCTGCTGTTCCAATGAACACAGATCACAGAAAAAAAAAAGTATGTTTTTATTTTACCAACAGAAGCCCAACTCCATTAAGAGGAGCCAGACTGATTATATTACTCTGTCACATGTGTAAGGAGAATATTTCACAGAACAAAACATAGGAATTTTTGCCATGGAGTTTACAACTTAAGGCCACATTGGGTACATCAGAACAGACATAACAATCAAAGAAATCACCATTCCTCTTTGCTTCCTGTTGCTGTATAGCTTTCCTCTCTTTTTGTGTTTATTATTTTCTAAGTTAGACTGCTAAAGCTACGAGTTCCCAACAGGACCTCAGCTTCAGGGGCTAAGTACAACTGAGGGCCTGTGTGATCATCCATATGCACATTTTGTACAAAAATAAACTCTCTACTTGGTCCATGTTTCATCTGCCAGTTGGCTAGGTTAGTTATTTATTCTGTTGGGAAGAATGAGCACCATTTTTGCAATAGAGATTTACCTTCCCTCTTCTCTATTTCCATCTATCAATCTTGTAGGAAAGTTGCAACTACTAACAGATAAACCTTAACTTTTGTTTTGGCTAAGACCTACAAAAAATACCCATGTTACAAAATCTGAAACTGGCCCATATTCTGAATATTTGAGGTCTGTGAAGGGGATAATAGACACACAATGACCCCTACATTTTTCAATTGACACAAAAATAAACCATTTGTAGACACACTCATGCAGGCTACTTCTGTTTCTAAGCCTCCTGTTACTATATTTGGCCACAGTCACAACACGATAAAATAAATAGATGTTCTTCTGTATCTTTATACCTACTTTCTCAAGCTCCGATCACTGAAGCACCTTTCACACCTCCTTTTTCATATTTCACAAATTTGTTTGTTTAAAGCCACTATCCTTCCCTAGAGATAAGTAAATAAGTATAGAATTATTGGTGGGTTTTATAAATGCTTCCAAATTTCCCTTGCTTTCAGACTGCACAGCAAGACCTGCTCTGGGTTTCCCTGCCTTTTTGCCTAAAGCCATGAGAGACAGCCTGAGATTTCACATCAATAGCTTTTACTACACATTTTTTTCTCTTTGAACAAAGCATCACCTAAGATCTGAACACTAAAATTCCATCTTTCCTTTTTATTTTCCCATGCATTATTTAAACATGCTGCTCTGAATTCTAAAGTTAGAGTATTCCTGGGTAGTTACAATCAACATCTTTAAAGTTGGATACAGCAGGAAATGTGTGCTATCCAGGATAGTTTCACACATTTGTTTGCTGTATAGTAGCCTCAATTTAAATACGATAATCTAATTCAGTAAAAATGAACTGAAATCAGATTTACTGCAAAAACTTTTAAAATTTAATTTTCAGACTAGCAATCAATGCTTATTCAGTTTAATCTTATCCCTGCCTCCCTTTTTGCAGATGCTTAAATGACACTAAATTAAACAATTGCACAAATTTTAAAAAATGTAGGAAAATTACCATCTGCACTAAATTCATGAATAAAAAGGTCCAGAGAAATCAGTCTTTATGAGCATGTCTTAACAGAAAAAAATTACAAAAAGCAAAAATTCTCACAGTAGAAATAATTTTTAATTTTTTTTTCTGGCATTTTGTCTTTCAAATCATTTTGAAACGCAAATGACAGAAATGAAAAAGGGAGATCTCACTATCATCTCACTCAAAACCTTACTCAATTCCCGAAATATGACTTACAGGATTAAATATTAAAACATCTTCAAAGAAAGAACTCTGTTGAGACACACAGCAATAAGCCTATTACTATTCACAGACATAAACAGTATCTAAGTATTATCTGCTCAGTATTACACTCCATTACATTTCCCCTAAATCTGTGCAAAACAAAAACATACTCTTGTAAACAACAAGAATTCCAACCAAAGGAAACAAACAAAAAAGAAATCTTAAACTTACATTGATGTGTTATTATAGGTCGTGCACAGCAAGTAGCCCTAAGGATATATTTTAGGTTTTTTATCCATGCTCCGTTCTTGTTGCTGATGTGATCACTTAGGCACATGGTCAAGTTGCAATCAGCTTCTCTCTCAGTGATGTATGAGATCTGTGCTGATTTATCTCGTCCTTCTGCAGCAGATTAGCACTAATGTTTCTGCTTCTGTATCCTACCTTTCTTCAGCGTAGACTGCATTATCATTGGCAATCCGAATTAAAGAGCCAGTGAATGTAGCACAATTTTTTTTTCTGAAACCATTGCAAAGCAGGTAGTCTCACACAAATAGAATCTTTTATCCACTGAGCCTCTTTTTTAACACTTTTGGCAAGAACAGTAGTCAGAGATACAGAAGAATGGTTCCAGTAAATCTGCTATAGTCTTCTGGTGGTTTATTCTGTTAAAGGAATATTCTCCTATGCAGATGGCCCTAGGCAAGAGCCGGCTGTGATGCAGCAACATTTCAGCCAGAATCATGGGATTTTCACTTTGTAACACAAAGGTATTGTGTTACACATGGTGAAACTCTAGTTTATCCCAAAGAAGTGGACAATGTGAAATTAATTCATGCAAACAGGGTTTATGAGGAAAAAAAAGCAAGTTGAGTACCTTATATGTTAAAGGTACTTAACATATAAACTGATTAGGTTAAAAATTATTTCAGTGCCTTACAGTGTATGCATTCATTATGAATACTCTCTTTTTGCTTTAGGATTGACATATTTTACACTATGGGATTGTCAAATTCAACTATCAAAAGTATTACAAAGAACCTGACTGAATCTTTTTGTTACTATTTTCAGTTTGCAGTAAAAATCTACTGTTTTAGCAGTAAAATACAATTGTTAATTCATGATCTTTTCAATTCAAGACACCATGAGACAGCTGTTTAAATTTTGATTAGGACTTTGAAAAATATTTAGGAAAAAATGGATGTCTTAGAGCATCTAATCTTGAAAATGTGAACATTCTGACAAGTTTGCTCACTGTCAAAATGACTCACATCACTGCTCTTCCTAGCTGCTACTCTTTCTGATCACAGAAGTATTCCTCTCTGTTTTTAAGAAACCAAATGCCATACCTGAATATTAAACAAGAAATATGTGCTGCTTAAACATTAGCAATAATTGAACAGCAGAAAAATTTTAGCTACTCATAAAGACCTATTCTGTGTCTATTATCAGCATTCATTTTTAAAAAACGTTATACGGAGTGTCTTACCCTAACCAGGAAAGAAAGAATGAAGTTGAATTAACTCATTACTTTATAAAAAATGCTAAAACAAAGGACTATTTTGCTCTAATATGAAAGTCTAATGTGGTAACATCCATTTCAAAGTGCTTTCTGGATTATACATATACTGACTTTTACACCTACCACAGGACCACACAACCTTGGGGACAGAATGTAAGAAAGACCTAAGCATGATCACTAGCAGAGAATTCATTCAAAGGCAGTTTTAGATCTAGGTGTGGGACTGCATGAGACTACTTCAAGCCTCCCCAGCTTTCCTCCTCTTTCGGTGTGTTGTGGATAAGGAATGAAATGTGTGACTGACGAAGGGCATCCAGAGAAAGCGACAATCTCCTGAGGGAAGGTATGTGAAAAAAGAGCTTCAAGGCACCCCCAATACTGAGCTGACAGCACCTGGCCATTTAAATGGAAACACTGAGGAGCTGATGTACCTTCAATGCCTTCATGCCCTTCCGGCCTTCAGAGAGCAATTTGTAAATACTTAGTAAGCATCTTTCAAATTTGAGAAGTTTCTCTGTGTGAGATGTGCCAACTACCAGACGTTCAAAGAACTGAAAGTCTCTGTTTCAAGAAAGATGGAGTTTGGTGCTACACTCCCATCTGATTTTGAGTCCTCTTCAGGACTACGCTCATCCAAAGAGCAGCAATTCTATCTTCAGCTGTCTTCCCTGGGAAACAAGGTAAAAATTCCCAACTGTCATGCCAAGACACTATCCTAAAGAAATAGCTCTATTCCATTAGCAGTTCTCCAGTTAAGAGTATTCCTCCCCTTCTGCGGAGAAACATGCTACAATACCAAAACAGAAAGATTCACTGTATCAGAGAGGGCAGAACGATGTTGACCTTCCTGACAGGGTTCCACCAGCAAAACAGGGTGTGACACGGATGTTGCAAACAAAAGCGGAAAGTGCTGTCAGTTCTGAAGGCAGTATCAGTTGCAAAGACACTTTTTTCACTAAGACCTGAAACAAAATTTGGATCCCACGGTTTCATGTATGTCTTTGCTGTACTAGGAAAAAGGTATTTAGCCAAAATACTGAAATCTTTAAATCTAGTGTACAAACAGCATTGGAGCTGCTACTGCAGATACACGTAGAATCACTTTAAAAAAAATCAACTCCACTTCAAACATTACCATTTATCTTGTCTCCAAACTCCCATCAGGTGTTTGTTTGGAACCTCATCACTCTGATGGTTAGAAAGAAACTTCTAATGTACGCTCAAATACTCAAGCTGCATTAGTACCCATCTGCTCCTGAGCAGCACCATCCTTTAACAGTTTATATCCCCTGAATGGTGGTCTTGTGTACTTACAGGCACCAACCATATTCCATATCAGCTTTCACATCAACCAGACTAACCCAGACATGCTCTTTTATAATATAAAACAGTATAAACACTGTAGTCCTTCTCTTCACCTATCCCTATTTGAGTTCATCTCTTCTAAACCTGGGAGAGCAGAACCATATATAGTATGTTCCACTTGGACGAACACAAGAGTTTAATCCGGTAGACCAAAGAAACTGTGGTTTTAATACATGGTGCAGTAACATGTAAGCCTCCTACTACCTTATCTTCAGCAGCTAAAAACTACATATTTACCTCCAATGAAATTCTGACATATATCAATTGGGATCTGTTAATATGTATTTTCTCTGCTATACTACATGAAGTCATGAAGTTAGGAATTAACACACCAATCAGCACTGACTTATGCCAAGTGCTTATGGATGTAACATTACTGCTGACCCACTTGTTAATTCCCAGTGTTTCACTGACACATCATATGGCTTGATAACGTAATTTCCAGTTCTCTGAAAAAAGTTGTTTCCATAACTATTCAGCAAGGAGAAGAAAGAACAGCCATTTCATCACTGTTTGCCACTAAAAAGCATCATCTGTCCTTTCTAAGCCCCAGTGGTTTCTTTAAGTGTTACACGCAAGCTATGCAAACAACACACTAATACTCCAAACATGCAAATGGATTATATGTATTTCTACAGGAAATTACTCAAGGCAATTGAGAGTGTAAAGTCAAACAAATTATCATCTATAATTGAAAACATGCAAGTAACTTTTAATTAAACATGACTCCTCTACTGAAAAAAAACACATTAAAACCCTACTAAAAGGGAAGATAGCTAAGGAGGAAGGGGAAGTGGGCAGGGAAGGAATGAACAAAACATTGTTTTGTGTAGAGGGTGTTGTTCACTAAAAAAAAAATTTACAAAGCAGACTTTTAAATGTATTTCTAACTAATTATTGATTCAAAGCTCACATCAATTTCAAGCAAAAACATACATGCAGGTAAAAAATGCAGGTTCTCACAACCACAAATAAGATACCAGAACGCTTATTTATGCAAGTAACTGATTTGTTTAAAATGTCAAATATTAGATTGAGACAGGCAGGAAGAATTTTGGAGTTAAAAGGATCAACATTATTATTAAAGAATAATATAGAGACATCTAAAACCTAGTAAAAACTATTCACAGAAAAACCCTAAGCCAATCCCCAGAATTTTTAAGCCACAGCTGGAGGCCCATCACAGAAAGGGCACCTAGCTACTTGTGCTGAGGTCCCAAGAAAGCTTAGTAAAGGGAAATCTCTTCAGTTGAGAACATGTGTGCTCAAGTAAGTGTTGCATATGATGCACCTAGATGTTAAAGGCTTGTTCAAACATTCAACAATCATCAAAACACTTCCAAAAAACAAATGTATGCTGTCTTCTCACTTTGCATATGGAAAAAGCAAGAGGGTAAAACTAAATGTCTTGTCCAAAGTTGCAATAAGACGACTTTCATGAGACAGGTTTTTATGACTCGCCTTTTTGCAGCTAGAAATTACAATAGCTGCATAGCAGAGCTGGCACATCTTTAGGCTTTGCACAGGGAAGAACACAGAAATTTATTGGTAGTCTATCTAATCACTGACAACCCATTCCTCCCGCTCTCACGACATGGAAAAAAAATAAGGGAATATACAGGTTTCCAAAGGCCAACTCAGAGCTTGCCCTACATTTTAACCTCAGTCAGCAAATTATCCTAGGGATAATAGTATTTCTGCCAGCAAAAGCTCTTTTGCAACTATTCCTTGTACCAGTCTTTCATTAGGCTAACTCTACTACACAAAACCCTCATTTTCTCAACCTAACCCTATGACATTTCCTCACAGCCCGGCCAGCAAAATTTCTAGTATAGACTATGGTTTTAGTGAGTAGAAGACCTAATAATGCTTTGGGAAAATAAATCAGTGGGAACACTTTAACCCCAGGTATCCAGTCTACATCTCAAGGCTCTTTCTGCAAGAAATAAAGGGACCTTTTTTCAGAATTAAAGTTGAGCTGGGATCTGAAATACAGAGATCCCTAAAACTCAGGGTAGTCTTCCAGCTGCAAACTGCACAGGCCACAGTGTGGGCTATGTAAACAGCAAGGATGAAGAACAAAAGTGAAGTTGATTACATGCTGTCCCATGAGCTACAGAACCCACTTGCAAACAAAACTTTTCTAAGAACCACTGGAAAAAGCTGAATATACAGAACCACTGGAAAAAGCTAAATATACAGAAAGCACAAGCCTGTATCTTATCCTTCTGAATGGTTTTCCTTAGAACAGTGTTAGAATTTCTCACTTTTCTCAAAGTGGTCATCTAGGTCTGCTTGCATTTTAGTGTCAGTGTTGTCAAATGTCCCCTTCCCACTTCACATCAAAGTTGCAGACAAAATAACGGGTGACAGTTACAAACTACCTTACTGCATGGCAATATAACAGTATAAGTGGTTTGTTCCTTACTTTCCCTTAAGGAATCTCTGGCATGCTGAATCTATCATTAAATGTATATTTAATAACCAAGAGAGATAAAATTAGCTTTATAGCCTTCAAACCCAGCCAGATGAACTAGCTTCCTCATTTGATAATGGTGTATCTGCCCAATGGACAGATATGGCCTCACAAAAAGATGTTTAGCTTCAGAAAGCCCATGTGTAAAGGCCACTGTAAGACACGTTAGACATCACTTAAAAAATATGAAAGGTCAAAATCGAACTTGGGTGAAGAGAACAGGGAAAAATAGTTTTAGCAAATGGAGACAGATACCCTGGGTAAAGAGGTAGCATTTCGTACAGTGAATGTGGGACAGGTTTCTTATCCAGAGATCAATTGCCATGAGTTATATATTAGGTATAATAACTTTCTTCACCTGCAACTAAGTTTGGAATAAGTAAACGCAGACAGGACCGGTACACTGCTTCTTTTCAATGGGTATTCCTTCCACTTTTTTTTTTGTTTTTAACAACTGTGGATTTAATTATAATTCATGATACTTAGTGCATTTTTTTCACTCTTCTATGCAGAAAAGTTTCTAGAAGTTTCAGGTTCCTACCACCACCCTCTAATCTCAATCAGTAAGATTTGCATACGGCAGTTTTCTCAAAGAATTGTGCTGCAAAAGGTAAAATGGCAATCACACATTGGTCAGAAGTCAAGAGTGTAAAGAGGAGATGGACGTGGCACTAAAATGTTATTGAAAAGTGAGCTATGGTTGTTGACTATTACTGCATTTTGGAGATCAGACACTGTGAGAATATAAATAACAGTCAGGAGGGCCAACAAGAATCAGGTTTGTTGAGCGGACACAGAAACAAGAGTTATTTGTTTCAGCCGTGTCTCAGGGAGAAGCGTGAGATTAATGATCCAACTTTTGATGAGCAATTTCATTCTGAAGACAAAATGAAGTTGCCTAGTATACTTTCACTTCAATATTTACAGAAATTCTGCGCAGAAGGAGACCAGAAATAATTTCTACTGGTCATTGAAATGAAATGCGCATGCTTTGAATGTTGCAGCTTCTGTAGAGCACGGTGCATAAATACTGTATTTCTGCTTTATTTTCCTGAACTTGATTAACTGCTACTACACAGCCAGCCAATTTTTGACTGGAAAACAAGATGTGACATGAAGCAAAAAGGTGAAGGTGGAGGTGAATTTGGGGTCACTCCTTCTCCCCCATGCTTTCTTACAACACGGGCACAAAGGGATATTCCACAAACACCAAAACACATCTGCAACATGCGGGAATGAATACTTTATCAGAACACAGAGTCATCAACTGTGTTCACTGAGACAAGGGATCATTCAGAATTCATGGGTTTTATTTATTTAATGATGTACACATTGATAGAAGGGCAAACGTAGCAGAACAGTGATCATGCTAAGAGGTCACTGTGAGGCAGTGCCAATAAAAACCTTAATTTTCATTAATTTAAATGTTAGCAGATGTGCCAAAGAACAGAATTCAAGTTGCACCAGTTTATGCTGGATATATTCTGTCCTGGGACAACCAGGAATAAGTCACAAGAGGAATGAAAACAGGTAAGACAGAAAAATAAATGGAATTATATATTCTTGCCAATACATTATTTTCTAAAACACTTTTCCTTCTTTCATTTGAGAGAGAATTTTCCCAACTGATTCTGTAGACCTTTACAGTACTAGAACTGCAGTAATTTTCCGTTCTTTTCCATCCAATGCACGTGGATGCCACTAACCACTTTAGTTCAGACCAGGCTGTATATAGCACCATGTAATAGGGTTCCTTAAAATTAACAAAAACCCAAAAATTGTTCTTCAAGACTGAAGCAGTAAAGATCACTGCACTTAGATCAGACAGATCAGTTAACAGAAACAAATCTGCAAAGCAGCAAAATTGACTTAACCGAAGTTGGAGGCTTTAAATACAGTTATGTGGGTTGCTGGTGTTTTATTTTCTTTTAATCACTGAAGGAGAGGAAGAAAGAAATGTAATAGCTGCCACATATTTGGATATCAGTAAAATATTTAATAGTCACAGCTCATTTAAAAAAACTGAAAATGCCTTGGGTAGAAGCACTGTCATGAAAATTAACAATTAGCCAAATGACTGAAAACAGAAGATAATGAAACATGGCAACAAAAAAAGGTGGCATCTAAAGAAGTGCTAAAGGGCTGGGTTCTTTTTTTTTTTTTATTCATAATCTCAAAGAGAGAACAAACAACTTGATAACATGAAAACACTGGAGAAGATTAAAAAATGGACAAAAAATAAATGTGATATGTAAGTCTCTAGGGAATTGGCAATGCTGAGGAAAAGATACAATTGGAAAAATTCAATGGAGACATCACTTGCATAGAGCTAGTGACTGAGCAAAGTCTAGGAAGCAATAATATTGAACACACTTGGAGTATACAACAGTATGCCTTCCACTGCCATCATTTCTACCTCTGTATAGGTATCTATGTGAGCTTAACTAGTGACAGTTTTTCTACAATGGCAAAATGCTCTTTTCTCAACAATTATCAAATGCTAGCATGTAAAACTGATAATAAACATCAGATTAGGTATATTTCAGACACATATGAAAGACAGGATCATATAATTCTGTGTTCCAGAGAGCTCATACAAAGAAGTATGATGGCATTTCAGGTAATTTAAGAATAGTCATGTGATTTTTTTTTCTTTTAATTATGGCAAAACATAGACACGACCACAGTGTGCAAATGGGGATGGAAATAAATATTGAGGACAGAGAGAAATCATCCAAGGGACATGAAAGCAGTTCACAAAAGAACCAAAGAATCAACTCTGAAAACAAATTCTGGAGGGGAACTCAGAATAAATTTGTTAGTAGCATGTGATGCACTTGGCTGTGGAATGTCCCTCTAAAAGCAGCACCCATTCACAAGCCATTTGGCATGGATATTTAAAATGTGCAAAGACAAAACTTTACAGAGCATTCAATACAGACTCTTCACTGGAGAGATGGAGAGAGTGCACGGAATCAGAGAAATGGAAATAAAGATCTCTTTAAATAAACACATCGTTTTAGTTCCAAAAGAAGGGACAGAACTAGTCCTACCCTTGAAGACCGATGGGGAAGAAGCATGGGAGGCTTTTATTTATGCAGTATACTATACTGTTACACTCCATTTTTACAGCACATAAACAGTTTGAAGGTTTTTCTACAGTATTCTCTGAAAGAGCAGGTACTGGTCATAGCAAGACACAGAAGACAAAGTACATGGAACATTTTGCCACAGGCACAGCAAATTCTACTGTCCATTATTGCAATGAAATTAGTGTAATTAGACTGGTTTCACTTAAAACAAGAGTAAACAGCACTTACTGGAACCCTTCCATCCTGTTTTAAGTCTCCAAATATTTAATCCATGCTGCTGTTCTCTCACCGTGCAGAGAATCTAACAAAATAAGAATACCTTCCCCCCAGTTTTCTTATGCAGCAGTCTGTGAGTAATGCCTAATGTAGACAGACAAGCACTGCTGTGGCAGTAAAAATGACAAGATAAAGGACCTACTAAAGAAGGTGGCACATTCATGACCAGTAATGCAGCACAGTTTGAAAATAAAAGTAGTAACATTAAGAGATTTTCTTTCGATAGTATCAAAACTTCAATATATCTTTCTATTTATTTTCATCATGCTGAGCATATTGATTTTGGGGACAGTCACAAGGGCATCTCTTCTAGCAAATCCTACCAAATCCTAGTCACAATAAACAAGCCATTCAAAAATGTTCATTTAAAAAGAACACATCTAATATAAAGATAGCATTCATTACTACTTTAACAAATTTCAAAGAAAGAATTGATTTTCCCTTCTGTATTCTTCGGAATAATAATTTTCATTTATATATGTGGCAACAGCATTATCAGTTAATGAAGATATGCATAGGTAGACTGAAGTAAGTGTTTTAGCAGTAAAGGTATACTTCAAAGGAAAAATCAACAGAAATGTTAATTGGTGAAGACAGAAGAAACGTTAACACTTTGCTTTAGCTGGGGACAAGAAAGAATAAACAGTCAATCACAGTCAAGTATTTATTTCTTTCTAGACATTTGATATTGTATTTACACATACATACTACCATAGAGGGTGAGCTTTGCCATTATCTGTCCCAGGGCAGCAGGCAAGTACCTCTCCATCTCCCTGCAGCAGCTACTTGCTACAGAACAGTTTCACAGATTGTTTTTTGTGAGTTTTTTATTCCCACATTAAAAAGCAGAAGCTTCATACTAGTAGTATGAATTATTTTGTTAAATAAGAAGGGAAAATATAACTCATGGTCTGCTTCAGGATACCACAACCATTTATTGCATTTTATTCAATACAAATTAACTTAATTCTTATCCAAAGACTTTGTCCAGTTAATGGATACCAGGAAAGGAAATTCACCTACCATTTTGTAATGATACTCAGATTAACAGTATGGATGCCCATGTAAAATCAATGTCTTGGAGAATTCGTGTGGTAGGAAAGGATGTATTCCTACTGTTGCTAGGGCTTGAAACATGTTCAGTACTTCCTTTGCTGTACACCTTCCCATAATTTTAGTGTGCAAAGTTGACAACAATCCACTCAAGTATCAATACTTATGGGCTGATTGGTAGCATGTATCAGTCTCTGAAGTCAAATACCAAGTAATTCTTCAGAAAGGTTAAAAGGCAGAAAAATCCACATTCTCTCATTAAAATAGGAAAAGTCTGCCTCTTATAATAAAATTATAGCAAGTACTTTTTGTATATGAGGTTAGATGGAGGTAACACCCTCTATAAGGCAACTCTATCTGGCAGATGTATGTAAATACATCAGACAGAAACAAAAATTAAAGTTTTGATGTGAATTTCTGTTCTAATCTCAAAGCATATAATCTTTCAAACATACCACAGCAACAGCACAAGTAAATGCCCCAACTATTACATCCTCAGATTGAAGTGTAGCTCTTCCTTGATAACACATTATGTAAAATGGGTACAGTAATCAACTCTGCTACTGCATCAGTGTATTCAGACATATCTGCTTAATTGTCTACATTTTTACTACATTTCACTCCTTTAGCTCTGCAGAGCAATATGCTAAGAAATACTAAGTGATGGTATAATTCTCACCACCTTCAACAGCGCAAGAATTATTTCCTAACTTCTTCATGATTGCTGGTTATCTAGTAAGATCTAAATGTCACAGATAAACCTAAGGAGAAATACCCAATAAACCCTTAACTGGAGATCAACAAAACTTCCATTGAATGCTAGCAGGAACAGAAGTGACAAACATATCAAGAGAAACCACATTAAATCTGTGGAAGAGACAGATACCAGAAAACTGTCTGAGAAGTGATAGCAGAAAGAAAAAAGGCATTTGAAAAATGTTTCATGCTTCTAGAGAGGATACAGGCTTGAAGGGTATTGGCAGAAAGGAAGAAAAGAGAAAATAAGTCTGTACTGAGCTTTTAATCTTTCCTTAATTGTACTGAGAGTCTCCAGCATTATCCCCAGAGAGAATTAAGCATAAAAGACTAAGTTACTCAAACAAGTTCCTTTACAACAAGTCCTTTCAGAACAGCAGGACTTCTTTGAAGGACTCAGTTTCTCAAAGACTAGGTCACACAAAAATCATATTGTAATGCATATTTTTATTATGCTAAAACAAAACTACTATATTGGACCTGATTCCACTAACCTGCACTCAGGAATATGTGGATAGGGTTCCATGGGAACTAACAGAATAGAGTTTGTCTGTTTTGGTTAATACTTCAAGAAAATGGTTTGCACTGGTAGTCAGAAAAGATGTTTTTCAAAGGTCAAGAGAGTGGTGGTACGCAAAATTAAATAGAAATTACTCGGGAAACAGTCAGAGGTTAAAATGTGAGCAAGCTGAACTGTATCAGTAAGTACTAAATGCAGGATGGCAAGGTTTCATTTCAAATGCTCATTATTTATCACCCTCAAACAACTGTTATATGTCTGAGCTACGTAAAGCATCTAGAAAGAAAAGAGTATTTTATCAATGTAATTTGAAATTAACAGAAGTAAAGTTAATTCAGAAGATACTTAGTGTGTAAACTTCTATTTGTGAGTTTCAGCTTTCTTTCAACTTCTTTGCTCGGGATTTAACTGAGAAAGTATTTTAAGCAGAGTTCATAGGAAATACACACTAATGGTCTTATCTAATCAGGCATGGGATAAAGAATAAAGAAACTGAGCCTTAAGCACTACACCAGACTGATTGTATGAATCCATGTATTCTGCTAAACCACTGATTTCAACAAGAGCCCGTAAAAGAAATACAAGATGAAAACTCAAATTTTGTGAACGCCCAATTTATGACATAGTTCAAAAATACATGGAACACATGCCTTAAAAAGCAGCATATCTTATGTGGTTTTCTTGCGTATTTGTGGCATGAACAACCATTCATCAAAAGAAAAAAGTTTTTCCATAAGCAGGCTTGTTTCCATAAATCCCCTCAAGATTTAAACATTTCTGAGGGGCAGCAGGCCCTTTCACATCGCTGGTGAACAGATTTCTAGGAATTTTGTAGCTCACTGAACTAATGGAATTTGAGCAATACCCACTAACTCTGAGAACTGTAACTGCCGGAGTTTTACTGCTCAGATTGAAATGAGGATTGATCCAGGAGCAAGCACATGGACTATCTGGGGGTTTTTAAACCTCTTTCTTTTCTTGATATGTGGGACTGGCCATAATCAGCACAGATGACAGGCTGAGCCCTGTAATTCTTATTCTCTGCCACAGGAGAGATATTCCATATTTAGGTCTTAGTTTTCTATATCTTCCTTTTTAAGTGTACCTCAGGGATGCCTAGAGTTCGTAAGGCTTTGATATGATTTGCCTCAGTACAATTATTGGGCTGACCATTTTGCTAAGCACCCCTGAACTACTTAGCCACAAAATCACTTGAGTGATTCCAGCCTCTTGCTCTCACATTGTATCAGCTGCGTCAGTGGGTAGAAACTGTTACAGAAGGTACAAGGCTAAAGAGAAGTGAAACTTACTGCCACCAGCCTGTGCTGCTTATTATACAAGGAGAAAAAAGCGATTAGTAATTACCTGGGCTGAAATCTCACAATGCTCATTGATTTCAATATGGTAGTGTTTCACCATGGATGAAAAGCGAGGAGGAACCAGGCTAAGGTTTCTAATAATCACTAAACTCTGATTATGACCAGGAAAAGATATCTATGAGAACTGTACTATCTAACACAAGCAAAGTGCACTCTTCTTTTGAACCCATTTATTAATCCATATGCCTAAACAATTCATAATGTCTGAGGTTTAGCTTGTTTTGAGTTTTAAGTTGCTGAATGCCCATTCAAGAGAATACTTACTTAAGAACAGAAGAATTTACATTCCACTAAATAGGACTTGTATGTCTCATTATTCTTGCTACATGAAAGTGAACATTTTTACTACATTTTTACAAAATATTTTGTAACTACACCAGACTGTGGAAATAAAAAGTAATAATACATATTACAATACAACAGCCTTGATTTCAGCTTGCATTAATCTGTTTAAGATCTTCCACTGCCACAGATCCCATGTTAAAGATCTCTAAATTTTTTTAATGCTGGCAGGTTTAAGCTAATGGATTTTTAAAAAGGTCAATATTAAAACATATCCATTGATCCAATTATATAGTACATTATATAGTACAAGCAGAAAGCACCCATTCAAATGCAGAATGCAAGCACGCACTTTCTATAGCAATGCCTGGGAGGAAAACACCACTGTATCAACTGCTGCAAAGCAACAAAAAACTCAAGCTTCTAAGGGCTTACTATTTTTCTCAATAACCTGGAGACAAGCAGTAATAATAGACAAACCTCTTGTGTAAGGAAAAAAAAGTACAACTCATCTGAAAAGAGACAAAGAACTGAGATGGTAACACCAACCAGAAGATCAGAAAGGGTCAATCTCCGAAATAACCCATTCAAATAGGACCCCAAGGTTAAGAATGGTCTATGTTAAATCCAGAAGTTGAGAAGTTTAAGCAAAGTCCTATGCAGTTGATCACTTTGGTATCCACTTAAGGCAGGAAAGGACACTGCCAACCACAAACGCAGCTAGAAGCAAAGCTCCAGGCAATCTGACACAGAAGTTTGACACGGCAAATCTAAATTTGCCTTGTAGCATATACACACACAATACATATTAGTATTAGCAGATGATATATGCACACATATCTGAAAAAACATAATTCTGTTAGGCTTTTTTTCCCTCTCTGTGACAGAGGAGAATGAGACACATACTTGATAGTAAAAAGTATATCTGGGAAAAAAGCCAGAATCTATTTTATAAGCTTCAAATGTTATGATTGTTCTGAAAGACATTTTTACTTAATAAAAATGAACTAATGAAAGACCAGAAGTTTGTTTCCTGAAATAATATTCATAGGCTCCCAGTTGTGTTTTGCAATATATGTTTTTGCCATTTAGCACATCATGCTTAGAGATACCACATTTAATAATACAATCTGCTGAGGATGAAAAGCACTTTCTTTGCTAATAAAAAAGCTGGTTATAGAAAGTGCAAGTTTGGCAGTAAAGCTTCCAAGAAAAATTGCAGCCTGAAAAACATCTGCAGACTTTAAGTGTATACATTTCAGTTTGTCAGATGTTCTTCTGTAATTTAAATATTTTAAGAATTAATCAAAATACTTTATTTTCTTGGAAATCGGACGAATTCGTATTTTTCAACTTTATCTCTAACCATGATAAAGTATGAGAAAACCAATAAAGGCATTACTTATCAGGGTGATTGACATACTTTCTGGATGTTCCTATTCTTTTTTATCCAAGAAGTGACCTGAAATAAGTCAAGCTTTCTGCAATATTATTTAAGACCTTTTGAAGTGCTAATGAACATATAAACATTTATATGGACCATAATTAGGAATGACAATATATTTTTGCACAGTGCCTGGTATAACAGGATTCAACAGGGGGTTCAGGTTGATGGTCAATATTACAGTGATACAGAATAGCACCTAAGAGAAATTACATAGTAGGATGGTTTAAAAGAAATCACATCTACATAGTCCTATTCCACCTCTGCACAGTGATCAGTGACAGAGTCACAAAATGTTGCTTTTGAAATAGATTCAGAATAAACCAGGAGACTGAGATGCAAATCAGATGTGGGGATGCACCAGGAAAGTCTGCTGCAGAGAGACACAAGGAAGGATCAGGCCTTTCCAATCAGCTTGTTATTTTTCAGTATTTTCAGTTGCTTAAGGGGTGTCTGAAGTGCCAGTGACTGTCACCTCAAACCAAGGATAGCAACAAAGAAAGGGACACTCAGAGTTAAAACTAACTGGATCTTCTGCAAGAATTCTGCCTCATTGACAATATTAAATATCATAATAATGGCATAGTAAATTATCTGAAACAGAGCAGACGATTATCGATTATGAATTTTTCAGTCACAACATCATTATTTAGCAAAGGATTTATCATAGCAAGACTCTACCAAAACACTTGTACACTTTCATCAGTGCATATCACACCAAGAGAAAAGCTGCATTACTGAAGTGAAAAATCTTGTTCCTAGATAAGCTTTTCCACTGCCAGTGGCCAGGAAGGTTTGCTTAGGAGATACACTGTCATAAACAGTGTTCACAAAATCTGCATCTGTTCTTAAAATATGAAGTGATTAATACAACCAAATGAAAGCAGCAGTCACCATGTTGCTATGCTGACAAACATGGCTGGTTCTGATATATGTTGGGCTACTGAGGGTTAAATGCTGTCTCATGCTCATGTAAATCTGCTCTACCAGACAGAGCATCAGTCATTAAAATTAGAAATGTCTGACAAAGCAAAACAAGAGGAAGAAAAACTAAAAGCATATTATGAAGATGATCAAAGCCAATATAACAGCAGCACTAAAGGCCAGAGTCTGCTCTTATGGAGCTCCACATGTATTAAATCAGTTGTGTTGTATTCACTTGAAATATGTTCAATTCATACCGGCAACACTGGGAGTGTTATCTGGCACTTTTTCTTGGTATAATAACAGCTCTGGAATCTTTCCCTGCTACTCACTTGCATGCTTTCCCAGTATTAACATAGAAGGTATGACGGTGGGATGTTAGCTATTTTCAAAACTTTGCTCACGTCTAGTCAATTCTATGTTTACTGTCATATTCTAAAACTGGGCACAGGGATTTTTTTACATTCCTCCTCCTTCCATGTGTTCCTTTAGGAAAAAAAATCTTTCCTAGCATCACTTCATTTTTCAATATCTCTCACACTAGCTCTGTGTCTTTGCATAAAAATTTGAATTGGTTATCAGCTGAAGATTTGCAGACAGCCTAAGGCAACAGATTCCACACACTTGGGTCCTTCCACATCTCCCTTCTATGCTGTACTCTGTGTCTGATAACATGGAATAATTCTTCCTTATTCTGACAAGATGGCTATTTGGGATGTTGGGGAACACAGTATTCCAGCTACATTGAAAATGCAGGCTACCACAGTTTGATCACTTTTACATTTCTCAAATAAAATCCCATTAGAGAGACAAATCATCAAGGAATCGTTTGAGCAGTCAACAGAGTGACATGAAGCAGGTAAAGACAGCTGAGTGTTCCATGACCACCTTTTTATACTTCTGTGGGTCTCCAAGCACTTCACTATTTTAAATCACATGATCACCCATCCTGCAAAGCTAAATATTCTGTATTTTATTAACTATAGTTTTATACCTCTACTATGTTTGCCTATGGGAAATCAGTAAATCAGAGCAGAGACTTCAGCAATTGATCACTGGGCAATAAACGGGCAGAGTGGTACACCATAAATCAAGCTGATAGTTTAGGGGCTGGACATGAATCTGATTTTTCCTTTGATTCCCCCCTTCCAATATTTCATTTCTCAGATCAAATTTAATCTCTCACTCAAATGAACTGGAAAGAATTTCTGGTATGGAATACTCATTGGTGAAAAGGTGTATTAGAAAGTACTGACATTTACGTGAGATTCCTAACACTCCTTAAACATGTTAAAGTGTTCAGGAGTCTACTAGAGAAAGAAGCAAGAACATTCTCAAGTAACAATGCAACATATTTTCCAACAGCCTAAGACAAGGAAAAGGCTGCCTCTATGAAACACTGCCTACTGCATTACACTGCAAAACACCACACGAGATGCAGTAACGTCTTTTGATAAATAATGCACTTACAATAAGACCAAATGGATAAAAACAAATCCTTCTATGTTTATTTTCATTAATGTATTTTTACAGTGCCTTCATAATTCCTACTGCCATAATCCCAGGGCATAAAATGAGGCATAAAATGATATTATACTTTGATATGAGAGGTGTGATTAGAGATACCTTAAAGTGACAAACTGATATTCCATAAAAATACACAGAGAGCTGTAGTCCGAATCCTGATGAACTTAAGCCTTATTCAGAAACCCCACAGAACAGTGCTACAGCACACCCTTTCATACATGTACTTCCTACGTGGCATTCCAAAGAAAAGGTGTGTAAAACTTCTTCTATTCCGACAGATCTGGTTTTAAACTAGCTCATTAAAACCTAGTGCTCACAGTGCTCAGAAAACAGAGGCAGTAAGAAAGCTGCTTCTCCCAAAGCTATCATTACAGAGCAGTTCAGTCTGCTGAGGGCTACTGAATTAACGTCAGATGGGCAAAAGCAGGAAGCAAATTACACTACAGTTTATCAGTTTACAAGATGTGTAAGTGCTGCTGAATATGAACTAAAAAAAAAAAATTCATTCTGACCTTACAGGGGCCAAGTCTCTCTCTCTCTCCAAAGTTACCGCATACCGAAGTAATAGCTGCTCTTCATTTACTCAAGTGTTTCTCAAGGCATGTTCAGTAACTTCTAACACAATCTTATTCCACACAAAAGGAAATTGGTTATTTGTATGTTATCCAAGGAAGGCTGAGTAATACACTGTGGTAGGAAAGACCTCTAAAAATAAGTCACCTCTCAGCAGATTCACTCCCTTCCTGTCTGGGTTTGAATCAGTTTGCAACTGCATGAAAGGACAAAGCTTGAGGATGAACTATGGAGAACTTCTGTAATGATCACACTGCTCAAATGCATTCATTTCCCTCCTACTCTGTTTAAAAGAATCCAGTTATTAGGGGTGGAGCAAGGTAGTGACCCAACAGGATGTGCGTGAACAGAGCTCCTCATGTGTAGCTTTTTGCTTTCATGTTTATTTTTGGATGTATTTTCCTTTGTGCTTTGAAATAGTTTTTTTGGGCACCACAATCACACTTATACATGCTAAGGAAGGAAAGCAAGCTCTTACCAACACAAATAGTGTTTTTTCCTACAGATTCATAGAGTACCTTGGAAGTCTATAGTGCTATAACAGTAATGAGTTACTTTTTTCATGTTTGTTAGTGCTCCTCAGACACCAAAGCCACGGACAATCAGTGCATAAAGGAACATCACCAGTCATTCCCACAACCTCCTGGTCCTTCATCAGGGAACAGTGTTCAGCTGTGTGAGAATCCAATGTGGTATTTCATCATCTTTATTCCGCTGTAACAGCGTTGATAGACAACGAGTCTCCAAGGATGAGTAAGCAGAGAAGATCAACAGATGTTCCCCAACAGGATGCTACTTCAATAGACACAGTCATTAGAGAAAAGACTGGCCCATTTCAAATGGTAATTGTTGTTATCAGGACAGTGTCATTTGTTTTGACCAGCATTCCCTGCCTGGTAGAAATGAAGGTCATAGAAAATCTTCTGTACTTAAAGGGCTGATTGAATATGGGGCTGCATGTATTAAAGGAAGCATCTTACTGTATTTTTGATAAAGACTATCATATATTTTCCTCAAAGAATATTTAAATCTATAAAACTGACAGACTAATACTGATAAAAAAAAGAAAGAAGTCAGTTTAGTAGTAGCTATCTCTTTCAGGTATAGACCCAGCTACAATAGTACTCATAGAAATTTAATGCTGTATATTGTGCATTAAATACATCAATAAAACACATCTAATCTGGGAATCATTCTACTAATACAATTGCTTCTTAGAGCAATACAGCTAATACCTAATACAGGGTAAGTTACTTTTCAATTTAAACAAAACTCAGAAAAGTCTGCAAATTCACAATATGAAGTTTCAGAGATTCTGAAAATTCTTTCTAAACTGAGAAATAATTAAAATAGATAATCTTTCTTTCAAAATCTAGTTTCAGGATATATACTAAAAGTTTTATAAGCAGCAGAATGGATATGTAGTTGTCTTTCAAAGAACTGCATAGATTTGAGGTATAAAAATATTTGTTGCAAATGTGAACTTCATCAGTAGGTTTCAGTATTAACAAATTTTTACTGTTAAGAAGGATAGTTCACAGCTTTCAGTCCTAGCATTTCAGATTAGTTGCACAGTGAATTAAAGCCAATATTGAATCCATTTCTGTTGGTTTATTTTCCAAGATTACATTCACAATCTAAAAATAAGGAAAAATATTTAAAATTGCAGTATTGGATTCTCTTTGCTCTGTAGGCCAAAAATCTTTACTTGGTTAATGGAGTTTTGACTTGTTCTTTCCCTCAAAACAAGAAAATAAAGCAAATTTCCCCCCAAATGAATTTCCTGGGGAAAAACAAACAAACGAAAAAATAATATATAAAATGTATTTTTGCACTTCTATTATTAATCATAAAAATCCTCCATACATAAAATAAGTAACCATTTTAAGAATCCTAACCCTACAATTTATTTACGTTGTTCTTATAATACAGTATTACATTATTTTGGAATTATTCAACTTTTTTTTCTGAATAAATTACTTCTTTCATGAACTGAATTCTCATTATGTAGAGAGTTGACATTTGCACACAGTAGATTTTAGCTTTTACAATATCTGGACTGTAATGAACTGACATTGTAGCCTTTCCCCATTTTTCCATGGTACCATATATATTAAATATCTGTAATCCACTCTTGACTTTGTGTGGGTTTTCAATTAAAATCTGAATGTCACCTAACAGCAACAGTTTCCCCATATAGATTTTGTCACAGCAAAGATATATGAATCTTAGGATAAGGCAGAAAGAACAGCGCAGCATCCAAAACATAGAAAAAAGTCTCCTTTAGAAAAATATTTACTTTTCTTCAGGTAACAATAATATTAATAACAATATACTACTGTGTTCCTGCTAGTATATTTTGGCAAAATTTTCTTACATAATTTTCTGTCTGTTTTAAACAATCTTTGTTTATCACACATTAGCTGCAGTTTATGCAGACACTGGGATCAGCAGATTGCCAGGAAATTAATATTACCTTGAAAAGATGAACAACTTTATTATATCTGAGACCAACCAGCAAAGCTGGTTTTATTCCAAAATTATTCCAAACTTCATGGAATAATTTTCCACTCACTGAGAGCAGAGGGATAACCTCCTTGAAAGAAAGCACACCAAAATACATCAAAAGTTCACTGTAAAATGGCACAAAAGGCAAAGAAGCACCACAAATCTAAACTGTGGTCTGTGATTGACACCTGCAGCATTTGTGACCTGTTCTACAGCCCGATTTCATAAGAGCTGCAACACACAAGATGTGTGCTAAAGTTGCCTATGATCACTCCAGTTCTTCTAACATGTGTGACCTTCCCCAAAAGCATCTATCATCAAAAAACTCAGCAAAATCATCAAAAATGCTAGAAACAAAGCTGTATTAATGATTAAAGAGCAAATGATACTGAAATTTTTATTTTAAAACAATTTTAAATATAAGGTTCAAAAATTTTTAAAAAGGAACCTCCATGTCCCCAGTAATCCTGATAAGAGACCAACAATCTCTGAATGCTTAGCAGGAAATATGTATGCATAGGAGAAATGACTGTGCTTATACCAATTAAAAGTGAATTTTTAAAAAAAAGTTACCAGAGAAACCTACAACTGGATTTATTCCCCCCATCATTATCTTGTAAAGCACTATCTACATTATCAAATTTCTGACTGCTGGCAAGTGCTGCATAAGTTAACACAGATGAGACCACTGGCATATTTCATCTGTTAATGCCAAGGCCTAAAACTACAATGCAGCTGCTGTAGAGAAAAAGTTGTGAACTGCAAGAAATATTGCTTTGTCAAATTCTTCAAATTTGCTGCAAAACTTCAGTAGCATTTTATTTTAGCTGTAGAACTTGCCAAAAAGCACTACAAATCATGGCTATGCAATTCAAAGAATGATCTCTGATATTGTCGGGGCATTCAATGGCAAGCATGTTTCATTCACACAGTGGTCTCTCATGCCTTGGTCACGCTGCACCATTAACTATGCTCACGGTAACATACTTGTAGGCAGGTGAGGGAAGTGCTGTTTCCTCCGTCAGTGTAGATAGCTGTGGATTTGACTTTTTTTCTGATACTGACTTTAGAACTGCTTTAGGAGAATTATCTGGAGTATAATACTGCTCTTTCTCAGGAGAAGAGAAAGCAAAAAAAAAACCCATCTGTCTGCAGTTAGAAGCTGAACTAAAATGTTAGAACCAGCAGCTATTTCTTAAATGTAGTTCGTGTCCCTAGACCTGCAACTTTAGGACACTGTCACGCCATCTGGCAGCTCTACCCAACACCTACATTTGTACAGTCACCATTTCAAGCAAGCCGGCAGTGCAAATTGGCAATGGTGTAGGCCAGGCCAACAAGATGCCTTCCAATCTCCACAACACTTTTCAAACCAAATGTAATGCTTGCAAAAATGCAAACAGATTCAAGTGCAGTAACTTTCCACAGCAACATGTTAATGAAGTCTTCTCTGCATGGATACCAAAGTACACGGATTACAGAATGAAGAACCTCAGCAGTATGTTCTCCACAAAGGAAAGTTTTAAGGGAATTCACATGTAATCAGTAAGTTAATTTTTAAGTGATCTTGATCCATCTGCAAATTCTAAACCCCTTACAGCTGGTGATGAGACAGGAGTAAAGGAGAATAATTTAAAATTTCAGAGTATAGTAAGAATAGACTCTCCTCATAAATGCTGGCAGTAAAAGCAAATTTAAGGCTAAGAGAGCAACACCTGCAGTACACAAATAAATTCTACCAGAAATTTCACCTAAGTTATTTCATTACAAGAGGCCCACAAGAAAGAAACACACAAGTATGTAATCATACATAATATGAAGCACTAAAGAGAAGTAAAAACTTTCCTTTTTTTCTGAACTAATTTTAAAAAATTATACGTATAGCTTATGGTATAAATGTCTTCATACTATATTACAAATACTTCCAAGGTTAAGTCATTTTTTTCTGCATTAACTGCAGATAAATCTGAACTTACCTCCCAAAGTGCTTTGAAGTCCTTCTGCTCAATTCGAAGGAGTTCACTATATTCCCTGGTAACGATGGTAGCATGGCGAGGAGTGTTATCCAGAATGGACTCTCCAAAAGCAGTTCCTATTCCAAGAGTGCATATTGTCACAGCATCCTTTGAATCAAAAAAAAAAAAAGGACACCTTAAAGATTTCAGGATGTTTCGAGAGTCTTTGTGTCTTATTTTCTAATAGCACTGCCTTAAGATTCTTCAGCAATCTGCTTAAAAAGAAGATTAATTTGTCAGCAACAACAAGAAAAAAAATCAATATGCTGACTAACAACATGGGAAGCTTTAATGTGGGAACGAGTGGGACTTCTGTTTTCTGTGACCATCAGTTGAATTAGATATTTCTGTCTGCAAAGCTGAGAACACAAGAATCACTTTCACCTTCAGAAAAAAACTAATCTCTGTTCATCCATCTCTAAACACTGCTGTGATGATGAGATTTTTAGAAATCTCATGATGAGAAGGTAACTAGAATCAGAAATGCAATCTCAGAATATAAATTTCTGTCCTACACAGGCTGCCCTCATCAGAAAGAAAATTTGCCCATTATGTTTTCTCAGTAAACATAACTTTCAGTTATAATATCCTCTTGTATTTATAATGCATTTCTTTATTGTACAAACAATGCACTTTTACAGTTGAACAAACTCTTGGCCCCTCTGTTGAAAATGCTAGCAAATCTTTCAGTTGTTAATAGATGTTTGCCAATTAACTACCAGATCAAAAAAAATTATTTTCACATAAATCAGGGATTTCAAGAAAACTATTAAAGTTCAAACAACCTGGAAAAGTTGTATCCATGTACAGAGCATTAAGAAGGGTCCCAAACAAGCAGCACAGTCCACTTCAAAGGAGCCTATATGAGCACATGCCATTCTAAATGATGTCTAAATGAATCTCCCTTGGCCAGGAACTCCTCTGTAGTAGTTCCAATAAAAATTATGAGCTACTGCAGACAAAAAACTAGACTACTAGCCATTAAACAACTTGCTGAATCAAGATCTTCAGATACATATTCTATTTTCAGCTTACAAGTTGCTTTGTTCCTGGTCACAGGCTTGAAGCTGAACACTCACATTTTCTAAGATGGGCCTTATCTGACTGTCTGTTAAGTAATTTTAAAAAATTAGCAACAGCATAAAAAATGTAAAATCATACAAACTGCACTTAACAAAGGAAACCATATATGCACACAGACAATTACACATTAACATATAAAAACACATGCTAACTTGATACAACATGGGAATACAGTTTAATTCTAAAATGTAGGATTCATGCAACATCTACAAAAATTGAAGCAGAAACTTCTGTTATCCTTGTGGCTGATAATCCAGGAGAGATGCATGAGCATATTTTAGCATCATTTTCTGGTTTTAGAATTGCAATGCTTTCCTTTCATGCATCTAATAAGTTATAATAGGCAAATGTTATTAAGACCAAGTTAGTAGCTTTATAATTGCAATACACAGACAAAAGCACATAATAGTCCAATTCTCTGAACCATAGCAAATTGCTCTTACACAGATGTAACCATATAAAATTGTGTGTTCAGGAAAACAACATCAATTATGTCTCAGAGAGGATCTAGGAAAAATTTACCAACTGTCAGAAATAAATTTTCAACAAAGGAAAATAGGAGCAGATTTTGTTTAAAAGAAAGAATATTTGCGAATGAGCACCTAGGCACCTAAATAGAAGTCTCTACAAACTATAACACAGGTTATACGCTGAAATCTGCCTTCCCAAGCTTACATTTCAGAGCTGAAACACTCTATGCATGCTACGATACTCACAACTGCACTCAAAGGAGCTACAAAGAAAATTGTGCCTACTGCTCACACAAAATTTGATCTCCAGATATCTAATACATTATTCTCAATCCTATTCAGAAAGTTCAGATAAAAGAGCTCTGCTCAGGGCAGGACAACCAAACAGCCTGCCATAAAAGAAGCTTTTCCTGTAGGTGAATCATAAACATTGTTTACATCTTCTAACTTCCTTCTCAGTCTCCACTCTCCCTTCAAAAAATAAAATCCTTTTAAACGTTTCACCTTCTCTGTTTACAACCCCAAAAAATAATCTTTAATAACAGAACAAACATGAGAAGAAAAAAGGAGCAGTGTTGGTTAAGAAATTACTTTATAACATAACTTCTGATGAGGCAGCTGTTAAGCTTGAGAAATAAATTAACACTGTGGGGTGTTAGGTCAAGAGGCTGGAATGGTCCTATCTACATTCATTAAAGGGAAGTCCAGGCTTCCATCAAGTTCTTTCAGATTTTTTCCCCAGCCATCACTATTCTCCAGAGAGATGCAGTGTCACAGCCAGCTGGGGTGCAGGCCTATACGTCTTCTTCGAGGCTTCAGAGCCCCATTTTCTCGCTACCCCTTGTTTATACATCTCCAGCCTCCTGGGGAATCAGGTGTGCTTCCTATTATGCCTGTTAACCTTACACTCGAGAATCTCCTGCTGTTCAGGGGAGACTTCATGAGGATTGCTGGCAGCTCAAAACCCAGTTTGCTGTTCCCCTCTGCAATCCCAGAAGCAGCAGGGGGTTCTAGTGGCCGGTAACCAGCTAACATTCACACAGCTATTTAAAAGGCAGTATTAGAGACTTACAAAGATGAGATTGCTTCCATTGCTACCTGCCCTCTGTACACACTATAAAACAGTAGTGGTCAAATCAGAGGCTGTTTGTGTACTCAGTTTCACCGACTCTAACCGCCACATGAGACACATGTAGGGAAAGCATTCTTAAACCTTTCCCTGACCCCCCCATCAATCTAAAACATGACCGAATTTGTAAGACCATTTTATGGAATGGATGAGAATCAGAAACAAGGCTCTGCTTTTTCCCTCCCCCACCATCACAAGGATCATCCCGTATCCTCCTCCCTGACTTGTGGCCCCTTCTGTTTCTCAACCTGGCAAGCGCAATTTTTGTACTGTGTATAAATAAAATCATGGTGTCAGAAAGAGATATGAAGAAAATGGGGAAAAACATTGCTAGTGCTAGGCTCAAATGGATTGGGGACATTTCTTTGAAATTTTAGTTTGTTCAACATTTTCAGTTTGTAAGGGAGCTGATGTAGCTAGATTGTTTTTAATTTCACCATTTTCCCACACCTTGCATCTTTATCTCACCTCTGCACCTGTGTCTCTCTAGGACCATACTATCTCTATGTTTAACCGGAGATTTGCAGGAGCTGGCATTTTGAGAAGTTTGCTTATTATTACTTTGACACAGTTCAGTTTGTCCTGAGCAAAAATTTCCTTTTATAACAGAGACACCAAGGATATACATGAAAGTAAACTATCTATGAAGTGATTTTTCTGTTCCATTTCCTTCACTTGAGTGTTTCAGCCATTCAGACAAGAAATCCTTGTCAAACTATTTCTAACAATAACATAGAAATACCTTCTGAACACACTAAAAATGCAGTTTGCAAACATATGTTAGGCCACACTCTTTACACAAGACAAGGTTATTTGCTCAAAGGAGGCATTACGCTTCTACAAAAGCTGTGAGCAGCTTCTCTTCTGGTACACAATTAAAATATGTATGGTTCAGATTAACTGTACTGTAATGCCACATTCATTATTCCCATACCTTTCTATCTGATCTTCTAAAAGCTATCTGCAATGTCTTGGACTTTTTCCTACGTCATCTGGCAGAGAGAAGTGAAGTGATTTTTCTACATTAACTTCCAATAAGCTAAGTTCAAAACCAAAATTAGCACAACCACAACACTGTGGAGCTCAGCATGAGTCAACACACTCTGCTTCTCAGCTTAGTACATTAGTTCAGCCAATCTCTGTGTTACAACGGGTACAGCAGTTCTCAAAGTAAAAAAATTAAAGCTAGCTTAGGCATATTTACACTACTAACAGTACAAACCTATGTCACAACTTCACATAGGTTATCTCCAAAATACATAATAGCATTTACATGCTGAAAGCAGTATTGCAAGGACTACCCTGTTTAAATCCCTTTCCTTGATGCCACTTCATCTTACCACATACCTCCTTTGTCCTCAGTTTCAAAGAGCTGAGAAATTCTTCCATTTCTTACATGAACATCTGAACCTCTTTCTTCACAGTCATTCTTCTCAGCAACCCCACTAACTTATTTGGCTTTTCATCCCAGCCCTCTGCATCTTCTTACAGCTGACACTGCTGTACCATCCAAGCACTCACGGTTCCTCCTTTAAAGCTTTTCTAAAAAAGGCTAATTGTTTGTTAAGTCAATGCCCTATGTTCAGTTTGGTCTGTTTTTAAAAACTGACCGGCTTAAAAAAACTCTGCCAAAACATAGGCAAGATAAGCTGGCAACAGGCCCCAGCACACACTATGATTCAGCTGGCAAAATACAGCAAAACTGCAGATCAAATTGCTATTTGGTCTTGGTCTTTCTTCTCTTCATTCTTTCATAGTTTATCAGAAAAATCTTTAGGGTAAAAGGCTCTGAATCTAATCCAGAAAATCACAGTGCTGCAGAATCTAACAATGTAACACTGATGCTTCTGTCATAATGCATTTATTCCCAGCTTTATTCTGAGACATTGCCAACAGTCGTCCTTGGACTGTTCATCTTCAAAACAGAGTTCAAAAATGAAACATGCACAAGGCAGTCTGCAGTGTTTTTAAGACAACACCAAACCAGGAATATCTCTAAGAGGAGCTTCTATTACTAGATATCTCAGCACTGGGTAAGCAACAGTGCCAAATAAAAATGAAATTCAGAATCTGATCATAACTGAGGGTAAAGACCTCTTTCTGATATATTCTACAGAGGCTGCATTTTCTGTTTATTTTGAAGGTAACTTAACTATGTCTTTCTGTGACTTTTAAGTACAATAGTTACCAGGGTATTTGTTACAAACAAGTCAAGGCAAGACCAAAACAGTTCATTACAGTTACCTCTGGAATTCACAGTGGGACGTTTTCACCTTCGAAAAGGTCCTCTTCAGTCTCTTCTTGATTGTTGAATACCCAGAAAAATCCATAAATAGTTTGCATAGAAAGCAGACTCCACTCAGGATGTACTGGATGAGTAATCCTGTCAAATCTCTGTAGCCATTCCAATGGCAAATGAAATTACCAGCAGATTTTACCAGCTCAGTGAAACAAAACTAACAGCAACAGCAAAATTTTCTCTGGCCAAACTCTTTATAGCAGGTGTGTATGGTAAATAGTCGAATACGATTTTCAAAGTATCCATTTCAGTACCGAGCACTGCCTGCACTCGGGTTTGCTATGTGTTCTAACACTGCCCTCTCGTGACAGAACACAGCTTTTTAAACAGAAAGGATTTTTCCAAACCAGTATGAAAGCAAGGCTTTATGAGGTCCTAAATATCTGTGTCTGTCTCTATTAAAGGACTTAAATCAATAGATGTGATAGTTCCTGTTATCATAACATCAAATAATAGTTATTATCAATATTTCTGCTTATATGAATTCTCAACTTGGTCCTAATCAGTATTACTAATATTTTCTGAGAGAAATCACAGGCATCTACATTAGTAAGCTGATGTGCAGCAAGAATGTGTGTGAATTAATACCTCACTATCTACCCCGAAGTCTTGATCCATTAGTACATGAAAATATAATTTCTAGTGCAAGACATGTTCCTACATGCTCTGTAGGAACAAAGGCTATTAACATGTTTTTAGTAGGGACCAAGTGCACAACAACTTACTGCACTCCTAATGAGAGAAAGCTACCAAACACCAAAGGTGACTGCAGAGTTAGCACACAGTAGCTGTTACACAATGCATTAATTCCTAGGCTTGATGAAATTTAAGTTCCCCAAGCAGACAAACACCTAGCAAAAGTGGGACTCATATTGAGAATTGATTTTCCGTACTTACATTAACACTGTAGGCATCAGCATATAACCATAGGATAACTCAAGCTGCAAGAAAACTCAGGAGGTCATCTAATACAACCTCCTGTTTATCTGAAGTATTAACAGTGTCACAATTAATTAGTCATGTCTAAAGAGATTTTAGCCAAGAGGAACCTAAATACAAAGTTAGCTTTTCACTTACTAGGAAAGATGGAATAATCCTGTACTTCTACATGAGTCTTCAAACTTCTAAACTCAGGTAACTGTTATCTCTTCTGCTCTGCTGGAAGTTTCTCATTAGCATTAGTGCCATTTATGGTATAATAGTAACAGCAGAGTGATTAGTCATTATTACAACTTTGCAAAGGAACCTTTCGCTCCTGGGTGATGTGATTGGAAAACGTGCTCCAAGCACCCCTGCATCTTAAGCACTGGTCATCCATTCCCAGCTGGGAGCACAATGCTGCCAACCGGGTGTGCCAGGGCTGCTCTGACAGCAATACAACACCGTATTTCCTCCATCATCTGGGTTTGTAGTGAGCACAGCAGGCAGGGAGTGCTAGCAAGTACTTCAAGAATGACCAGTACCATGCCAACAAGAAAATACAGGCAAGACTGGAACCACATTCAGGAGCTACAGGCAGGAGAACGAGCAGGAGACTAAGAATGGACAAGGAGGGACATGGTATAAACAACAGGCTGGAGCAAAACCAGAGAAAATGTTGGACTCAAAGAGTGTTTAGGAGTCCACAAACATCAAAATTATCCAGACAGGAATGGCAAACGCACAGGCTGCTGTCCTTTAGGCAGTGAGGCTGTATTCTATGGCAACTAGGCAGTGGTAAAAATTCAGATCATTGTTCATGTGAGAAGGAAATTAGAAGTAAGAAATAACTGCAGAATATATTTTCTAGAACTAGAATTACATGAACTGTAGCTCAATAGCTTCCTACTGGCAGGAAAATTAAATTAACCTGAACAAGAGGAAAAAAATATTTACATTATATTCGTTAAAAAACTGAAGTGTTCCATACTCCGTCTAATGGAACAAATCAACACTCCAAAGAGATTCTTAATTTAACATCCAGATTGTGCAGATGTATTCCTTTCTGAGTCAGTGAAGAGCATTGATTCTTCACAACAGTTTAGTGCCATCTTTTGGCAAACACCGGAAAATCCTGATTGCTTTAGACCTGCACAGAAAAGGGTCTCATAAGAGCCCAGCACTGTTCCAAATTGTGACAATACCAGTGACAGCCAGGCCATGCCAAGAATTGCTCAAATTAAGCTAATTATACTCTCAATCAATCTCTACTTAGTGCAGTGAAGAGGTTGCTAAAAATAATGATATGAAAGAAGTTTTGCATCTATCATTCTACTGCAGGAAGACCCAGTACTCACACACTGCCTTGACTTGCATTCTGACCCAATTTCATTGGTGATGCGACGCTCAACAAAGTGAAAAAGAAACAGTTTCTGCTATGAGCAAAAAACTTCCTTCAATCAGCTAAACTTTGGGCAAAGAACACACCACCACCATCCCCTATTCAGTCACCACCCCATTCAGTCCAGGTGGGGAAAATGGGTAGTGGTCTCTATCAGGTCCTGAGTAGCTACATCATTCATGTGAAGGCACAACAAGTCCCATATCAGAGGTACAACCCCATGCTGAGCTACAATCATGGGACAATCACAGATCTCAAACATGGGAGCTGGGAATGGACAGGATGCCTTCCCAGAAGACTAAGTTCAAGCAGCAAGGGCATGACTTGTCAGCATGACTGGACAACATGGATGGCAGACTCCAGGAGAAGTATCTCATCCTTTTGGATTTTTATTTACTCTAAATTTTATAAATCCAGGAGCACCAAGCTACTGAGAAACCACTTGAAATTTGGGGAGAATTTTACTTGTTCTTCTTTTTCTTAACCCTGAATAGGTATTACCTATAGGCTTCTTGTCCAACATGGCAGCAGTTCCAGTAACCTGCTATTACTAAAATACTTCCCCATTTCTGCAGTGGAGACTGCATTATGCTGTTATTAGACTGCACTGTTAGTAGGTTTGGTTTGAGCTTTCTGAACAAGAACAGAATTAAAATGTTTCTATGGAATGAATTACCAACTCTGAGATCTTTAGCACAACTTCAACAGCACTTTTAGAAAAGACAGAGCAGTCTTGTTCCACTTTAAAATGTGGACCACTTCCAGGGCATTACATTTCAGTTTCTTGAAATCAATGGCATGATTTGCCTTTCTTAGACTAAGGACAACTGAGACTAAAAGAGACTCAGAGAAACATATACATCCCTGTGACATGACAAAACATCCGTACAGAATGTGTCGTTATCTACCTTACCATAAGTGATATTCTTTCTTTGTACTACTGACTGGATGGTTTAAATGAAAAATCTGTTTTACCTGGTGGTTGCTTGTATCAGACACTTTCACATCCAGTGATCCTGTCAGGACAGCATACCAATTCGTCCCAATATCACCCTGACGGAATACTGGAAAGATGAAATCTTGTAAATCAGAGCTATCACTTTAAGTTTAGGAACAGTAACAAACATTTTCCCACATATTACTGCCCTCCTGCAGTCACTGCTGGCATTATACAATTTGTCATATGAGATTACTTATTTACTATTACAGTAATATTTCCAATGACACTGAAAGGCACATATTTTAGTAAGCTAGTCAATACACTATGGAAACAATGAAAGCACATAAAACTGCTTCACTGTTCTCCCCAGTTTGCTTCTGTTCTACTGTTCTCTCAGTTAATTAACCAACCAAAGAAACAAAACAAACAAGGAAAAAGGTTGCCTGAACAATGTCCCTTTGAAATGCATAATCTTCCAATGCAGACACAGCTACCACTGAATTCAGTAAGAGTTCTGGCTGAACAGCAACTGCAAGACTGTGATGTCCAGGCATTCCAACTGTGTGATTACAGAGCATCAAAATCCCTGTTACTCTAAGCAAACCCCAGGGCTGCATACCAGATTTACCTGAGGTGTTTCTGGGACTTTACTAATACCACAGGTTTTCATCAGTTATTCCCCTGGTCCGCATTCCCACAGGACTACCACTTATTTCCATCTCAGCTTCACAGATCAAGCACAGGTGTCCACCTACATCTGGCCCACGGGCTGCCAGAGCATGGAGCTGTTGCACCCCGCGGCAGTTTGCAGCTCTGCAGGTCTGGCTTGTGCTAGCCAGGGTGCCTGGAAATCACACGCTATCAGTGATGTGCCTCGCTGATACCTTTGCCCCTGACAGCACTAAGCACTGGCAAACACGATCAATTATACATTTACAGGGGAAGAATGAGGCTTAAGTCCAATGACTGGCTTGTAATCTTCCAACAGAACAGTGGCAGCGTCTCACATCCAACTGTATGCCTTGTTACCATAGATTCACTACACACTGCATTGGTAGAGCAAGCAGCACTTTAGCTCTGCCTTGCCCCCTGACTGTGACTGTAAACATTCCACTGATTCTGCTCTCATCAATTTCTTAAAGACAATCACAGCCTAACCCCCAGTTTTATCTACATAAAACAGATAATCATATGAAACTGTCTTACATGTGATTCCTTTTTCCAGATTTTCATAATATCCACAGAGACATATCTGCTGGAGAAGGTTTGGATGAAATTTCTCAAAAGCTTTCACTTCTTTCAGTCGTGTGAATATTATATCAACATCTTCACTAGAACGTTCCAAAGGCCTGCAAGAAAACAAAAGACAACATTCTCAAGGACTTTATCAGAGAAACATCCCCACCTGCATGCACCGAACTTACAAACGTTTGCATTAAATATCACACTATAATACAAACCAATTAAAATGCATTTCACAACTATACAATGAAACCCTTCCAAGACATCCTAACAACTGCCATCTATCAACTTGAGCATGATTCTTATCATTTCAACACAGGCAGTGTCCAGAAGCCCATTTAGCACCAAAGTCCTGATGTAGCATCACTGTAAAAGTATATACGATTATACAGTCCTTATCCTAAAGACCTTAGAATGATAATATAGTTTTAGGTTTGTAAGGGAACATTTACAAACAGATGTCCAAACACACAAGAGGTCTATGGAATCAGTGCCCAAAACAGATGTTCTCTATCTGGCTGAATGGAAAGCATTAGATACCAACAGTAACTCCTATATCCATGCGTCTCTTCTGCATTTTACTGATAACAAAGTCAGTATAAACTGACTTTCCTCTTCTCACTTGAAGGAAGAAAGACAACTTTAATAAGTATATTCTCTTCCATGAAGTTTCTGTCTCTTAGTGTTGGACAAATTAAATATGCAAGCAAGAATCTTAATTTTTCATTGGTAACAGTCAAGAGTTTTAATTCAAATGTTTAAAATATATAAAATCTATGACAGTAACACCTTTTTAAAAAAACCCAAGATTTCAAGAAAAATAAAATTTTAGAACTCTCTACAACAAAGCAGCGTGTAGACCAGCAGTTCAGCAGGTTCAGCATATTACTACATATTTATGAAACGGAAGTGAATTACCTCTGTAACACACTTCAAACATGATTATCAAACATTATGAATCAGGAGGTAAGCCAAACACTAGCTGACAGCATTAGAAAAAAAAATTTTATAACAAGACTAAATGCCAACCACTAAGGACAGGAAGAAATGGAATTTTCCTAGGACATCATGCTGGATCAGATGCAGAAATTATTCATGTATAAAAGCATAACAAGAAGAGAGACAACTGTTAGTAATCATTAGACCTATCACTCACTCAAATGTTGCTAGTTAATTTTACTGACAAAAATGTCCTTTCCGCTAGTGGATGAGCTTATAATGAACAGAAGTCAGGTAGCTGCAATGAACAAAGACTAAGTTCAGAAATACATATCTTCATTCATCTTATTGTTATACCCACAGCATAAGCACTCTTTCCAACAAGATTTTTTAAAGATTCCTCTTTGAAATCAAAGACTTTAAGGAATCCAAATCTTTGTCTCAGTGACAAAGCCAGATCCTACTTGCATTGAATCTCTGCATCTGATCTTTCTTACTAAATTATGTCTAGGAGGGATTAAATCTCTATCCTCATTTATACTCCAATTTACCCTTATTAACTACAGATGAGAATAATAATTCTCTGGTGCATGCAGCTGCTTCTGTATCTCAGTGACATCCTCTTACCACTTCAAACTACAATCAACTACAACAGTTCTCTTTTGAAATATTTCAAGTAAGATTTTCACCCATTTCTTTTTTTCTTGACTGTGCACTAGCTGACAAGTACTAATAAGCATTAACTCTCTTGTCAAAATCCTTTTAAGAAGATTAGGAGGTGCAGCTTGCAAACAGATTTAAAATCTACTTATACAAGATCCCTACCCAAACTACACTAACTCTTGAAACACTATCTTAATTTATGGACTTTCAAAAATAACAGCAATACCCAAGAAGTCAAAAAGGTGAGATTGTTCTCAGAAAATCCCCTTTTCCTAGAAAAACTGCATCTGAGACTGTTTCATTCCTACAACTGCTCATAGCACTCGATTTGAGTCAGTCATTTCATTTGCACAGAACTGACTATAGGATCTTAGTGTTCAGTGGTTTTAATAGTTTGGTGCAGTCAGACGTGGAAACAGGAAACAGAATCAGAAAACAGCATGCATCAGGTTAATCAACACTGCTGTCCCAGTGCTCTTTCTGAAACGTAAGTGCAGAAGCCTTTTCCATTTCTGATCCTGTCTAAAGGACAAGTTTTGGGGGGATTTAATTCATAGGCTGTGTAGCATTTTTCCCTGAGAGTTGCTCAAGGGACAGGGTTTCTGTCTAGTTCAGAAGAAGGTGAGGGCAGCGCTCCCCTCCACTGATATGGCAAGGAGTGTCATGTGCCAGGTGGATGAACTGCAGGAAAACCTCTTTCTTCTGATGAAACTCCTTCAAGGCCCCAGTAAAGTGAGTCACCATGGAAGGATGAGCATTCTCACAGATAGCTGAGCCACGCTTTTTAGTTTAAAACATCAGTGGGAAACCAAACTCCAGATATACTGGAAAAGTCAAAGTTGTGTGTTCCTAGCAGCTTACTTTAGTAGACAACTGAGCTACAGCCCTTTATATCAGCAGCAGTTACTTCCACTCAGAGTACATCACTTTCTACAGAGCATCTTTTAATAAAATTATCATCATTATAACTTGTAATTACCATTAACTTAACATTAATTATCATTAACTTAACATTAATCTATTTATGATGCCAAATTTTGTTTTCTGTTTCCTAAGTACAAGCTGCCTAACCTGGAACATAAACAGGACAGGACAACATAAATTTATTTCTTCATCACAGCTATCTTACCATAAACTTGGTTTTTGTAAAGGATAGTTTGGAGTAATATTTAAACAGCTAATGTTATAATATAGTCCTTAGAACATTAAAGATTCAATCTATTAATAAAAAAGTACTACTGACGGCAGATGGAGAATTACTCAAGCTTTATTTTCACTGTAGTCACAATTTACAAAGGCAATGGTATTAATCCAGAAAGGAACCATTCCCCAGAACAGGAAGACAGGCTGCAAAAGTCAATCCCAAGAATATCCCTACACTCCTAATATGGCTCCAAAAGCCTCTGGAAAGACTTTTCCAGATACCTTATCTGAGTACCTAAAGTCACCTCTCTGTGATCACCACTGTTGTTCAGTCTCACTGAGCTTAGTCCTCCTCTGCTAAACTACTGCTGGTGCGGATTTGTTTTTGTTCTGTTCTGTCATATTGATGCTGATGCCACTGAAGTGTCCCTTCACTGCTGATGCTGCAGAGTTACAATCTCATATCCATGAGCAAACAAAGTCAAAAAACACATTTCAGTGAGTCTTCAGCTACCACTGGATTTTCTGATAAAGTTTCTGTCCTGTACCCATTCCTGAAATCTCAAGACCGATGTATGGAATTAGGACCATAGGTTAATCTGAAAGTATGAACAACTATATTAAATCAATTAAGATTCTTCAGCTCTCGTTTGGTAGATGTATGAGCTAGAGTAAAAGCATTTTAAGGCAAGACCACCCTTGTTGTAGAAAATCTATGACTCCATCCCAGTGAAGCACCTCCTCCCTAGACTACCCCACCCAATTTAAAATAAACTTTAAGTCAAACTGTACTGACATCTCATTTCACTGTAGCCAAAGTGAGGGGGGCACTTCAAGAGTTGCAAAGCAGGGCTACCAAAAAAATTATTAGGAAGAGATGAATAAGCAAGAGTAATTTATTTTCTCTACCCTACAAGCTTTTGCTTTGACCCCAAAATGCCTTCTTATTTATATTACTAATTTGCCTCTTCAGAGCACAGCAAGTGATTAGCTCTCAGTAATGTTTTCACACAAGACATCATCTATCTTCTGCTTCTTCGATACAACATTGCAGCATACATATACAAGTGACAGCATCAATGCCAGTTGCACATTTCTACTCAATTATGCCAATAAAGCTTTTTTTAAAGATTATTTTACCCCTCCTTATCTGGATGTGAAGATTTCAGGAACATACTTTATAGAGATAAAACAATTTTCTTGACAATGTCTGTTTGACTATCTGTAAAAGGCGATTATAAAGAGAATCTGCCTGAAGTCTATCCTCCTAAGGCTGTTCAGCTCAACATGAGCTGGCAGTCCTGAAAGCCAGCCACATCCTGGGCAGGATCAAAAGCAGCGTGGCCAGCAGGTCCAGGGAGCTAATTCTCCACTTCTACTCTGCTCTCAAGAGACCCCATGCAGAGCACTGCATTGAGCTCTGGAACCCCCAACATACTAAGGACACGAACCTGCTGGAGCAAGTCCAGAGGAGGGACATGAAGGTGATGAGAGGGCTGGAGCTCCTCTCCTATGAACACAGGCTGAGAGAGTTGTTGTTGTTCAGCCTGGAGAAGAGCGGGCTCCAAGGAGACTTTAGAGCACCTTCCAGTACCTAACAGGGCCTACAAGAAAGCTGGAGAGGGACAAGACATGTAGTGACAGGTCAAGGGGCAGTGGTTTTAAACTGTAAGAGGGTAGGCTGAAATTAGATATTAGGAATAATTCTTAATCCTGAGGGTGGTGAGGCACAGGAACAGGTTGCCCAGATCCTGTGTATACTCCATCCCCGGCAGTGTCCAAGGCCAGGTTGGCTGGGGCCCTGAGCAACCTGAGCGAGTGCAAGGTGTCCCTGCCCATGGCAAGGGGGGTTGGAATGAGACGATCTTTAAGGTCCCTTCCAACCCAAGCCATTCTATAATTCTCTTTCTTCTTTTTAAATGCAGACTACACAAGCTCAAAGTTCAAATACAGACAGAGCATAACTGTTACAATTCTTCACATACATGATCTGGGCAAAGTATTTCTGTTCACATGCAGTATCTATAGCTTTACAAAATAACCTATTTTGACGATTTTAAGATTAAGTATTTGAATGTTTATGTAGTATGTTATGAAAGACTTGTTAATCTAGAAGAAAGGAACAAGTCGGAGCTTTTTGGTTTGCTTTTATATAGTTAATCCAACTATAACCTATTACTTTCTCTGTTACCATATGTCCTTTTTTTTTTTTTAGGGTTTTTCTCATAGTGGGTTTGACACTCGAGAAAGAAAAACCAGAATATATGTGGTTTTACCTTCTTTGCCGAGATGCCTCTAGAATTTTAAAATGTTTATTTCTATAAAATGTGTTCAAAAACCTGAATCCTGCTCTAACTGAATGAAAGTATTGAATTTCCTTCCCTTGATCTTTTTAACTTTTTAAAACAGCAGTATTTCAATTCAGACAGCAATGAACAGCCCACGAAAGATGAGCAGATGGGTCTATTTCTTCCACTGGTGAGACTGTTTGTAGAAAACAGCTGAAACACTAGAACAGACAAATAAAATGAGTTCATCGCTGGGTTAAAACTGAAGCATTAATGCAAAGATGCAAAGGCAAACTCTATGAGCTGGAAAGTACCAGTAACCACTACCATGGACCATTTAGTGAATTTAATAGTACTTGAAAATATGTGAAACACGAGCAAGGAGACAGCACCAAGGAATGCCATTTAAACCAGATCATTTCTCTATGCTCCCTGTACTTTCTCCTGTCCTTTCCTGACATGCAGATAAACAGTGTTGTAGGATGCAGAAAAATACCAGTACCAATATACCATGTTCCCTTAGTGAGAGCAGGACAATACTGAAACTCTCTCCTCCAGGCAATGCTGTAAGGGTCTTTAACTTTTAATTTCTCTTTGAGAAAGGAAAGTTCAGGAGAGAAATACCAGTGATCTATCAAAGCATTTTAGACCTGTAGTGAGACACTTAAATGCTAAATATAAATGAAGTTACTTTTAATCTGAAGTTGTTTCCAGGTAAGGGTTTACTTCAATGGCAACAGAAGGTCATTAACTCCCACCAAAAGGCACTTTTCACTTGTTACAGTATTACCAAATCTGTTTTCAACACTCACATTTCAGATCCTCTTTCCCTTGTCAAGGAAAAAGCCTCATCATGATTCTTTCAAACAATAATCAAATTCATATTCTTTTCTCTTTATTGTAATTTTAAGAGACTTTGGGATTCCAGCTCTCATTTCATCTGACAAACAAAATAAAATTTTATTTAAACACTGTTCCCTAGGTCTCCTACATACCCAAATCATTCTGGAGTTCAAAAAAACAAAAACAAAAACAAAAAAAGCAACACAAGTAAAAATTGCTGATGCTTAGATTTCAATAAATTACTACTGTCACCTACACTCAGGATCCCTGTGATAATCTCTCAGGTCCTGCTACACAAGGCACAAGACATACTGTAGGTAATCCTGATCTACACAGGTACTGAATGACCAGCCAGTTAAATGCAAACTGACTGGCTGCCAGCTGCAGTCAGACAGAATTTGTTATAGTTCAGTTCTGTGTAGTGAGGACCAAAAGAAGGCAAATATGGGGGACTCTCCTTTACCTACCTCATTATCATATTACTCAATTAACTCAGTTTGATCGATGCACTGAAAAATTATTGGAGAGTTAAACGGAGCAAGTGTGCTTCATTTCTTTACATACCCTGATCTACAAATTATGCATCCTTCCAAAAGGTCAATTTTTAGGTCTGTATATACAGTGGAATGACAAAAGACACATTTATTAATTACATTCATAAAGACTTATCTCAAGTTAAAAATACACTACCTGAACAATATAGCTCTAGTAGGAAATAGTCTTTTTCACCTTCATTTGCTGTCTAGAAAGACAGAATACTTCAAGAGAAATAAAAATGCACAGTTATGTTCTTTCATTTATGAGCATTTTTACATATCATGCATGCTTTGCAACCAAGATGTGACTAAACCTTATTGAATTAAACCTCCAAATTTCATAAACATAAACTGGAGCTCAGGACAGTTAAAATTCCATTTGACAGAAGTAAATCCAGATGAAATTACATTAACTAGCACTGTAGCTTCACAATAAACATTTAAAGCACTTTAATATGAAGACAGACTCTGAGATACACTGCAAATGAAATTTGTAATTGAACAATATGCACAAGTGATGATAGCCCTCAATTCAAACTCTGGCCACCACTATTCACCAATAACACCATGCCAAATGCACCTTTCCTGATTTAGGATCTGCATTGTTACAGCTAATGAAAATTTAAAATTTACAGCAACAATGAAATAAGTTTTACAGATTTACACTTGCACACATTTTGACAACTGATGAATTCAAAGATGAAAGGCAATGTCAGCTCAGGAAACATTCACAGATATTGATAAAGCAGCAGAAATAGTAATTGATCATGCCAAATACAGTGCAGAAAATACAGCACAAAGGAAGTATCATTAGATTTATAAGCTTTGTTAAATGCAGCAAATTGTAAGATGCAGACAAAAGCAAATGTCATGCTGGATAAGAAAAATACTTGTATTTGGAAAATATCTGGTGAACACCTGACTTTGGGGGCACAATTTCAATTAGCTGGTTTGTAGGTTTTTTATTCCTCTACTGGAATATGTAGTTTTGTTACGAAAGAAATTTAATCTGCTCAGAGTATAGGATTTTAGAGATCAAATCCCAAAAACATGTCAGAAAGAACTCAGGCAACAAGAGTTTAGACATGTTTGCAGTATGGTCTGGTGCAAGAGAAAACCTACAGTTGCACATGTAGCATACCAATCGTGCAGCCACTTGACAAGACTACCAACCAAATTTGAATATATCATGTCCTAACAGGCATATGCACATACTGCCTTGCTCTGGTGGGCTATGACAATGTTTATACATGCTGGGGTAATCACTTTCTCTTCCTCTTAATACCTGTCAATAGCACAAGTGTGTAACTTACTGCAATCACATGTAACAAATGGAAGCCGATATTACAAATGCCTAATCCAGAGAGCTAAGAATAAAACAGCTTGAATTTGTTTAAAATACAACTCCTGCTCTCACTAGGATCTAATCTGAATTCATATATTTGATAAAATGCACAGACCTACAAACTTAACAATTATTTTGGTTTCTCTAAGAAAATATGGAAAGGAAAAGGGCTTTTATTATTCATCAAAGACTGCACCTTTGCACTGGACTAGAAAATGAGGTGCATGATGTGGAAAGATAAATTTGTTATTCATCACTCTCAGAAGATTGCACCCTCACATGAGCACCAGAAAGCACTTAGGCTATGTCTATACAGCTGTCTCTGAGTTTCCACATCCACTGCAGTGCCTTCTGCTGCTATATCCCCACACAGACTTGATCTAAGCATATACCAGCTTAGTCACACACTATACAAAGAGAAAACATGAAGCACACAAGCCAACCAGAACTGCAGTGTATGTCCATGATTCTGTTCAGATCCAAACCACATGAAAACGGTCATATTCCTATGGATTCGTTACAAATAAAAAGCAAGGGAGAAACTCATACAGAAGACAGTGAAAGTTTTACCAAATGCACAAAAATATATTTTAAAATAAAATAGCATCATAAAGCAACTCTATTCATAATATTGCCTGATTATAAATTTATATCCCATTATTTTTGACATGATTAAAGGCTATAGAGGATGACAAGCATTTTCTCTATTTATTTTACAACAATTCTTTCAGAATATAAATTCTTTATTCTAGCCTATCTGTATGCTCAAAAGGGATCCCTTGTTTACTACTAAGCAAACAAAGCTTGCATCTCAAATACATGTTACACTGAACTTAAAAAAACAAGTCCTGATTCAAATATGTTGCTGTTATGTTATGTAGCTTCAACATGAATTTACATTCAAATCTATGGGAGGAAAAGGTCTGAGATACTATCCGGTATGCATTATTTCAGTTTTTTTAGACATACATGATGCAAGACTAACAAGGGTGACAAGGTTTTAAAGGTTCAGTATGTACAATACATCCTTGAAAAGCCCATTCCTACTTAAATAATTTCTAAGTCATTAGGCAAAGATCATAACATTCTTAGCACAACAGGCTAGAAAAGTTGCATGTTTCACCCTGTAATCCGCTCCTCCAGGCTGCTGAGGCACTGAAGGCTACATTTAATTCAGAGAAAAACACAAGATACCATAGCCAGGTATGAAATCCTGGGATCTCTAGCAGTTGTGCATGCTGTACATCCTTAAAAGTTTGCATCTGGATCCAATTAAAACAATTAACTGAATTCATAAATGTGATCAGGTTTAGAGAAATAATAGTTATGCAGAAAATACCTTATCTACCATTCATTAAAGATACGTCACCATGGAAATTTCCTGGTTAGATAGGTTTTGGTGTGAAAGATGAGAATAGAGGAGACATTCTTCCTAGTTAACTGTCACATATGCAAAAATCAGTGAGCATTTTTTAATTATGTGCAGAGCAGACATACAGAAAAGTGCTAAGATTAGAGGGATACTTCTGCTCCCTATGAAATCAGTGGTAAGGCAACTATTACTTCAAATGTAAAAGGAGCAGTTTCCTTAAGAGAAAAATTATTTACATCTCCAGGTATAACCAGGATGAATAGTTGCTCACTGCTGATCCTCTCTCCTGCAAAAACAAAATATTCTTGATAGAGCACAGTGTTCTGAAATTTTCCTTACCTTTACACTTGTGCCTTTATATATAAATACTGTCCCATGTATTTGATTTTTTAAGTGTGGATCTTTGACTTTTGTGGCCAGTAACTACACATGGAAACTGCATGGACAAAGCACTGGTAGTCCCAGCCCACAGCACCCTACAGAGTAATAACATTTCTCCTGTAACATTCTGGCAGTTCTTCATTTTCATATGTGCTCTAATTTTATATGTTAGTAGTTCCACTTTGACACATGATTTGGGGAAAAACCTGAAGAACACATACAAAATACATAATTTCTATACATGATGTGTTTTGCTATTTCCATTTCAAATTCAATTCCTTTTTTTCCCCCATAATTATATTGGATAATCCATATTACATGTTATTTTAATTGTCTTTGTTGAGGTTCAGTTAACATTCTAAAGCATACCAGTTTTAGAACTGTCTTCCTCCTGGAAATATATTCATTGACTAAAACATACTAAAAGTCTACTCATTATTCAGTAAAAACACACGGTACTCTACAGAGAATTGACTCATTAAATGATCCCATATTCACAGAATTGACACCTAGGATAGAAAATGCTATACAATTTTTAAAAGGCTTAAAATACATAGAAATTGATAATAATTCAAATGAGTACACTGATAAGATTATCTACAGAAAATAAATACACTTTAGAAATACAAGTAAGTTAATTAAAAACGCTTTATCCAAGTTTTTAGGTGGAAAAACAGAATAAAACGCTTAAGTGTACTTCCTATGATCACAAAGCAGCGCATAGCAGAGACCAGGAAAAAACCTACAATCTTTCATGTATGGGTTTGTCCTACACACAGACGGCCTTCTGGGAAAGGGTAAGGCATAATTCTTAGGAGCACTTGGAACTGATTCTTTCCACTCAACAAATTGGTGCTATTTGCTTACTCCAAATAACAAAAAGTGAAAGAAAAGTTGCATCTTAATAGCTCTAATGAAATTTGTGTTACAGAAAGGGTCAGCATTATTAATTTTCATACAAAATAATGACAGAGAGATTTCTAAATGAAATGCCTCACATGTGTTTCCTAAATACATCATCTACTCCCCAAGGCTATGTACTTCATTAAGCCTTGAATTTTAGTTTACAATTTATATCTCACAGTGTATTGCATTTAGGAAAACAAAAATGACAGGATCACCTATCTAAAAGTACTGAGATTCATACTCTCCTTCACATCCACTCAACGTCAATTTATAGATAGGCCTCACTTTGGTTTTTGTATGGCTAGATGACCATCAACAGTTCTGTTCGTATTTACTTTACGAGTGCTTTCAACATTTATACACATTATTCGACCTCTAAGAGGTTAGTCTTCTCTTAAGTTACATGTTACAGAGGGGGATCAGTATCTGTGGTAGGTGTCTAGAGTGTCTAGACCAGAAGTTTCATTAACTTACAGTTTGCTACCTGGACTGTTATGGAAAACCTAATCAGAAGTGCAGTCCTACAAGACTAGAAGGTTATCTGGAAAGGGGGGAAACTATAAGAAGGGGAAGGTTCCTTCTATATGCACAAAGGGTTCTCTCCACAGCACAGCTCCAAATGGTACCACCTGTCAAAAGCTGGCTCATGATGCTCAGCAAACTGCCATACATTATATACAATAAGGGAATTCTCTCCGATAGCTTTGTTTTGAGCCGCATAGGGTACCTATGGTCTACATTTTTGTTAATTATATTCCTAGACTACAGGAGACACAGTGAGTGTTCAGACACCAAATGACTTCTGAACTAATCCAGGAATCGAAGGTACGAATACAGCAAAAGGCGTTCAAACAACCCACCACGCGACTCGACACTGCGAGACTTTGGGCTGCAGCACCCGAGAGAAAGCATTCTAGCGAATTTTTAATTATTATTTTTTAATAATAATTTGCCCATATATCTGGCAGCGCCCACACAACCTCTGAGCACACTGAGCCAGCCGTGCTTCCCGCCCACGCGGTGCCGCCGCCCGCCCGCACCTGACCCGCAGCCGGGGGACAACCGCGGGCCCCGAGGCGCCGCAGCGGCGACAAGAGGGACTTGTCCTTTCCCGCCCGCCCTGCAGTGATGCTGGGCGGGGGCTGTACAGCGGCTGAGGGAGGCGGGGGCGGTGTGCCGAGGGGAGGGGAGGCAGCGGCCGGTGCGCTGGGGCGCCGTGAGGGCAGGCGGAGGGCTGACGAGGGCAGAATGCAGCGGGTCTGCCGTGGCCGATACGGCGGGTCCCCAGCTGGCAGCCCCAGGCCCTCTCCCCTCCCCGGAGCTCCCCCTCCTCCACCACGTGCAGTATTTTCCCGGCGGGGAGCAGCGATCCCCGTGGGGACTGCCCGTCCCCTCCGCTGCCCGGAGTATTTCCAGCCCTCATCTTTGCCCGCCGCCCTGGCTTTCCCCAGGCGCTTTGCTTCCCACCTGCACGCTCCTTATGTAAGGCAGGATCTGATGGGGGGGTGTCAGCGCGCACACACACATACATGCATGCATACACACAGCATCCCTCCGCAGCCGCTCCTGGGAAGATGCCGATACCTTTTATCCAGGCACGCGATCCACTCGCCGGAGGACGCAGAATGGGAGGCGTGAGCGGCGACCATGTTGGACCGAGATCAGGTTGCCGCGCCCCCGGCTGGCGGCGGCTCCCCCCGCCCGCGCGCCGGTCGGTCCGTCCGTCCGTCCGTCCGTCCTCGCTCCCTCCCTGCGCGCACGGCGCGATGGGCTCGCCCAGGCCCCGCCGCAGCGGCGGAGCGGGTCCGCCCGCCGCCCTCACGCGTCCGCCGGCGCCCGGGCTGCGACCTGGGGCCGCCGAGATAACCCGGCCCTGCTTCAGCGCAGCCGGCAGGGAGCGGCCCGGGGAGGGGGCGGAAAGAAGTCACTCCCCTTCTAAAAGGTGGTGTGCCCCCCCGGCTTTCGTGAGCTCCTCCGTGCCCACAGCTGAACCTGGCTTATTGATCCCTGCCCTTGCTTCACCAGAGATGTCCTTGACTGGATTTGAATTGGAGGGGCAATACATGCGTTTCAATGGAAATAAGCAGCTCAGGAGTATCTTATCAGCACTCCAGAGCACTGTGTGTCGTCCCCCCACACCCATCAGCAAACGCACAGTAGGTGAGTGAAAGGAAGGTGCAGTCCACATTTCAGGATTTTTCCTGGAGCCTTCCTCGATTCTGCTGTCCATCCTGTCATCCCCCATGCAACTGTGTGCTAAAGCCTCTCATTTTTTGTAGGTGAAAAAATGAGCTGGGCAGTACTGCCTGTGAATAGGATTTGACCCTCGGAAAGATCCCAACACATAGCATGAGAGAGGTGAGTCCAGTGTAGTGAAACACACCCACACCTTTCTGTTGTGCTAGTGTGGCCTGCAAAGTGCAGGGTTTTTAATGATACTAATGTATACATGATTTTAAAACTGATGAGCAAGAGGAAGGAATTCAGAGCAGCAGGTCTCCCTGTTTTGCAAATTCTACATTAAATATTTTCTATGAAATATTTTCTACAAATTGTTTCAGGTTCTAGACAGTATCTTCCCAAGTAATCAGTGTATGACCATAAGCTTCCACTTACAGTCAACACAAATTGCCTTGAGTACCTTGCAAGAAGGGTAGGAAGCTATACCACTGTCAGCAGGATGTTTGAGGTTACATGCAGGTGATAACAAAGTAAAACTGTGCCTTCCTTCAGGCTCATAACTCCTCTCTGCTCTACAGTGTGGGGACCAATGATTAATTCAAATGGTGATCATCTGCCAGTGCCTTTCAGACTTCTCCATGGGCTATCTTCTCTGCCTTCTGTTGTAATTTCTTTGGTTGTACCAAGTAATTTTCTTAAATACATGTTCTACTTCACATTTCACATCTGCGTTTTAGTTGTTAGCATTGCTGCCACAGCTTCTTTAGCACTTTAAAAGAAATAACTGTTAACATTGGGATACTGAACAGTAAGATGAAAAATCTAAGGAAATGTATCTAAAGATCCCTTTTGCTAAATGGATACAGCTAAGAAATTGGCATAGCAGAGGAGAATGCTACAAAAGGCAATTCTTTCATTTTACCTCAAAAAAAAAAAAAAAATTAAAGTGCATGCCAGAGGAATAGAAGAGGCTGCCGGTCAGTGAGATCAAAGCTGCAGCTCTTCCTTTGCTATCGTCCATGGGGAAAAAAATGAGAATTTTTTGCATCTAAGCAATCAGTCTACTCGAGGAAAATCAATGCCATTCATTTGTCAAAATGCAAGTGTTTGAGAGCCAATAGAACAAGAGCTTGAAAGGTAAGAAACTCTAAATTCTCAACCAAATTAATGATTTATAGCACAGTATGTACATTACAGATGAATCAATAAAACTCACTAATTTTGTACTCCCATTATAAAACATTCATGATGTTATTCCACGTAATTACGGTCTTTCTTCCAGAGCAATCACTCAAGGCAGCTCTTCGTGCCCTTTCTCCCGTCAAGCAGTTTACGCTGCAGTAGATGCCCTTTCCTCTGAACTGGCGTCAGGCCTGGGAAGGACCCCAGCGGTGGCTCGTAGCTGAAGGTCGCTGTGCGTTCTCCCGGGCTGTTTGAGGCACACACACACCGCACACGGCAGTGCGGGCGGGTTCGCGCGGGGCAGCGGCGGCCCGGGCCCGCAGAGCCGCCCGGCCCGCAGAGCCGCGCCCCGGCCCGGCCGCCAGAGGGCAGCCGAGGCCGCCGTGAGGGCGCCGGAGCGGCGCCGCCTTCGGAGGCGGGGGCTGGCGGGAAACGGGCTGAGCAGGGACGGCAGGGCCGTGTGGAGTGGTTTCTAGTAATGCCGCTTCTGAAAACCTATTTCAGTGCCATGAACCTACCCTTGACCAAGCAACGGCCCTGCCCTGGGACAGCCCTCTGTAGTACCAGTACTATGGATTCCAAGGAATGCAGTGTGTGTTGACAGAAAGGGGATGTTGCTCACAGTGCTTGGCTGTGGGCAGACACCACTCAGAGATGTGTATCTTTTTGTGGAGTAACCATTAAATGAGACTTTAACACTTTGTGGATTGTGTAAGCTAGACATGCCCAGAGTGAGCTAGGAACCTTGCCTGCATCCATACTTCATTCGGAAGTGTCCTAATTAGAGAGCAATTAGAGCAAGACAGCCAAAATTAACTCTGGCATTTGTATTATGAGCAATCGTAGCTTTCTGGTTAAGACATCAGTGAAACTTCTCAGGGAAACTTAGACAGCAAGGAATAAATATTTGAGTAGTTCAGGTATTAGCCTGTGTCAACTAAAGGGTCTCCAAACTGCACAGAAATATCAGGAGCTCCTGACTATTGGAATAGAAATCCCAGGCCCCATGTTCATGTCCCATGAACGGGACAGTCTATGTTCTCTTGAGATGAAAGGTACCAAATAAGCGTTATATAGCTCACATGACAAGTCAAATAGAATGCAGATTATCCTGTGACTCTTAAGAATTCAGACCATAACAAGCCTAGGAAACATAATTTTAGAGTACTGGCCTTATGTTAATGGAGTCAGGTGACCATTTGCTTGTGAGAACATATACTAGAAAGAAAATGCTAAAACACACTTCATTAGTTTATACTCTGTACCTCCTCCTGCTGCCCATTCTTCATTGCTTTTCTAAGCTATACACTTGTATGAAAAAAAAAGATGACCAAAAAGATATTTGAGATTTAATTTCTCCGTATTGAACAGAAAGCTAATGGGACTTTTTAGAATCTGATTTGTGAGATGTGATTATGCAGCCAAAAAATTTAAATGGCAGCTGCTTTCAAAGGAGATTGCTGCTGGGAAATGGAGAATTGCCAGATGAGGTATGCGAAAGATCAACTGGCCTTTTAACTTTCCACAGTTTACAAAGGAGTGACAGGGTCGTGCCCTTAAGAAGCCCTTAAACCACAGCAAACATGAAATCAGCCAGTCTTCAAGATATCCCATGCCTGTAAGAATAAGAGTTCAACTGTGTAGGGTCCAAACTGCTGTTTGTATTATGGCACATAAGGCAAATCATGTTGAATTTAGTACTTTGACTATTTCTTTGCTTTTTCTGGCCCATACAAATACTCATTCTCTCACATTTACTCAAATACAGCCAGTGAGATCTTGCTGAAATTTTCCAGAAAAAAAAAATTATCTTCAAATAGAGACTTGTTGTGAAAAACTTGAACCAAAAGACTAAATCATAGTTATTAGAGCTTGAAAAAAATTATTTCTTAGGTTTATTAAGATTACACAATAACAGGGTACAAAGGAGAGCTACTGTGGAAAACTTTTATCCCACTAATTATACCAAAAACTTCAAGAAGTTTCAAGTAACTGCAGTAATAATTTCACTTAAGCTGATTTTAAGCTTGTTTGGTATTGTTATGTGGAAGCCATTATAAAAACTGTAAGTCCAGAATGAGCACATAAATTCTACCTCAAGCAATAGTTTAAATTCATGTATCACACAGAAGTCTTGGGAGCAAGATCGAGACTGACAGAACTGTGATCCATGTTTAGAATACAGCAGTGCCACATTCAGTATGGTTAGGGTTGTAGGAACCAAAATGTGGTATCAGTTGTACACACACAACACCTTCACAGACTTCAAAGGAGTAATCAGCCTGTAGTGGAATAAAGACAGAGAAATCTGCATGTGAGTTCTTTTGGGATTTGTATGCTGTGAGGGCTGCAAAAGATGTGATGATGTACATACTTTAAACAAATGCATGTATTAATACAACTGTCCTCTAAAGCAACATATTGATTCTCCTCTTCAATGCTAATCAATAAACCCAGCATACCATAACCTAGCAAGAGAGTTGCAGAACAAGTAAGGACTTCCTTTCCTTCCTGCATCATTCTGTGTTCTGTCTTTTTCTTGTTCCTGTGCTGCTCACTAATTCAGGATAACTCCCCAGTTAGTTCACAGGAAAGTCTATTGAAATAAATAAACAACAAGTTCTAACTTCGTCACAAGAGTATTATAAAGATTAATTAGCTGATGAATTATAGTTCTTTGATGATCCAATGCTTTAATACATTTAATAAACGTTAATTTATTATTCTTTAGATTTATGGACACATCAGCATACTGCGTTAAAACAAAATTTTGTATGCAGAACCCAGGCCAACATAAGGAATTTCAAGTTGCTAAATATCAGGGAAGTACTTTGCAGTTGCCTAAGATACAAGGCAGGCTGGGACTCAGACTGTGCTATGTCCCTTTTCAGTACAGTATTTGGGAGACAGTAGAATTTGGTGCCATGCTAGACCCACACAGCCTGCTCCTTATTCTGAGAGTACAGAAGTACATCAGTGCTTCTTAACAGATCCAAATCAAACTGATCAGCAGGGGCTGAATCACAGACATGGTGAAGAGGGTCTGGCTTTGTGCCCAGTCACAGCAATAGGATGGGTGAAGTGCTAGGCGGGCTTTCCACATTCCCACAAGAGCCTGACAGGTTATTTCAGCTCCTCACGGCCTGAAAGCAGCTGTGCTGCCTCTGGGCCTGACCCTATAAGTGTTCATTTATAACTCAAAACATGCACTTGGAAACTCCAATGTGCCTTATCCACACTGCATTGTCAGCTCAAATGTCTCACTTTCTCTGGAACATACTTATCATGGCTAATGGAATTAATTACTAGATTGTAATTATCCACTTGTTCTTTCACCCAAAGTACAAAAGCAAATGAAAGTTCTTACTGTCTATATGTCTAGTTTCTTACTCCTTTATCCTTCCCTGCCAGCTTTGCTATATTTCAACAATCACAGATTTTCATCAAAGGCTGAAAGAAAAGGTGGTTTTGCTTAGCTACAGAGCCAGATGAGCATATTTTGACTGTTCAGGCCAAGTTTTATCTTCACAACTTGGTGTCAGCTCTCTCTGCTGGATACAGATGGATATACTGGGCAGGAAGAGCACTAGTTCATGGTCTGCCCCTAAATTTGCTACAGATGCTATTGAAACCGTTAGACTATTATTCTTTATTATTATGAAATACCTTGTTTCATCATTTTACTATGCGGAATCTGAGAGAAAGCCTGTGAATTTCTAGGAGCAAGGTCCTCAATTAAATAACCTCATGTCCTCACAGATGTCCTCACAGATGATACCTCAGCAAGAAAATTTGTAATGTGTATAAGGTGGTCTTCCTTAGGACCCTTATTTTCATAATATCGATCATTTCAGACTAAATTCAAATAGATATTATTTTCAACATTGCTTGATCACTATAGGCAATTTACTTTTCCTGGTCTGTTCCCCATTTCTTCTAGGAATCAGTTCCAGAAATCAAATGTATCTATTTTTTTTTCTCAGTTGTGTTTTTGTACTGATGCATAGACACTTAAAAAACAAAGTTCTGATGCAATGGTGAGACTCTGATGCAGTGTTGACATTCTTCTATTTATTTCTGTATGTGTACTATTCATAAGATATGGGGCATAAAGTCATTTGACTGCACTCCTTCAGCGCTCCTTCATGATAATTCATGAAACAACTTCTCAGTAGTAGACACTTTTATTTATGTGAGTACCACACCTCCCCTTAGAATTTGAGTTTTTCAAGGGAAAAAGGAACATGGTACTTAGATTCCAGACAAATAAAATTCCTGCCATGTGGGTCAAAGGTGAATTCAATAACCTTCTTTAGCTTCCAATGCCTTAGCTGTCACAGTGATTCCTTTCTTGCAAAATTGAGACCTGTAAAACATTATACATATAACAAAATAAGCACTCTAAAAAGCTTTCTCAATTAGTCCTACATAATTGAGACATATAATTTAGTTAGACTTTATATGAAATAATGACTTGTGATCTGCAGTGAATAAAGAAACAAGTCTTTTAATTATTTTCTGCAAGTTCTTTCAGTCAAGAAGACATACTACTATAAGTGCAATTCATATCAAATTCACAAATTATTCTAGTGCAAGCAATAATTTCAGAAATAGATGCAATGAAAGTCCAGGAGATTCAATAAGTCTGAGACGATCCCTTTTGCGTAGGTGTTCTTCACTACTCTAAGAACAGGACTGTAGTTGGCATCACAGAAGGACTATGATGAAAGAGTTCAGAGCTTTATATTTACTTGTACAATGTGATATGCTATAGGTAAAGATCATACATGGCACACATTTGCACTTGAAAACACGTTTACATAGTAATTCATTGTGCAGCTTCATATACATTCAATGCAGCTATTCTATTCATCACAATACAGTAAACAAGTTAATTCTTTCTGCAACATTTGGTTCAGGATTCCAGATTTAATTTTTCTTAGAGCCTGCTGGGGGCACCAACACATGCCCATAAAAATCAAATTATGAAATTAGGCAAATGAAAAAAGAATTTAATAATTTATTTATATGGTATAAATTACACAGTACACCTCAGGTTATATGTAATGTTTATAGCCTTCTTTTCACAGCTTTGAAAATACACCTACAATGAATTTGCTTGCAGGCTTATACTTGCAAATAATTCACACCAAGAATGACCTGAATAAAGCAGAGGCATCTCTAATAATCTATTCTGGCTGAGAAAAAAAGGCGAACCAATTGGTAAGTGGGAAAAAAAGCTGCCTTGGCTGCGGGCTGCATCCTGGCTGGTACAGACAGGTAGCATTTGTTGGTTTAAAACCTGAGGGTTGAGTTGTGAAACAGGAAACCCAGCTATAGCAGCCACATAGTTAAATAGCAATTGTGAGGTTCTACCTCGTGTGTGTAAAAACAACAGGAGAAGACCTGTATGGGTTAAAAATGTATTAATGACACCACAGGAGCATAAACCAAATAATTACCTCTTTTGAAGCATGGGTTTTTTTCACATAGAAGTTATATTGGTTCTAGAGAAAAGTTACACAAATCTGAAAGCTTTAAGCAGAGACTGGACAACATACAGCAAATTTTTACAAAAATGTTCTGTTTTCTTTGGTGTTCTCTGATTTTCCTGATGGAAGAAAGACTCCACATTTCAGATTCTCCCTTGCCCCCTGAGAGTAGCAATGTTCAGCTGCCTAACAACAGCAAATTATCTTGAAGTGCCTATTTTTCTAATGCTCCTTACATAGTGGAAGGAGGGAAAGGATAAAAGCTAAGAAAAAAAGCAAATGAGAGGCCAGCACAAAAAGAGGATATGAGTTGATCATCAGACTGGAAAGAGATTGCTGGGTGAGAAGTGCACTGACTTCAAAGTTTTACAGGATCTGAATTTCTCAAGGATTGTGGACAAGAACCTTATTGAGAAAATTCAGTGCAGATAAAGAAATGAAATGAAGTTATCACCAGGAAAGTAACAGGAGACAAAGACCTCTTAGACACTAAGAAGAAGAAGCTGGGTTTCTAGGAGCAGCCAAGAAATGTAGCAAGGAATGTACCTCCTCATTGAGGTAATGGCTCATCGACTATCTGGTACTTGGAAGTGTTCTTGAAAAGAGAAAGAAAAGTGACAAAATACTGCACAATTGCCAGAAGTTTTTATTATCCTCACATAGCCACAACTTGCTTCTGACAAGGCAGGGTTTGATTATTGCATTTAATTATTCAATAATTGCATATTAACATTTTTTGATATTTTGATTTTTGTGCTCTTGTCCTGTTTCTGGTCAATGTAACCTGTTATATTATTCAATCACTTTCATAGTTTGTTTTTTTTTTCAAGTTCAAGTGGAATTCCCTGCACTTCAGTTTGTGCCTGTTGTCTCTTTTTCTGTGTCTGGACAAGCCTGATAGGAGTCTGGCTTCATCTCTAGCTCTAGCCTCTAAGCCCATCCTACTGGGTCCATCCTAACAGTGATACCTCTGTGTTTCCCAGCACAACTGTGGAAATTCTTAATATTTTAAAAACACCTTGATTCTACAGTGATGAGGGCAGAGAAAAGTTCATAAAGATATCATTAACCTTGTGGTAACAATAGTTTCTGAACAGACTGTATTAAATGAAACAAAACACTTAAGCAACGCAGAGGAAAAAGGGTTCACTGGGGAAGTGTAGTCCCTTTGCTCAACTACACTGGAGAAGCATCCTCACGAAAAAGAAAGGGAATCTGATCATAAATAACAAGTTTCCTGTGGATAATTTTAATCCAGTCATTTCTAGATTTTAGACTTTGCAATTTTAATATTGTTCAGATAGACATCATATGTGACAAAAATACTGGCCAGCTTTCCCTACTGCATATGAATATTTCCTCTAGCAACCTAGTGGGTGCCTCAGAGGGCTGGCATGGAAGACAATCTCTGGGGACAGTTCACTCCAGGATTTCCCGTGATCCTTTTACTTCCCTGTGGGATGGGGATGGGCTAGTTCTCAGTGCAGCCCAGCAGTATTGCCCTCAGAAGACCTTCCTAGCATGTTTACAGCCTTCACTGGCTATTCAGAATATCCAACAGCCTTCATGTTGTCACAGTCTCCAGGGATGATTATGTGATACAGCCCCACCATGAGGGCTAAAACTGATCAGCCTATGAGTCATGTGCTTATCAAAAAATGTTGTCACCCCTAGATATTTTTTAGAAGCACATGCACCCATCCTTCTCCTTTTCCTCCTTAGCAGACCACTGGAAAGAGGAGTTCATAGAAGTACCTATGTTTGCTCTCCTTAGTCATTTGGTCCCTCCAAATAGCAGCACTTTGTAAGCATACCTTTGCCAAAACGTTTTTTAAATAATGTATTTAAAATGTTTGGAGAGTTTCGTTATGTTTATACATTTTACACAACCTAGTATGTTTTCTGGCGTGAAATCGATGTGGATCAGGGATACGGATACTACAGGTCTTTCTGCATGATTCCGGGAAAACACAAAAAAAGCAAAGCACTGATTCACTTATATTGTTGATCTTTTTCAGGTTTACTTACATAGGAAATTTCAGGTTTTCGGTTAAGGTTTTGGAGTTTTGAGTGATGTACACTGTATAAGCACACATTGTCTCTGACTAACCCATCTCATTTCACTTTGGCAGAGAGAGACTGATTTATTCTAGTCTTTCTTCTTGCTGGAAGAGATGATGTTACAGGATACTTCTATTGAGAAGATAGTACACAAATCCACCAAAAATGCTTCAGTTAATATTTGCTAGCAGATAAACCAGGGAAATATGCAAATTGTACAAATTTCATTCTTTAAGGCATTTTTAGTTTTGCCTTCAATAGGCCGAGAAATACTATGTCATCCTATTATAATCTTGTAAAACATTTAGATATTTGGAACTAACATAGTTCCGGGAAAGAAAACCATGAGGATAGCATGCCACTGTCCAATTACAGCAATAAATATACTGAAGTAAAAATATTTAAACAGATGTTATAAAGACTCCATTTCCATTGTACAGCATAGGCACATCTGCTGTACTTTAAATACTTATCTTTGCCAAAGAAATACTGTGAAGAGAAAATGCCGTTTTTTGTGCTTTTCCTGTGAGTTTACCCTACGTGAATACAGAAAGAGCCTTTTCAATAGGAAAAAAGGCACTGATTGTGATCACAACATTTTGTCTTTGCCCTACAGCTGCCATTTGTGACTAGTATGGAATTCAAGTCCTGGCTCTTGTTTTCTGGCCTCTTTTAAAAACCTTGAATATTGCTAAAATAGTATTGGGCAGGAAGGAAAGGAGGGACAGCATTGTGCAAGATCAAAATAATGTAAAAATGCTGCAGTGCTACACTCACTTCCTTCCAAATAATTTTCAGGCATTAGCTTATTGGTATTGTTCTTTACAAAGGAAATATTTGATGTCACAGTATTATCACCAGTGATGAAGTACACCTATGCTGATATTTATGATACAGCTTTGTTTTGGGGACATGCTTGAGTTTCAGTATTAAGGCCTCAAGCACATAAATTCCAGACTTAGACAGTAGTGGAATGGTGGCTTTAGAGTAGTAACTTTAATTACTTATAAGGTAAAGCTCTTACATTTGCTCACTGGTGAGTCTGGAAGACTTAATACAGCTATATTTAGCAGCGATATTTAGTAAGAAGCATCCACTACTACTGACTATGTACTTTACTAATGCAATAGTCTCAGAATTACAGAGCACTCCAACAGGCAGGCTGTCTTCCTTCCTTGAGCTGCTTCTGTTACAAACCCTTTACATATTCCCAGATGACACAGGTACCCAGTCTCTTATTTTGACCATGTAAGTTTATCCATAAGGTATTATTTAAAGCTAATGTATGCATAGGGCACAGGAAGAAGAAAACCTTGAACACTTCTGTTTTATACAGATTCTTCAGGGAAGCAAGCATGCAGCAGCAGTCTGACGGGATCTACAACAAGCTAGCAGCTCTGCTTCTGTATGGTGCAAAGAGCCCAATGAAAAGCTCTGAGGGACACAGAAGTTTTGCCATTAACTCGAGTCAGTTTGGAGTAAGAGTGGAATATAGATGTTACACCAATGGAAGTTATGCAGAAGTGGCCCTGTAGATCCTGTTAACCGTAAGCTTAGGACATAGAGAAAACATTGCTAATCACTATCCCGCATGTGGTTTTGGAGAAAGTGGAATCAAATCTTCAATCTATCACCTTAAGGCTGCTGGATACAAGACATACAAACATTTGCTTTGTAGGTGCAAAAATTGCCAGAATTTTGTTACTATTAACAAGCATTCCAAGAGTATTAATGTGCTTGCTATAAATCCTACTGTTGCGTGATGCTTTTGCACTTGCACCTGCTAGAACATGAAATTAGATTAACTAATATTATGCTCTAATGTACTTTACATGTTCAATTATTTCAAAAGCAGAGTTTATGAAAATTGTGCTCATTTTTCTGGCAGAAGAATATTTTATGCCATAACAGACACCTCAAATATAAGACACTCTGCAAAAGGAATTTAAAAGTAATGGGTTTCTACTTCACTTGTCATTATTTGTAGTGCAAGAAGCTTATGAGATTTCTATCTCTTCTGATAATACTTTCCTTCTGCTTCCTTTAAATTGTTACTGTGCCTTAATTTAGACTACTGTCTTATGGTCTTGGCATTTTTGTTTTTCTAATTCTAGTTTTAACCAAAACCACTGATCTCCTCCTGGTGCAAAAAGTAGGATTTGTATGTAATCTTAACAACAGCTTTTTAGATTTCTCATAAATTAAATAGAAAAGGAATTGGGTGTGAATTAATTTGGATGTGTGACCCAGTGAGCGTATCAGCAACGTGACCCTTTGTAGAAAGGTCATTATTATTATTCTCAATGTTTTTGCTGTTTAATATTCCACTGCAAGAAACAGAACTATTCTCTGTTTCTATCACTGCAAAGTGAATACGTGCTACCTTCTTTAACATTGCCATAAAAATAATTTGCAAAGTGAATTGCATTCATCAATGTGCATGATGCTTTAATTCTTCTCTCTATGAATATAATTAAATTTAACTTTGCAGACAGTAGATGGGAATAAATACTTATAAGTGAACTGCACAGCTATGTATCAAACTAGAAATGAGAAGACCATCTGACTGAGAAATGTGTTGAAAAGCTTAGGCTGAAAATTCCAGATATCGTCTTCAAAACAAAGTCTCTAAAAAATAACTTTATTCATTTATGAAACTGGGCTTGTTCAATTCCTAATAAAAGAGAAAATCTTCTTAGACTGACAAAGTTAGATAAATCTAAAGCAGACTTTGTTTGAAAACAGATCCAACTAACAGGCTGCTGGACAAGAGCCTGTGGGAGGTAAGTGGGCCTTTGGCTGTCACCAGAAATGTTCCAACTAAATTGTCATTAAAAAACCCCAAACAAAAAAACCAACCAAACAAAAAAGCGCCAACGTTCTTTCCTGCCTCCAAAAGCAGGATTAGAAAGTCTTTCAGTATAAGACCATATTTTTGCAAATAATATGGAAACAGGAAAAAAAATCTGGAAAAATATAGATGCAGGAAATAAATGTCTATGGCAATGTATGGGGGAATGGAAGTATATTCCTAGATTATTCTAAGCCAAATGTTCTTACTTTACTTATCATTCCACCTGTTGTCAAAGAGGATATACAAATTATTTTTAAAAGCAGGCAGAGAGTAATTAACATTTTACCTTCATTTCTGAAGGTATTTGCAGCACTAGATAATTTGAGAATTCCTTCGACTTCAGTGGTATAGAGATGGTCAAATGTGTATATACTGAAGTCTTTATGTGATCAGGGGCGTTATTCCTTTTTCCTTTTTTTTTCTTTTTTTTTTTTTTGCAATTTCTTTTCAAGTTTTTATTGTTGTATCACTATAAAAGTGATGGTTTAAAAAGTAACAACAAGAAGTCTCTGACATTATTGTCCACTTTATTAGGGCCAAATGTGAAAGATAGTATAGGCAGTAAATCTACTTATCAGTGATTTGTAAGCATTGTAGGAATTGAAGTTATTTCATTTGATAAATAAATAAATACGCTCTCACTGTAGAAAAAGAGTGATCTCTAACAATAGCCAAAGGCACCCATCCTGTGAAGATGGTACACAATGATTAGAGTTTCCCTGGTGGTAGATTCAAAGAAGTCAACAAGCTGCACAAAGTTGACAACTATCAGACTAAGAAATGACAAAATAATTGAACCAAACTTAAACTGCAGAATCATAATTAATTGTTAGTAGTATTTCCTATGCAACTTACTTGTCCTTTAGTGTTTTTTCTTTAGATTTTAAACTAGTTATTCAGGATGTGAAAGAAGCATTATATTGATATTTCAGGGGGAAAATGTCAGTGAGATTTCAGTCATGCTCTAGTGTGGGTATAAACACATGGCTTCAGGAGTACTGACACTTGGAATGAGTCAATTTGTTTAAGGAGGAATCAGTGGTATTTTTCATTGATATTTTTTAATATATCTGTCATAAGGATTCCTTGCAACAAATACCAGCATAAGGATCATAACTAATTTTGCTGTGAAAGATTCTATCAGGCACTGATTAATATGCTGAATATGCTGTAAGCTATAGTACCTGTTCATTCTTCTTCTCTGGTTTTATGAGATTCTGTAGTTGCAGTTTCTGAGCTTTCCCTGGATAAAGTCACGTGTAAAAAAAATTAAAAAGGAAAAATACTGAATTTACTATGGCTAAAACAGAACACAATTTTACCATAGAAAACTTCATGAAAGATGATTCATGCTCCAAGAAAGTTAGAGAATGTTGTTATAATTGTTTGTCTCAGACACAAGTTCACCAACTGTATATATTTAAGCAGTTCTCACTGTTTCCGTTTGCAGATAAAAAATGTGATCCTATGATCCTTTCAAGATAAGCTACCACTAATTTTAAACACTCTGATTAGTCTCTTTTTACTTTTTGAAATAGTATCTCACAGGATTTTACTGTATTGAATGCAGCTCCTTGAGTTGTGAAATGCTTCCTGAGAATGATCAAATTCCAAAGATATTTTAGTCGTAACAACATGCATGTGTGATATGTTATTCCACCAATTATGTTAATACATTTTTGCCTGTATGTTGTAAATAGATCCATTTGCTCCTTTTAGGTTTTGTGTTCTTGCAGCTATCTGAACTGTGAAGTTGCATTAGCTCACGGTACAACCAAGTCTTTTGTTACTTTTTGACTCCTAACTGCATTTAAATCCAACACATCACTTAAGCTTCAAATCTGAGGGTTGTCTTTAACTCTTAAGATTAATTCTTCCCAGGAAAGTTAAGAATAGAATTTTTATCAGTTTTTTTCATGAAAATTTTGCAGCTTAAAATGAGCAAGATGGGAGTCATTGCCAGTCCTTACCTCCAAATATGTCCAGTAAGAAATGGAGGCGTTCTTACCATTTGAAGTTTCAGAGCAGATGGAGTTTGGCTATTCTGAGTCAGGGTCACAAGGTTGCATATTTCCCTCCATTCAAGCCTTGTAACACTTGGTAAGCATTAGTCAGATACCAGGCTTCCGCATGTTGCCCTTAGCAGTGTGGCTGAAAGGAAAAGTAGCTTTTTTGGTAAACTGGGAGAGTGAGCAGAGATTTGAAATTGGCATAAAGTCAGCATCAGTCTCCTGAGGCCATTCGTGCAGTCTGGCTTCTGCCAACTAGTCTAGCAAATTGTTCATGTTTGCTCTTGAACTTTGTTCTGCATATGTCAGAGTAGACTATTAACAGCTGAAGAAAGGGACCAACCAGTGAAAACTTTTTGTAAATTAGTTGAGTGTGACTGTGCTGTTCAATTTTGAACTTTGCAACTTGGCAATGCTATCCATTTCTCGCATTTGAGGAGGTGTATTGGGCATCCACTTAACAGTATATGAGTTTATAAGATTTCATGTGAGCCCATGTTTGTAGCTGTCAGGAGAAGAAACTAAAATATTTTCAGTGAACACCACTGCCAACTAAACAGAAACGGTAACTAAGCAACACAGAAACACCACTTAGGTTGTTCATGACTCGGAAGCACAATTTACCAAATGTCTTCCTCCCCCTCAACCCCCAACTAAAACATCTGTATTTACTTGGGAGCTTTATTTCACTAATCTGTAACATGTTATATTTCAAAATTTAAAAAGCCAATATGAAACTGAATTATCATCACCATAAAAATTAATGGAACAGTTTGATAATGCTGAATCCAGGCACAACCTTTCCAAAAACATCAAATAGTTCCACATGATTATAAAGAGAACAAGATAAGGAATGAATTAAAGAAATGTTTTTCAATTACCTTTTTTTTTTTAAAACTGAAAGCAGCGTCTTACTTAGAAGGACCCTATCACAGGCAATGGCAGTGCTGCTATCCCAGTAATACAGCCTAAGGTATCTGTGCCTAATGCCGTAAACCATCACTTGAATCAGGTCAAAAAAACTTCTTCCCAATATAGTAGCATTGGCACTGTGAAGTTCTGTGATCATGTACTGTTACTTTAAGGCAGTATGTTATGCAAAATGTTTGTCCTGCTGTTTCTCCATCCCTGATGATCCTGTCCCTTCTTCCCTTTCTCTGGGTTTCACTGGATGAAGGAAGGTAGCAGAGCTACTGTTCAAACCTGTCCTGAGCTAGAAATTTTAGTAGAATATTCAGTATTATACAGGACACAACTTTTCTCAGAGGCAGGATGGTATTTTTCCTGGTTTATACCAATGAACTGTATAGGCATTTACGGAGAAGATAAATTTTCTACACCTTTCAATTACAGAGATCTGGACAGTCGATAATACATGTTCCATGAGAATGCCATGCTAATTATCCCATGAGTCATTCCACATTAATTTATTTTCTACAATCTGCACCAATATTTCAGCTTCTGTCTCCAGACAACTAAGCAAAAAAAGCTGTGAAAAATACTTTTCAAGCTACTAATCACCAGTGGCTTTATGGAGTATTGTTAAGTTCACAACTCCGCTGAAAAAGATGGGGGCTTCACCTGATATGTACTCCTGAGTTCAGAATTTTAAGCAGAAATGAAGTAATCAACTTTGTGAATTGCTGCCTTGGAAGCTGTATAAAGTTCAAGGTAAAAAACTTCCTAATGCCAATATTATGGGAATTCTGCAAGGTTGTACCTGCTACGTGTATTTCATAATAGCACTTTAAATCTAAAAAGATTAGAAGATCCTTAAAACTGCAAAAGAAGTGTGTTTTGCTTTCCACTGATGTCACATCAAATTAGCTCTAATGTGGAAAAATACATATATTCACTTATGAAAATGTGCAATCTGCAGTTACTGCTTAATTGTCGAGGGACTCTGGTAGACATTTTTCATCCTTTTAGAATGGAAACATGAGATTTTCAATTGAAAAATAAATATGCCTGCACACATGGCTATATTACACTATCTTATTAAAATATGCTGGGTACTTTGAAAGCAAAGACAATGCTTCTGCCTTCAGCACCTTAATATGTAGGAAGAATACTGTAGCTCTTTTCTCAGATCATCAAGGCACAGAATGATAAATACATTCAAAAAATGTTCAAGTAAATCCTTCATTTGCTGTTATAATTACTTCTTGCAGCAGTTGTGGAGTTTGGATTTTTATAACAATTTTTACCACAGCTTCAGATTAAAAAAAAAAATAACTAGTTTTTAAAAATATAAATTAAAAATATCTGTTTTAGCCATCTCAAGAACTTGGTTTATGTTTTCATATTTTGACACAGACGTTAAAAGGTCATCATCTTGAGTTTCACTAAAAGGAAATAATTTTTTTATTTTTAAAAATTCCATTTTAGCCAGCCATAGTAACTGTTTTAAACACTCATTTAAGAGTCTGAATAAAAGAATTAGATACCTGAGCTATCTGGGGTCCTATGAGCAATCTCACAGCTTAAATGCTGACCTACATGTATTTTGATTAGTTTACTGAGATCCCCAGTTGTACCCAGCTATTCTGTTTTCTGTTGGAGAATGCATGTTCCTCAGGCATAGTAATTAACCTTACACAGGCCCTGCCCTTGTTATGTATTAACCACATTTGTATGGGCTACACACATCACATCACATCACTCTGAGATTTCCCTTACTTACAGGGTTTCTTTTGTATTTGGTAGAGGACAATTCCTTTCTGTGCTCTTTTTGTTCTTGTCATTGTACGTGTGTAAGACAGGTACTTAACATGAAGGTTTCTAAAGAGATAAGATCTACTTTTATGAGCTAACATTCCCCTAAATGTTGTTATTATAGGCAAAAAGAGCTTCGACAAAAGCAAACTAAATAGGCTGCTTCTTGGCTGAGCTTGTTAAGAGACATGCCAACAAGACAAGGAACTCTCAGAATTGTAAACAGCACAGATGAGAAATAAAAGAATTATAAGCCTAGTGTTCTCCTCAGCCTGTCGTCCTCCTCTTTGGTTGCAGTCCAGCAGCTTTTTGGAAGCTTGTTTTCAGGCCAATAAGAGCTCTCTTTCTCCTGTATCAACCAAGAGCCACATTTAGGTTAGAAATAATCCCACGAGCCAAAATGTTCTTTGTGTGAATGCAACCTGTATCCATGTCATTCGACAAACTTGAGAAAAGTGGGTATCACTCCTACTAGGCTTGAAAACAGAAAAAACATGTTAGGTCTGGCAGATTTCCCGATACAGCCCAGAAAATGGATACGTGATATCCCAAGCCCATTTGAAAGAGAGCAAGGGAGATGCAGGAAAATATTTTTCAGATTTTGTTGTCTATCAGACCAATCAATAATGAGTTTCAGAAGTTCCTTATTATTTTCAAAAATCTGATTTTTAAAGTGAAATATCTTCTAGATGTTAAGCAGACTTTTTTTGTTTCATTCTGGAGTTCTTACCATGTGAGATCTGAAAACACATTTACAGCTTGTATATACCTGGCAAGTATAGTCTGCAAAATTTCACATGATCTGAATCCCCATCATCTGGATTTGAGACCTGTTTGGACCACTTAATGCTACTTTTTGACCCTCAAGCTAAGGGATTTCTGTTCATGGAAGGTGGAACTCTGCAGAGAAACACAGCTTGGGTCTCCCCCTGCTGAGCTGCATGAGGATGTAGTTACAATGCACACCTTGAGATCATGTCCAGTACCCCAGTAATGACAGCTGTTTATTACTATACAAATCTCAGAGAGTCTAAATCTGAATGGACAAGGCAGCTCTTCATAGGACTTAGGATAAGTTCTTGAAGGATCCTTTAAAATGAACAGCAAATAAAGTATGATTTTTGTTCTCAGTGGAAATGACAAAATAAAAATGCCTCAATAGACTACATACATATTTAAACACACTTATACTTCTTTGCAAATATGTGTTTGGAGTAATCCCTGAGTTACAGCACCAGAACAAACCCCACTATATTTATAACAGCCTGCTCAAAGCTGTAGAGAACTCACTTGATCCCAGTTAGCCATGAAGAATGTATTTCTCTTATCTTGAGTTTCCTTCATTCAGAGTACTTCCCATGTCCCTGGCCCTATAGCCTGTTCCCATATCTTAGATTTCAAATACTGTTGCTACAGACTTCCAGTTTGAGTCAGTCACTTTGCCCATTTTCTCTTTTTCAGGCTGTTGGGGCACCTATGTTCCTATGAGCAGAGCTGAACCATTACATCATCTGGGGCTTTGTGACCTTGCAAAGTGGGTGAGTGTCCTGAAACTGCCCCTGCCCATCCATTTATCTTCCAGCACAACTCTGAAATCCTATGCATTAGAATAGTTTGCTTATCAGAACAATATTCAGCCCTGAGTGCACTTAGAGTTGATCATGTGAAAGATGCTGTTAAACAGTTTTAGGGGTTTTCTCATGCGTTACTCTTCCTGGAAATGCCTTTAGAGCAGGAGGATAGTGGTTGTATGTGTCATAAGGCTTCGGAAATATTTTCTTTTTCATCTCAGTCCACTGGCCAAAAAGAAATGAGTCACTTTGTTATAAGCATCCTGTCTCCCATTGCTTTGTTTAGGTTTGCACCTACTTCTTCCTGAACAGAAAAAAAAAAAAGATTAATCACACAAACATGCTGGTACATGTTTGGTACACATGGTACACAGATGATACAATGAGAAATTAAAACACTGTTCTCAGTTTGCTGTCTTTTACTACCTAAAGTGCTGTGTGCCAGGACTAATTCTTGGAAAGACTCTTCCCTTGCTCAGAAAGTGGCCAGCCCACGGAAGGGAGAAGAGGGTTCTGAGCAGCACAGGACTTCCTAAATTGCACTGATAGCATTTAAAATGGTAATTTGAACCTTCTAAAAAGTAAATTTAGTTTGGGAACACAAAGGAAGTTTAGTAATTGACATCTGATTAAAATCTGATAAGAGACACTAGCCATAGAAGGACTCTCTAAGTCTTGTGTCTTTTCCTTATGTATTCAGCAATTTAGGGTAAGAGAATAATATTATTTGAAGTGTGTTTCTGTATTGTTTTCCAAAAGAAAATTAGAACTGCAACAGGGCCACTTCGTTTCTTTTGGGCAGGGCATCAAGACGAAAAGCAAAAGGTAAAAAGTTCCAGGAGCTTACTGCCAACACCATGCTTTCATAAGTACAAATCAAAATTATGACAAGTACTCCATAATAAGCACCTTTCCATGCTTATGTTCATTAAATGAATATATGAACCAGACACTGTTGAGAAAGGGCAATCCTTGATGCACAGTTGTTCATCACTGTAAGTAGTTTAGTACATGACAGAATTTAATTGATTTCGGGGTTGAAAATAACCAGAAAGATATTAAAGTACATTTGTTTTTACCTTTTTTGCTGAGATTAACCAAACAGTGAAGCGGTTAAAAGGCTGTGATCAGAGCAGAATGACAGTCAGTGACTCTTATTACTCAAGTGGGTGTTTTGTGTAAAACACTTCTAAAATCTGTGTTGAAACTTTTAGTCAATGCTATTCATGCTCCGAAGCAGCACTATTCTCTCCCATACTCTCTCAGGACTGCCTTGCCACCACTGTCTTAAAGTGCTCCCCTCCTACAGAGTATCTGGTCAGTGGTAGCAGCAGCTGCAGGAACAGCGCGTTCAGCATGCCAGACTGAAATTCATGTTCCAGGAATGTCTCTTGGGGGGTTGAGCAATTCAGTCAGATTCATAGTTAAAAGCCTTTCACTGTAACACAATTACCCTGCAGTAGAGAAGAGGAATGGTTGGCATTTGTTTGCTACAAATGTGCCTTGCAAAACCCACTATTATGAAATCCTTCCTTGGGTGAAATTTCCACTGACAATGGGATGTACCTCTGCTAGAATGATAGGCTTCTGTGCTGGGAATATAAGGGAAAAAATAGAGTGATCAAGAGCATTTTATATGGGTTTCAACAGCCATTTTCTCAAAAATATTAGGGCTTTTTCTGTCTGAAAAGTAGCAACTACAGCTGTCCAGCAGGACCGAAACAGTTCTAGAAAGTTGTGGTTTAGTGGCTGTTTAGAAAAGCATTTATTTTATTTTTTTTGGATTCTGGCTGATTCTTGTTATCATAAAAACACAGAAAGTCATTGCAAAGAATATGTCATCTGCCTTAGGCAGGTGGGGCAGTCTTACTGGCCAAGTTACAGATTTATCTGGCCTCTAGCCATCCAATTTGCAATTTCTATCACATATTCTGCACTTCTGGCTTAGTCTGAGTCATGGCCTGAAACAAGAGAGGAAACCGCCACTGTCTGGCCAAACTGTCTCATCCTGCAATAGGAATATTGTGTACTCCTCTGCCTTGTGATCCCCACCATTGAGTCCTATTCTTCCAGCCACTGGGGAATAAAAGCAAGGTTATCCAAACTTGGCTCTCCTTAGACCACTGTTCTGCCTCCTGGTAAGTGAAATCTTGCACCTGGTAAGTGAAATCTTGCACCTAGCAAGTGGGGCAGAGACTTGAAGCACACAGATGCTCGTTAGAATTGTGTGATACAGGGCAAGAAGAAAAGAGTGAGAGAGAACTGGGATGCTTTACAGATTATTTGTGATAGAGCCAAAGATGGTGACAGTAACTAAAGCTTAAGGGGGGCTTAGGGAGGAGATTGGGCCAAAATGGGGAGGGGCAGGGGAAGGGGAAGAGGGAGGGGAAGGGGCAGGGAAAGGGAAAGGGAAAGGGGAAGGGAAAGGGAAAGGGAAAGGGGAAGGGAAAGGGAAAGGGAAAGGGGAAGGGAAAGGGAAAGGGAAAGGGGAAGGGAAAGGGAAAGGGAAAGGGGTGGTGCAAGTAAAAAACTGAGGGAAGAAACTGTGAGAGGTAATACAGGGAATAGGGAAAGCTGTCTGGAGATTGATTCTCAAGAGGCTCAAGGTACAGAAGGCAGTTTCGTATCTCAGGATACCACACAAAAGTAAAAATTAAACACTTTGTGCATGTATTCTTCAGTCAGCTGTATGACAATGAAATAATTAGGCTTATTCACAGGTCACCTGGTTGATTCTGACAGATTAGACATAAAGAAAGAGCTTGACGGGTCAAATCTTGACAAACTCTTCTGGGTTTGCAGGGATTCAGTTCTAGTTCTTGGCCTGACATGAACTCCCTCATCATGTAATTTGAGCAGTGTGAAGTACAGAGATCATTCATTCAGTTGAAGCATTGTATACTCCATATTACCTAAAGAAGCAGTCTCATGGCAGCATAATTTCCCTCCTTTCCATACTTACATTTTTTGGAGTATAGAACCAATATGCTTTTGAAAGTACACCTTGTAAGGATTATACAGACAAGGTGTCAGTGCACAGAAAAGAGGCAATTCACAGACTTTCCAGACAAATCCATAACCCAGAAATAGAACACAAAGAGTCTGATATAATAGCAAGGTTGCTGGTCTGGACAGAGGGAGAAGACAAAATATCTAAAATAGAAGAAAAAGAGACTCAATTTTCATAATTAAATCTGAGCTGGTAATCCAGGTGATAGTTACAGACAACATGCTCTTTTCTTCCAAGCTGATACAGGATAGTATTTGCATGGTTTAAGTTTAGTTATGTTATTAAAACAAATGCCTTCAATTCACAGTGCAAACATCTGCACTCACTCCAAAGGTCCATGTGAGACTGCAATGATTTGAAATGCACTGGGAAGAGGTGATTTTGAGAAATACCTATCTACCATTATATAAGGGAGAAACAAGAGAAACACATGAAGTAGGAAAAAAATAGTAAGAAAACATGAAATATAACCTGGAACAGCTCTAGCAAAATGGTTGTTAGAAAAATTTCCATACATTTTGTGCTGAAACCTGGTGATGGTACAGGCAAAAGAATTTGTTTGTTTTTGTTGCTTAGATCCTCCTATAAGCACAAAACAAGACCTTCAAACATTCTTCAATGCAGCTCTGTACAGAGATCCTCTGCTCTTATCATGAGCTTCTTTTCCAACAGAAACAGTTTGCAGTATCTCAAACTCAGGGCAGCCACTTAGGCCAAGAAGCAATAACAATAATGAATAGCTTTTGTATCCTTCAAAATGAGTCATGTTGTTCAAAAGGTAAGAGGGATTTACTCATAATGGACAGGCAGTGATGATTCAGCAATTATATTTTCAACAGACTGTCAGGCAAACTTCAATGAACTATAAGAATGTATCTGTACTGATCTCATGGAAATATACAAAGGGAGTTGTTTTTACGTTATTAGAAGCAAACACATTACTCAGACCCAGAAGTATAAAAGAGAGACTGATGGGCAGCCAAGCCTCTCAGCAGACAAGCCAAATAGATTTCTAAGCCCTCTTGAAGCTGTCTTTGCATTCCTTCCCCGAAGAACATTTTTAAAAGCAGTTATCCAGATTTCTTTTAAGTAATGCACTGCCATCATATAGATCCAGATCACTACTACTAAATGCCAAAACCACAGATACTCCATTCCGTGCTTCCAGAAATACTTGAAAATGTATCAAATGTTAAAAATGTTTGACATTGCAAAGTGCCACATTGATTAATTCATCACAAGTGAGTTTTGATCAATCAGAATACAAAGATTATTAGGAAAACCATTAAGATATATAATATCTTCCTTTGTAGCACCTAGTGAAGGCTAGCCTTTAGAGAGAGAGAGAGAGAAAGAGAGAGGGAGATTTGTAATACCTATATATATATAATATAGGTAAATCCCTGCTATGACAATCTTCTCCAAAGAAGTATGGTCTTTTGCTGGAGTCCAGTTGGTTTCAAAGGGCCCACATAGATACTAAAGTCTATGTATGTAGGACAGAAGTTTAAAATTCTCTGTGTGGATACAGACAACTTTTACCATCAACTACAGGAAGAGCTGTGTAAAACTCAACTGCCCGTGATGCAGTTCGCTTTGAGACTGAATCAACCTTTGAACCACCTTTAGCACATTTTAGTCAGATGAAAATAATACATTTAAATGTAATGACAACTTAACAAAACTTCAAAGTTTAGTTTTGTATAACCACAGCTTTATAATTTGAAATTCAGTAACAATTTAATATTTTTTAAACTAAGAAATACTTTTTCTTCTGAAATACAGGTGAAGGAAAACTTTAAAGGGCATATGATATAAAAACATTCTAAAAAACATGGATGGAACCACATCCAAATGACACTTAGTCAAGAATTTCTTAGAACCATCCAACTGTGAGGGGTTAGATTTCAAAGAAATTAAAATTCAGATTTATTTCTGACTGAACAAAATATGTAGTGTTGACTTCCTTCTTAAAGTAAAAGGCACTGAGCAGTCTCCACCAAAACAAATGGAAAATGGAGCCCAAGCATAAGATAGACCAGCTAAGCCCTGGCACTTTTGCATTTACTCTGCTTTTCTTATCCCATAGTATGGAATACAACAAAATGTGTTTGTGTGTGCAGAAGCCTATATGAAAGCATAAAAATATATGCCTGCACACAGTTTTCTTTACAATAATTATAGTTAATAATACACTTTTTTCTGCACTTTAGCATTCAGGCTCTGTCTGCCGGATCAGAATATTCTGTGTGTTTGCATTGCTTGGAAAATTACAAAAAAAAAGCAGCTGGAATCTCTGGCAAGTCATGTAGTGCTGCTCACAATAAGCATGTAGAAGGGTAAAATTAGAGTCAGAATTTAGTTTTGACATATTTTAAAAATAACTGACATTTGTCCTGGGAATGTACAACATCTAGCATGCATTAGAAAAAAGATCTTTTTACATCTGAGCACCCTGTAGCAAAACAAAAAAGGAAAGCTTTCAACAAACCAAAAAAGCAAACCAGCAACATGATCTTGAAATGCATAAATAGGATAATAACATGCAGGGCATGAGAAATAATCCCTCTGCTCTGCAATGCGTTGCTGAGGCCACAGCAAAAGCACCATGTCCAATTTTGGGTATTTCAGAATGGTTTCAGTGTGAGGACTAAAAGGCAACATGGTAATGGTGTTAAAGGATATAAAAGGACACTGTAAAGTAATAACGTAAGTGTATTCCCTGTCTCTATTTTGCACAGGGCAAGAAGTAATAAACTGGAAAGAAAATTTAAATTAGATATTGGGAGGTGGGGGGAGAAATCTAACCATGAATGTACTCGAAGACTGGAATAGCTTGCCTGAAAAGATTGCAGGTTGTCTATTAAGAAATTTTTTAGGAAGAAATAAGGTAATGAAGAAATAAAGAATGAAAGAATAAATAAATAATGAATAATGAATAAAGAAATCAGGAATTATAGAACTGTCACTGATCCCATTACACTGCAGGAGGATGGGCTAGGTGACTTTTGAAGTTCTTACCAGATCTACGGGTCCATGATTTGTTGGGAGGAGTGACAGCATGCTAAGACATGAGCCTCCTTCAAAAGTCGTGAGATTTCCTGAGTATGCAGTGTCTGAATGGACAGGTTCTGGTTCTGTTCACATTTGGTTTCTATTATTTTTTTTCGGCACAAGTTCTTACACAACTGAAGCTTCAGTCTCTGATAACTGCATTTCATTTAATCACTCAAATACAAGGTTTTCAAATGGATCTTTTGGATTTGCCTTGGAGAAGCAATAGGTCACACTACTGAAATTTTTCTCTCAGACTATATTTATATAAAGTAGTTACATATTATTATAACAAACAAGTAAAAACTTTTATCATTAAATAAATAACTTGGCGATTTAAAATTGGATCAGTGATTAAATTTATGGCTTAATCCTTCATATGTATTGTTTCCTACTGACTTCCCAGTACTTCACTTATTTACAATATGTGCACAGATTGAGGGCCACTAAGAGTTTCATGCTATCAGCATGGCCCATAGCAATTTCCCTTTTCGTTCCCTGTTCTTTTTATTTGATCCATTCATCCAGACTTTTCCCCTCACCCCGAATAAACTTGATTGGTAAAGAGAATAACAACTAAAAAAGTTCAAAAATGCTACTCCCCCTCTGCCAAAATACAATTTAAAGTCAAACAGTGATAATATAGGACTGTTGGAACCAGAACATAACAACAAGAAAACTGACTTTTTCTAGACCTGAGATTTGCTTTTAAAGTTGTGGAACATTTCCAGTAGTGTGGGTGTATAAAAGAAAGCAGGAACTCTAAATACTAACTACACCACTTTAACTTCTCTTCCTACTCACAAAACACCACTTACATAACAAGCAGATAGAGTATCAAAATATTAATACTGGTCAGACCTTCATTCACATGTGTACTAAAGCTGAGGAAATTACTAACAAAAGATGTGCTTAAAATGCTTTATAACTTCAATTCCAAAACATTAATTATTTTTCTCTACACTTATCGTGATATTCACATATCTGTACACGTATCACAATATTCATTATCATTAATAGCTCCCTTGATAATCAGTGATCTCCAAACACAGCATGAAGCATCCTTGTCTAAATACACCATGAAAAATGTCTACCTTTAACATGTCCTTTTATTATAGTCACACTAAAGGAGCTATTTTGCCAAAGGAAAGGTAATTTTCATAATTTCTAATCACATTTTAAAAGGCTTTACATATTATTGGTGATTCAGCTCGGATGACACATATAAGCTACAGAAGAAAGGAAAAGAAAGAAAGGTAAGACAATTCCTGTCTGAGCATGACAGCAGCACAATACTCCACACAAGTACCACACTGAACTATTTTGAAAGCCAGTTGTTTTCTGTTGTTCTTTACAAGAAGCATCAGTAAAAAAAATATTTCTACTCTCAACACAAACTATTTCCCAATTTCCCTGTTAAAATGAGGAACTCGCAGTAAGAATCAACACACCAGTAAATAAAAACTGTACTACTGCCTTCCAGTTATATTCATATCTGGTTTGGTATGCATATGTGATGTTGCACATATAGCTCCATGGTCAGCAATGACAACACAATTTCTGTCACTCCAGAATTTTGGGGATCTAAAACTTCAAGCGGAACTTACAGAGTCACATTAACTTTTGGTCCAACAATTAGAATGGGAAAGAATCCTGCACAAGCATCATGGCTAAAAAAAAAGAGGGGCCATTATATGTAATACCATCCAGAGTAGGCTTCATACTGAAAGAGCAATAAATCCAGACTATTAATCTAGGCTTTGCAATTACCCTATATGGACTAGAATAACTTAACTCCTTGAATAAGGATTAAGAATGGGAAGAATAATAACAGGTCATATTAATTTTTTTTCTGTTTTTTTTTTTTTTAATCTCTTGCCCTTGCTCAACATTATACAAAGTTTGCACAAATTTTCCATAAAAATAAGACACTGGGGTTTTTATTGTGTGCAAGCAAGTAGCTATAAATGAATTTATTACAAGTGTCTGAGTATCATAAAATAATATTACATTCAGCTAAAAATGAAAATCCCAGTGAGTTGCAAATCATATCATTATAGTGATTAAATCCACGGCTTACCTAAGCCTATATTTCAAATGAAATATTTCTGAATTTATGTAAAAGACTATGAGCAGCCTATTTAACAAGAGTAAGTAAAATCTTAGCACAAAAAAAAATGCTGCTACAGCAGCCTGTTGCCCTTCAGCCAGCAGCTTCATCTTTCACTAAATTCTATAATGCTTTTTCCTTCATTCTACATATACAGTTGTAGCAGTATATTTCACAGCAACATTGCATCTGCACTTTAAAGCATCAGTTCAAATTCGGTTTTCAGAAGTTGAGCCAAATTTAACCTTATTCCCATATTTGTGTACCCACCACTGTAACTGAGATAAAGAAAATGAAAGAATTTACTATCAGAAAAGTCTTGCTGTTTTTCTCAACCACAAAAAGCAATGAGGTATTATGCATGAATCTGCCAGTTCAACTACCTGCACCATTTAGTTTAATTCATCTCTCCCCCCTCCCATGCCAGCCACATGGACTGAACAGTCCCTTCAGACCAGGACATGTTCCTTGGGAATTGCTAAAGGGCATGCAATGTACCAGTGTGTCATGAAGCCAACACTAGTCTAGGTAGTAACCATTTTCATCTGCAGTCTATGAGGTGGCTCATACGTGATGAAGAGAAATACATAATCAGTGCATTTCCTTCTAAGTTATTGAACACTAAGCAATAAGTAAAAAGAAATTTACCAAAAGGAATAATCTGTGTCAATAGTCTGAGAGGAAAATGACAAAATAGCACACAGGAATTAGCCTAATTCTTCTGGAACAGAAGAAAACTACATTTGTCATCCATAATCAAATGATTGCTTTGTCCAACTCATCATTCAGCTGCTGACAGCAGCAAATACTAAGTATTTCAGAAAAAAATGCAAGTAAGCAAGCTCTATTGAGGACTATAATAAAATACCTGATTCTAGATATTTTCTCTTTCTGGTCCAGTCAGTTAATAATTGCAATGCCATTTATTTTTACCTTGTCCAAAATATTTGTGGCTGTTCTCAATATCCTCTGTTTGGTCCTGCTAACATACTGGTTTCCATATATCTTGTACTAGTGAATGATTAAATTTATTTATGTGTCGCATCTAAAACATAACTCGTCAGCTTCCAAGCTAAGCTCTACATCTGTGGTGCTTCTCTTCCATCTCTGCTCTAATCTTGAACTGGGAGAAGTAGTAATTGAAAGTAGTAAATCTATCTTCCTATTTTTTATACCTCTACAATACCTGATTGCTGATCTTTATAAAGCTACAGTCACAGATTTTCAGCTCCTCTCATTTGGAAATCTAAACATTTTGATTCACATTTGATCTTTTTTCTTATTTTATCCAGCTTTTTGATAATACTTTCTAAATTTAAATGTAGTATTTCAGAGGGAAGTAAAATTTGAGGTCTTTGCGCATACACAAGCAGCTTATTGGAACAGATTTGCCGAGAAAACCCGTTCAGCTGCACAGTATACATGCAGTGTTTGGGGTATGTTCACCATCCAAAGAAAATGTCTCGTCACAGGGGCCCTTTTACCTCTTAGCCCGAAGTCTGATTTATGTCAGAAAGTCTGCACACACTGTGTTTCATTAGAGAGATGAGGTTTTTTCTGGTAAGTAACTGGATGTGCATGACACTATTGTATGATAAGTAAATACTGACATATTGTATGATGATACAATTATACGATGACTAAAGTAGTTTTGTAGAAGATCATATCCTATTGTAGCTCCACTGTTGCTAGCAGGGAGATCCCAGTGTTTCAGAGAATGTGGCTGGGCTAAATGTTTTGTAGTGGGTGTGATGTGCATGTTCTCAGAAGCACAGACATTTCTCTGAGCAAAAGGAACATGCCCATACACTTTCTTTTCAGGCAGCTTATCTTCTAATATTCCATATACCCATCACCAGTCTTGTTTAGACTTGTACGAAGTATATGGGGATTTTCTTATTGTGTCATCAGCACTTACTATAAGGAGCAGAAGGCAGATGGATTTGAAGCTGGCTGCATGCCACAGAAACCCATAGGCTTTAACCATGTTATCCGAATGGGCTGCCTAGACCTTAACAGCTCTTACTGAAGTTCATTTGAACTGACAGAACTCATGCTTTTAAACAGGCATTAATAGATTAATCTATCTGTTTGTATTGCAAGTGAAGATAGTACAGGCCCAATTTGCCAGATCAACTGACTAAAACAAGGCTGTTTTCGAATACTTTATGGTATATCAATATTCCAGTGGTTGCAACACTTCTTGCTCAACTCAGGTTCCAAATTCATTTTTTTACAGAGTAATTCATGCCACTTGACCTAGAAGAGATGAAATAAATATAGTAAGGCTGAGATATATTTCATATATTTAAACCCTTGGAAAAGTTACTACACCATTTGGAGAGATTATGCAAATTGTCTTTATGCCTTTCTCCTACCAAATGAAGTATTAATATTGATACCTTTTTGGCATGGGCTGCAGCCAGTGAATGAAAACAGGGATTCTGTGCAAAGCATTTAAAAGATTTTGCTTTACCTTCCAGACAACTCTTCAGCAACACACCTGAATCTCAATGAGAAACTAATAATCTGGAATTTATAAAAAAATCTCCATTTAAATGTATATATTTCTTTTGAAATTACATGAAAATGATAATATCAGTATAAGAATATGGTCTCAAGAGTTTTCACAATCACCTGAAAAGCCTCATACTGGGTATTGACTTGTACTAAACATGGAATTCCTTCAACATAGTAATATACTTACAATGCTTAAGAAAGAAGGATAGAGTGGGAACTCGCAGCCAAGGAAAAAAATATTTTATACATCTTGTAGGCAGCTCAAAGTAACCACATCAGGACTTGTTACACTATTGTGAGCATTTATGCTTCTTGTGTATAAGATACATGTTGTTATTTCTTAACTATCATTAGGTATAAAACTGTTTTTACATTTCTAAGCACTCACATACAGCTGAAGACTCCAAAAGAAACAGAAAGTATCTCTAGTTACATATTCTGTATTTAAATGTCAAAAAAAAAAATCAACACTTCCCTAAAAATTCAACAGTTGGTATATTTCCAAGAAAATTTATTTTCCAATTTAAAAAATTAAATTTCTCAGAAGCAAATGCTATTTTAACTACAAATTCTTCTCGTATCTAGTAAGAATTTTAAACAGTGAAGATCACCTAAGCAGTTCACAGAGTTGGCAAAAATGTCTGCTTTATAATTAATAAATTCTTTTGGATAAATATTTTTCATCCTGAAAACAAGTCCATCAAGTCCATGCTACAAAGAGCAGATTATAGTAACCATTCTGGGTTAAAACTAAAAATGAAACTACAACTGTTTTAATTGCCTTTCTTTTATCTAGTTTAATTCACCTCTAGCCAATTAATTTAAATAACAACAACCAGCTCTTAAATAATCTTCTGATGAAAAGCTAAAACCAGACTTACTGTCAGCAATGACATAAGATTTCCATTTGCATATAACACAATTCTTATATATCTGTGTAAATCACTTTGTACTGGTTTATTTAATAAGCGTGCAATTCATGTCAGTTTTGGGGGTATAATTCCCTGAGATGGTAATGCTATTGCTGAAATACATACATACACACATACACACTCTTAGATTATTTTATCTGGTTAAATTCCTGTGAACAGTGAAATATAAATTCTACATAACCACTGATTTAGTTTATAAGCAAAACAAAATCGTGGTTCACAGAATCACAGAATCCTTGAGATTGGAATGGCCTTGGGAGATCATCTAGTCCTTCTAAAGCACGTTCTAGATGACTCATATCAACCGATTCACAGTTCTACAAATTTTTACCTTTTTCGCCTGTTACAACAAAGGCCTTAAATCACCTGTTCAAGCTATTTCTGTATACTGAAGATAAGTGCCTTGTAAATCTTTCACTAAGCAGGCACTTGGTTTCATTGGAACACATCATCTGTTGAACAAACTAATCATATTCATTATTCTGAGCTGCTCATAACAAGAGATCTAACCAGAGTCAACTTTGCTAAGACATTATTTGTATCCTTCAGTCTACACAATTCATAATTTCTTACTTATACTCCGATTTTGCTATGCAATCTTTGTATAAAAGCCACATAATTCCAAAACCAAGATCTATTAACAGCTTAGTGCACTGAAGATTACCCTGAGTAATACAACAATAAATGTCCGTCACAGGGGACTGTGATATTCTTTATAATACTATAACAGGCAAATACCAGTCAACAAACTAAGGTTCCAGTTTCCCAGCCTCAGATAATAAATAATGTTTCCTGTTTCTTGGTTGTTATTTTTGAGGTTCCTTCCTCAGAGCTCAGCACAGTGATGATGGGATACTTCCTCTACATCAGAATGGCAGAAGGGAACATAGTTTTCATCTGTTGTACCACCCAGACTGAATTTTTTGCAATCACATGGCAATTACCTTCTATTGTAGTGGAATTCCTTAACTGACCAAGATTAAAAGTGAACTGTCTATATAACAAAGAATACTGAAGCAGAAAGAGTGGGAGGAACAGCAGAAAAATAGGGAGCATAGAGGAGGAGCAGAGAAATATCAAAAAGGGTTGTGGAGCACATTGTAGAAGAGGGCGAGAGATCATCAAATAGTCCTTTACAAATCTACTATATTAACCAATTTCTAGGACACAGGGTTAAGTGGTATTTCTAGTTCTGTTTTGCTACTCAAAGAAGCTTCCTATATCATTAGCCTCCTTTAACTACAGTATAAAAACATCATTGCAAGGGTTTGTTGTGTTTGTTTCTAGAGAAATTAAAGAATGACTGTGAGACATCAATACACATGACTATTTCCTAAGCAATGCAAACAGCAATATTTCTCTAAATTTACAAAAAACTTTCATGGAAGCATCTAAACCACTAGACTTTGTATCTAGCCTCCTTTGGAAAGAAGGATGAACTGGCTTGGCTTTGCTAGTCTGTTAGACATATTTAAAAGAAAGTCAAGAAAAGGAAAGAGCCCGAATAGACGTCATGAAAACTAAGAAGATAAGAAAAGTTGAAGTTCTGAAAAGAACCCTTTCACCGAGCCTGCTAATAAAGACGGTCCATCTCTTCATTACTATGCTACTCATCCACCTCTGTTACTCTGCACAAAAGGGAAAAAAGCAGTCTTTATAGTTGTACATGATTATATTTTCCTTTTGTATTGAGTTCAAAGTCTTTTCTAAAAAAGCAAGAGTAGATTGCTCACAATGTAATGGGCCATTCCCAGGAAACGAAAAAATGGCCTTAACGTTTTATATTAATACAATAGGTTATGTATAAAACAGGTTTTAAAAAGTTAATGCATATTAGCTTAGAACAGCCATATTTTAACACTGCGCGACTGAAAGTTCCAGTAGAGCAGATGAATGAAACTACAGAAGAAAAAAACCCGCTATGACAAAGAGATAAAGGTTTAACTAAAAGGACTCAAATCTATGTTTCAGGTGCCTCTTTACCTTCCATCAGGAAATGAGTTATTAGGAGTAATGAAATCAGAGATAGAAAATACAAAAAGTTTTTAGATCCTTCTGTGCAAGGCGGCGACACTGGCCTTTACTTCTTCACTTTATAATGATTCCTTTGAGTTGTGGTTCTGAAAAAGCTGTGAAACATCTTCCTGTTATTTCTTTTTCATCTTTCCAAACACTGGCCAGGAATAACCCCATCCTATTCTTTTCTTGGATTTTTGAAACACATATTGACTGTAATGACTATAAATTATCTGGTTAATGTGTTGGATTTATAAAAGTGTTAGAGCTCCTCTACGCTGCTACGAGGTGCCTCTGAGAAGGTGCAAGGCATGAGAAGAATCTAACTTTTTCCATGCCTGCTTCTACTTTAGGCCACTGCAAATAATAACTTTTGAAATTTTTTAAGTTAACTGGATTTTAGGACAGTCTCACCACATCACTCCCCACCTGATGAGCTGTTGGCCTCTCTTCACCAGAAGTAGCAGTAGACTGCTAGCCAGCATCACCTCTGCCAAATACCTCCCTATAGTCATCATCCTGATGGTCAGTTTCTGGGTGATGATCTCCCTTAATCGGGGCTTTTAAGTTTCAGATACAGATTTCTACTGAGCTCAGTTACAATGTGCATGTGTAAAAGAAGCAACAGTTTCGTAGCTTTGGTCACTCTTATGCACTGCACCAACTACTCTAAAACCGCCACATGCACCGAACCATGAGCATCAGAACACATCATTACACACTGAAAAAACCCAGGAAGCCAAGTAATAAACCTTGCAGTATCTGCACCTTCAGCACTGATCTTTGGCTGTGGACCTAGGAATGTAACTGAATGTCTTAAGAGCTGCATGAGAAAAATGAACAGGTACTACAGAGTTACATATCCTTTCCATTAACCTATTTACTCTCCTAAACCAACACTGGAACAAAATCAAGGTCTTGGGATGAAATATCTAAAGGAACACTATAACCACCTCTTCTTACCTCAAAATCTTCTTCAGACCATATTGATCTGAGCAGAGCCATGACTAGCAGAATGTAAAAGGAATCATTTCAGTGTCCAGAGAGAAGTTTCTGGTGGAAGATTCCAGGCTCTGGTTTTTCTCATCACAAAGATTAGCAGCAGTCATATTAGAAATGTTTTAAGAAACATTTTGGGTCAGCTCAACATGTGCTACATAAAGGAAAATTTCTAAACTTAAACAAGTGTGCTCTTCCAACAGTTCTTCCCATCCCACTTAAAATGCAACTCAAAAAGTACAAATCATTTTTAAAAGTGTTGCCGGTAATCTGTTATCAGGCATTGGCTGATCCTATCTGTTATGATGACCATTTCTTTGCTGATGGCACCACTCAAATGATTTAGATACATAGTACCATTTAGGTTTTCTGACACTTTGCATTTGACTGGTAATTCCTGATAGAAAAGTGACCTGTATACAGAATTGTGAGCCAAGTAAAGAAGCAGGTCTGCCTATGCTAGTGCTGACCTCAAGTAAAGGGTATTAAAAAACCACAGACTTAAGTACAAATTTATCTAGTGTAGATCTAAAAAATTTAATGGTAAAAGACTTTCAGAGTTTCTGCTCAATATCAGCAATTCTGAGGAGAAATTGTATTTTTTTCTGAGGAGAAATTTTGACCTTCTTCATCTCTATAACCAAAATATAATTTATGCTATGGTTCTTCCTTGTGGTCCCAGTTAGAATTGAGACCACTTTAGATCTACACCATCTGGCTCTGTATGCACACCATGGAAAGCCAACCACAAACGTGTGCAGTAAAAAGTTTAAAAATCCACAGTACTTGAAAATTGAATTTTGGTTCTTTTCAGACATATATTATCAGATTGTAAACATAGTACCAAAGTGAAAATTGCAGGAGACCTGATCTCTCCCTGACTTTTCTGAGTAGTTTCATGAATCCAATTTTTGTTTGCACAAATGGTGCACATGGAGAGAATCCTTTTATTCCTATGAATGAAAGCATTTGTATGCAAATAGATACATTCAAATGCAAATGAATGTATTTGCACAAGAAGCACTTGCCCACCTGCCACACAGCCTTGGCTTTTTGACTTTCAGGGCCTGGGTGCTCAGAAGCAGAGAGTGAATAGGAGAATAAGATTGCCAGCAATATTTCAAAAGGTGAATGGTCAGTCACTGTGAACAGCAAGTGGGAAGGATAAAACAATGTTGAAAAAATTAAGTAAAATAGAAATGCACAAAGATGATTCTTGCAACTGTTCACATAAGGCATGTACACAGACCACCACTACCAGAGATGAAGCAGTGGCAAACTGGAAGCAAGGAAAGAAGAGGAAGCACTGTAAGTGAAATCAAGTCTTTTGACAAATTCCTTTGTTTGCCTTTTTGTTTAGCAGCTGTATAAATTACATGCAAGGATAAAATCTCTGAAATAATGGGATCTTACCACACTGAGACCCCACTGATGAGGCCTGGAGAGATTCTTAAAATACCAGGAAACAAGTTTTTTACACTCACGTATTTCCGTTCTTTTTCCTATACAAATGATTAGCTCTTAAGAAATAAAAATCTTGTTGCTTTCTAGACTTCCCTGTGCTCTCAGTATCAGTGCTGCATTGACAGCATAGGGTATGAATCTGTTTCACCAGGCCAATTTGGACTTCTAGTAATGAAAGTTTAAAAGTCAGTATTGAAAAGGTCTGAGAGCAGTGCATCATGCAGTTGAGGATCTCCATCCTTTAACTTCAGAAGCCACAAGACTATTCAGATAATTTCTTAATTGTTTCTCATTACACCTTGTATGCAGCCAAGGAATTGCAGCATATATCCCAAAAGTCTATCCCAAAGACAAAAAAACAACACCAAACCCCATGGCTCCTGCAATGGCTCTTGAGGGGCTGGCTGTATGACATACACATGCAGCAGGTGGACATTCAATGAAGCATATAAATCCTGTACAGAAGACTAAGGGAATAGGTTTTTGGGGGGCAGAGCAGCCTGCCAAAGTATGCCTGCTAGGTGACTGATTCATTAAATCTCACAGGAGCCCTCCTAGACCTAGCTGAAGATTTTGGGGCCGTACAGCCCCCTGAGATTTTTTTTCCTTTTTAATTTAAAATGTGTGATTACCCCTTACTTTCTGCCACCTGTTCTGCTTATAAACTTCTGCAGGGCCCCTCTCTCTGCTCTAATTTCCAACAAACTGTCATGTTACCCTAACCCATGGGGCCACCTCCTCCCTTAGGCATTGAGATGACTCATGTGCATTCATGTATGCAGAGTGGCAGCTGGCCCTAAGGCCAACGAGGGATGTGACCCATCTATCAGTTACTTGATTTTCTTGAAACTCTGAACGCTGCTAAAATAGAGGACTCATGCACAGCTTCACTACTAATAGTATTTCTCTCATTTCCATGCTTGTTACAATGGTTTCTGGAAAGCTACCATTCACAAAAAATGTATGGGAAAACTTAGAACTCCATTAAAATTTTTGTCCTTTCAGACTTAAGACACCCTTACTTCTAGAAACCCCAGGTGCATACTCAGGGAGTCTCCTCAGAAAAAATTAGATTTGTTTTCTCTGAAATCACAATCAGCTAGCTACTACAGAGTACCCATCCTTACCCACACACTCTTCCTCCTCCTCTTTCCTCACTTTCCACCAGTTTGCCAGTCAACAATGCCTATCTGATGTGTATCACTTAATTTTGTGTTACCAAACCCTCACAAATATAATTTCAACTAGTAAAAAGCATAGTCTCAGTAAAGGTTGTTTCAGGGTGTTTTTGCAAATCATTGCAAAAGTCCACAAGGTCCTCTTGTCCAGTAATGCTGCAAAAAAGGAAACAATGTGAACACATTCTAAATTAAAAGCAGGTCAATGCCACAAAGGCAATGAATTCTTTGAACAGAATTTGCCAATATGTCTTATTATGGAATTTAAATATGAGATTTATACTGTAAGAACTAGAACACCCCAGAAAATAGATATGATCATCACTTTGTAAGGTTTCCTGAATGCCCCTGGAATAGCTCAATGCAGGAAGATGTCCTGATATCTGCAAAAAATTTGAATACTTGTGCTATTTGAAGAATGAGATGTAAAATTAGATTAACAAATACAGAAGTCTTAGACTTTGATCTTCAGCTGTTCGCAGATGCAAACTTAAAAGCCAGCCAAAACCAGAAATGCTAATTTATTGCTGAATAAGCTTATTTAATTGCTTCATAGTATTTCTGGGTGTCCATGTGTATACATCCCAGCCTGAAGCACAAGAAGGACTCAGAAGCTGAAACTGTGGTCCAAATTGTGTCACTGAAAATACACAGAGGTTTCTGGGCACCTGGTTAGTTGGCTGATTAAAAAACAAACATTGAACCACATGACATTTCCCTGACAGCAGGATTTCAAAAACTAATTAAGCCAATTGTAAATCTATAAATACCTTAAGGATTTTTTCATATAATTATATGGAATTTCAAAGCTATAATAAAGTGAAAAGTTATCCTGATTCTATATGACCAGATATTCCACATCAGCCACATGCAGTCGGTAAACTCCTTTGCAGGACCAATTTAAACAATGCTTAAATATTAGGTAACAAGACAGACAAATTCAGTGTAAGGTATGTTCTGTAACAGCAATTCTTTTTTTTTTCTGAAACAAAAAATTTCTAAGAGTGTATAATCTTTATGGGCACTTCATGTGTCCACTGCATGGGTCAGAACAACTGTGCTACCCATTGTAGATGTAGGCAGCGAGGATGAGCTGTCCCAAAGGATGGAAGGACTTGAGTCAGATGCTAAAAGGATGTAATCAAAGTAGTCCCTTCACTGCAAGCTTGATGAAGCTCAAGAAGAGATTTTCTTAATAACCTCAATAAGGAAACTATATATGCTTATACTCATATACAGAGCACAGAAATTTGTCAGGAAGGCGAGGCAGGCAAAAATCAACCATTCCCCTTATGTAAGGATTGCACACACCAAAAAAAAAAAGAGATTATGCACACAAAAAACCATCCTTGGCCAAAATTAACAGAAGTACATGGAATTATTGATTGTATGTTAATGTTCTTGATATTTATAGGAGAGTCAAAGGAAACAACCAGTACCATACCTGTCCCAGATAATCTCCAAAAATAAGGTGCAGTAGTACAGAAGTAACCATTAAGTTGTTATATTAATAGTATTTTTAAAACAGTTACTGTGTCCTGTATTCTAATAATGACTATTTTCTAGCCGTACTTTAAATGCACATTGTTACATAAAATTTCTAAGGGCGTATTGATTAAAGGGTACAAGAACTCTTCATCCTTCTGTCACTTGTTGAAATTCAGCCCAAGAAAACAGCCACCAGTAGATATCCAGACGAAATTCTTATGGAGTCCCACCTACTTTAGTCCTTTTTCTATATTTTCCTCAGAAAGAAGCATTTCCTATTGGTTTGATTATACTACACAAGCAAGCCTTTCAAAGTGTCATGGAAAAAAGTTTTGCTGGTATCATTCTGAATCTCAGGGTTTTTAACAACATTTTTAAAAACAAACATACACTAAAACCTTAAGAGGGACATGTTTGCAAGACACTATCAGCTTCCCATTGTAGCCACAAGACATTTCCAACATGTAAGAAGAATCATTCCCAAGTAATGTTTGAAATGAGTTCAGGAGCACTTGGTGACCAGGCAGCTTTTGGTACATTCTTGGATTTTAGCCCATTATTTTAAAAACATTCCAGCTGACCCCAGGAGTAAGGACTGCTGGGTAGCTGAGTCAAAATGAGAAGCAAGCTGCAATTCAGGAAGGAGGCTCAGGCGATGAAAGCAGTCCCATTGCATTGTACGAACTAATTTCTTACTGAAAATGTCACAGTCTGAAGGGGTTTTTTGTGACTGGAACAAATAAAAGCTTTTAGGGCTTTCTGAGAACCTAGATGCCACAATATGAGCAATGAGTAAACCACATGTGATACATTTCTCTCCTCCATTTCTAGCTCTGAATGGGAAATGAAGGGAAAGAACCTTGGAATATTTACTGGGTGTTTTAGGACTTTCCCTGAAATGATCAGTGCAGGATTTCACTCACTGCCTCTAGAAGTATGTTCACACGGGCTTTCCTCCTTCACACACATTGTGAATTTGAACAGTGCCTTGATTAAACATTTGATTTCTCTCTTCCTTCTCCCAAAACTGATTTAGATATTGGTGCCTACACAAAGTGCAGCATTAATATATGTCATGCAGCCTGTGTAAACCCACAAGACTTTACCATGTCAGCTTTTGTAAAAATCTGGTTTTAAACATCTTAAATCTTATAACCTCAGCATCTGTTAGAAGCATTGCCTTTTACTGGCCTGTTGCCTTCTGCTCTAAGCAGGGCTGAGAGTTTGCATGTCCTGTTGTCGCAGCCAGTGCTTATGCTGGCATGATCTGAACAGGTCCTGCTCAAATCCCAACTACAACATTTTATTAAACCATGCAGTTATCACCATAATCCCATATTAGGGCCTGAGGAACCCAGCTCTGATAGTAGGGTATATTTTCAGTTCAAAGCCTGCAGCAGGAGATTACTAAATCCCCCAGCTGTGAGAAAATTTTCCCATCCCACAGTTAAAACAGTGAGAAAACACACAGCTCCCTCAGCCTCCTCTTTCGGATGGAGTCAAGTAATTTATTCCACATTTTCAGACTGGTAAAATTAATTCCCCTCAAACCTCTAAACCCACCAGCGTGAGGTTTTGCATCTTCCTCAAGCTCTGGGTTAAAGATACGTGACTTGGGCATTTTACACTCTCTAGGCACTCTCTAAGCACTACAGGAATGAAAGAACTTTTCACCCCATTTCAGAGTTTCCAAATTTCTTATGCCTACCTGTCCATCCAGCTAGTAATCCTTTGCCTTTGTGTAAGGGCATTACACAGCACTTCTCACCAGAATTTGCCACCCGCAATAAATCATTTAATTCATATACAACTTAGACACTTATGACAATTAAAAGAGCAGTCCCACAGACAAACAACTATGTTCTTGCACCAAAACAGAACCAAGTACTGCAATAGCATGATAGTAATCAACAAGGTTGCCATCCCACCCCACGAAAAAAATTTGTATGTATCAACAGCCTCACTCAAAATGGGAACTAAACTCATGAGTACATTTCCAAAAATACATGCCTGGAGAGATGAGATAAACAGCAGCATCACAACAGGGAACTAGATACACTTCCGCAGTTCCAGTCTCTCTTACCACACATACCATTGTGCCAGCTTGTAAGTTAAGGGCTTGGAGAAAATGTAATTTCTCTTTGCAGGAGAATAAAGCCTGTATAGACAGCACACAAGAAGTGAAATTCCAAGGCTGTTGAGAACAGAAGGTAAAATAAAGCAATGCCTGTCTTCTTTCTAATTCCACAACGTGGTAATATTGATGAGCCAAGAAAATCCTTGCCACTCATTTTCATGGTCTGCACTCTGCATCAGATCCTTCAGCTACTTGCAGATTCAAAGACTGCAAGGCAGACATGGTTACTTGGGACTAAAAGCAAAGAAATAATATAGTGCTTTAATCACAGACCATCCCCAAATGGAAGCCATAAATTAAGGATCTATACCTATACTACAGCCTTTCTTGAGAAATACTATGGTTTTTGCCAAAGGATAATTTCAGTTCTAAGTAGACTATATCAGTATCTACAGGTGTTTCAACCATCTATTTGTATATACTTATTGGTAGTTTGATGGAGCATGTTCTGCAGCATTAATAAAAAGTCCTGATCTATAGCTCTTAAGTACTTTACCATTGAGTCATAAGTCCCATTTCAATTGGACTTATTAATGGGATTTTAAAATTTTTGTTATTTAATGCACTATGGCTATTCTATGCTAAATTTAGCTTTCACATGTGAGGCTCATAAACCAGAGACCAGACAAAAGTTTGATGATAAACAATGCACCACAGGAAAATGTGAAAGAATCTAAACTGGACATACATGCCTGTCAAATACTTAGACGCCTCTATTAAGTTTATTTTGTGGCTGTGCATCTAGAAATATTTGCTACAATTACATAGCTGAGGCAGCTGTATGCATCATAGTTTGCTGATTTGGGAATTGTGTGCTATTTTGGACAAGGCAGACAGGCCTTTTGAATAAGTGTCACTTTAGTGTCTTTCTTAGTAGACAGCAATAGTGGCTAAATGATGAAATGCAGGAGATGGCAAAAATAACAAGTCAGTACTAATTACGAAATTTTTATAGTGTCATAGAATAAGGATGGCACACAGCTTTTGCAAGAGGAAATGATCCAGTTTTGCTATTCAATTCAGATGCCAAGCTCCAAATTTGCTTGTTTGATTGGGCTGGCGCTCTTTCCTCAGAGACTAGAAAAAGCTTCCATTAGCTTTCATTGGCCTAAATCAGAAACATCTGTTAAAAGCATGAAACACTCATTGGTTGAGATCAACAGTCAGAAATCTGCACAAGGGCAGAATCTTTCCCCTGAGGTAAATGACAAGTCGGTCATATGCCATCATTACTCTGCATGTCAACCTATGCATACATTTCATTGAATTGCTAACTCAGCTCAAGCCTGTGTCTTTCTTTGAGCTCTCTTAGTGATAGTCTAAAATTAAAAGTTAGCATCCTACACATTGCTGTCTTCCTTCAAACTGGTGTTTTGTTAGTCTTCACAAAAGCATAAAAATGCATTAGAAGTTTCAGAAAGCTAAGGAAAAAAACAAACTCTTACAGTGCTTCAGAATAGCTGTTACAAAGTGCAAACAAACTTAAACATTAATTTTTTCCATCTCATTCTCTTCTTTTTTAGATACAGAGATTTGATTTAGAACGTTCTGTGAACTCACTTTAGCTGCTACGGACTTATCAGGTTCACATCGTTGTTTTTGAGGAAAAACCAAGGCACCATCTACAGGTATGAGCTATACCCCACTGAAAATAAGCACAACATAGAGGATTAATCAGCACGTAATTGTGAAGTGTCCATGTTAGGGTATGTTTGGCTGGCTGGGCTAATTGCATCCCAACCCCCATGCCCACGCTCCTACTGGCACTGCTCCATCTCCACATTTACTATAGCTGTGCCTCTTTCCCTCTAATAGCTTCTGGCATATTCTCCAATCCCACTATTTCTAATCCTGACATCCCTTTGCCAAATTGTGGAGGCAGCTTGGAGAAAAGGAAAACCAAAACAAAGCAGCCATCATGTTCAGCTGAAACTCGCCCGCCTGCGTGGCTGCTTTCCAACATGTCTGCCAATGCCTGGCTGCTACAGGGGCTACTGCAGGAGTTGGAAAATCAAGGGGAAGGAGGAAAAATACACAACAGGCACAGAAATTAATGTTAGTGGCTTTAAAAGCAACAGCCATCTGTTTTCCTTACTGCCTGGCAGCATCAGGAGCTCCCTGCAGTGAGGATGGAGATTTGGCAGGTTTCCGTAACCCTGTTGAGCTTTTACTGTCCCTACCAGCATCCCCTGCTGCTTCTCTCCACACCCTCAGACCAATTATACTTTGACTTTTTATTGCAGCAGCAGTGCCCACACAACCTTATATTTATGGGCACTTTAATCACCAACACCTATCAAAATCAGAAAGTTCAACTACTGCTTAAGCATGACATTTCTAAATTTGGAATTAATATGATTTTGCAGCCATGTTGCATCTAAATTGTAGGAAAACTGGTTTTAAAATGTAGCTGAGGCAGAGTTTACACCTGAGAAAAAGAACTTGGTTTAGTTTTGTGATAGCATGATCTTACCTGTATCACCAAGATGTCAAGAAAAATTGTGTTATATTTTCCTTCTGTGGCTGCCATTTGAGTTATTTGCATAATGCTGCTTTCCCATGCAGAAGGTTGCCAAGAAAACAGAGCATGAAACCTGTCACAGAAATGCAACAAAGAGAATATTTGAGGTTTTGTTTTCATGTAGATCTAAACTGATTTCAGTGTGTTGCCATAGAAATTAAAATAGAAATTTTCTCAATGTATAAGGTTATTATTAATATTTCTCTTCATTGTGTGCCAACTTTAAGCAAAACCAGCAAGTAGTAGAAAAAAATACAGCAGGTAGAAGAATGTAAGGACATATATTAGGCACAGTAATAAAACCAGCTATCCACAGCCACAATCTTCCTTGAAGTAGCAGCTTTTTAGTACAGTTCTTCATGGCTGTTTCTGTTCTCAGTTATCACAGTTTTAATATAACTTACAATCACTTCTTAGAGACTTAGTTATCCGGATTTTACAAAGCATTATCTGCTTTAGGAAAAACCAGAGAGCTGCATACAGTAATCTGTCATGCAAGAGCAAGAGCAGCTGGTGTAGCTTACATAAAATGGCAAATAGCCCAGTGTAATAAAATGTAAGCATGTTCATAGCAAGAGCAACTATTGACATAGAACAGATACCAAAATGTATTTCTATTTGGATCACAAATAAAATGATCTGTTTATCTTCAGTCATAATGAAGATAAAACAACAGGATACAATTTCCTGAAATTTGGCAGTGACGATTTTCTTCAAAATTTAGATTTTTTTAAAAAATTTATTTTACATATATTTAGGGCTCCCAGTTACAAGATCTGAGTTATCATATAGATCTCGGTAAGTCAAAATCCAATTGGTTAGTTTATCTATCACCTTGTCACCTGAACTGTGGTTTTGAGTGGAAGGTTGTTTTTTTATTTTGGAGTGGGTTTTCTATTCTGCTCTGGGTTTTTTTTTTTACATAACAGCAGAACATGGAGTCAGTGAGGTTTTTTCTGGTTTCGGTTAGGTTGTTTTGGGTTTTTTTAAAGGAAGGAGATTGTCCATTCAAGCATTTAGTACCTGACTCAGAAAATTTATTCTTTTTCTGGCAGTTGTTCTGCAATATATTTAACCACCAGGTGTGCTTGGATCGCAGATTACTAAATGCTCTGGCCTTGTGTTACCAGAAGCACATTGGAAGAAGACTGGAATTAGGCTGCATCCCAGCTGCAAACATACAGCAGTTGACTGTACAGCAAAGATTCCTGTGAGAGGGATGAGGGGCAAGACCTGGTTAAGACATCCAAAGCTTTTGAAATACAGACTAAAAATAGTAGCAGTGATCTCCATCACATTGGGACCCACTCTGTTCATGGATTTAGCAGCAATTTAATCACTGACTGCGGAAGGTGCAGTTTGATGTGCTGTTTTTCATGTATCTCCATAAGAAAGATGATCTTGTGAAAACTCTAGATGCCGTATAAGAGTTCGGTAGTGCCTCCTGTTATGAAGGCATTTAAAAATCCCCTCTAAGGCTGCATTTTCTTTTTTCTCTTGTTAAAGGATCATTTGCTCAGTTTGGTTCTGCAAGAGTATCAGGTTTCCATTTTCTACTCAAAGGGCCTTGTCAGAAATGCTTAGTGTTTCAAAGAATTAGTCCCTTATAAGTCTTTGTTTCCTTGTCATTGAAAGCAACATGAACTATGGGCCGACAAATACAGCTTTCAGTCAACTCTGTCTAGAAGCCACCGATCAAGTTATTTGCTGAGGAGCAAAATCCCTCCATGGCTCAATATTAACAGGTATGAGATAAAAGGGGGAGACAGGGAAAGCAAAGCGGTTGCTTTGGTTAGGTTTTTCCGTCTTTTTGTGAGCAAAATTGTAATGATACTAAAACTTAACATCCTGCCTTTTGCATAGTGGTAACAGCAGCAATAACAGCATGGCCTAACTATATGTGACAGCCACAATGACTCTTCATGCAGTATGCTTAATGATCTGTGTTTAATGGGAGCTGAGACACTTCCTGGACACTGTCCATAGCAGTCCTTCTCTGAGGCTATAGTCACACATTTAATGTGAGAAGAAACTCTAGAGGAAATATTTTCTTGCTCTTTCTGCTGTGACCCAGCTTCCCAGCTATGATAGTTTTAACATTGCTATTAATAAAGCCTTTCCGTTTTCTTGCAAGGTCGTATACCTTCCATGAATAAATGCCCATTTCAGTGTCACTAGTGAGTAGGATTTGGGATGTAATGCTTACCTCCTCCCATCTTCCTTCTCCAAAACTTCCTAGTCAAAAAGCTTCTAATCCTAAGGAATCTACAAGAACCTATGAGTGGATTGAAACCCACCACAAAAAGGAGCAAATCAGTCCTACTGTTACTATCTCCAGAGTGCCACCAAGTCACTGGGAAGTGAACAGTACTTAGAGGAAGAAACTCACTCCGCAGAGAGCACAGTTGGGTTTTTTTTAAATTATCCCACAGGTGTAAATTCTAGCAGATTTGGGCCTCCTCCAGCTGTACATTGGAACACTTGCAGAGCACATCAGAGTCCATTAGAGCCTATGGACAGAAAGTCATACTTCGCACTTTGATCTCTGTGAACAAAAAAAAGATAGTGGAACAATTTAGCATGATCATTATGGTCTAGATCATGCTTTAGAGGCTTAGCCCTTTCTGAGTTGACAGAAAGAATGAGTTGTTCCACTGGTATTTTGGCATTTTAGCATAAATTCTTCCCAGGGCCTAAAAACCATTTCCTGGAGCAGCAACTACCTGGTGGATTCAGTGGGTGCAGCTTGAACTTGGCACTCACTAGCAGAACTAGCACATCATGCTGCAAAGGAATGGGGCTTGGGACTTTATACCTGTCACCCTCAGCAGGCTCTGAGCTTTTCATGTTTCCCTTTTCATGCCTCCTATGACATGGATCCACTGTAAATTTGACCTTGCTTAGGAAGATTATCATTCCCAGCAGAGAGTCTGGGGAGGAAACATTCCTTGAGCTCTCTCTCTATCATCAAACATTAGAATTACTAATAGAGCTCCCAGCTGCTATTATAATTGCATAATATAACACCTGCCTTCGGCAATGACACAGCCAAAGTAATAGACATTTGTCCACTATATAGCTAGAAATTACTTTTCAGCACTACGGAATCAGGCCAATTACAAACAGGTAAGCTATAGCTAAGAGAAAAGGTAATCCTATTCTGGTCTGGCATCCATACAGACCTCTGGATGCATATATGTTTTTTAAATGGTTACCTTAGCTCTGCATTAAAGTTGGTTTGAAGCCAATAGCTCATTGCCCTAAGAAACTGCATTCCTTATGGGTTAATATTTCACTTGACAGGAATCCTTTCTGGCCAGAAATCAACTATTCAAATAGGTTTGTATCTCATTGCTTCCAGGAACAGAGTTTTTCAAACCCTTCTCAAACACAGCTGAATCAAAATACATACTCCCCACTTCTCTTCCTTCTATTTAAATCTGTAACTCCGGGTCTGCTCTGCTCTCTAAGGATAGCATGCTTCTTTTTATTAGTTACATATTATTTAAGTTGGATACCATAAGAACATGGTTTTGGAGCTCACACATAAAAAGCCACTAGAATTATTTAGTCTCAAAAGTACTGCACATCCCTCTCTTTTCCTTTTGGGACTATCTGGGCTCACTGGGTCTAAGCTCATGTCAGAAAATGTGTCTTCCTGCTGCATCTACTATCATTATCTCCTCTGAGTAACATCCAAGACAAAGATAACATACAACAGAAATATCACATTACCTAATCTTCTGTTCCTGTCCTACAACAGGTTGGTCACTGACAAAGAGCTTGTAAAAGCTATATAAGATATATCAGTCATTGCTCCTTAATGTCTTACCTTACATATGGTGGGCAATGGAACAGTTTGGATTTTATGATCCTACTTCCATGTTTTACTTTTGTCTCCCTGGAGTCTACTACAAGAAAGTGCACTGGAAATTTGGGAATTAAACTGGAAACATCAAGACTAGGGGAAAAAAACCACTGTTGAGTCAGAAAAGCTAGTAGGTGATTCAGGCAAGGAAGATGTCTAAGGACAGTGAATCAATAACAGGGAAATTATGAACTGTATATTGACAACGGAGTTTGTTTTTAATACTTTCATACAATGCTTGCTTATTTTTGAGTGCTTTGAGTCTCCCAACAGCAAACCTTTAGTGGAAAATATGTGTGATAAAGATAAACTAGACTGTTTCAACATCCTTCTGGGCAAAATACACTTCACTTACAAAAATCTCAATCCAGCTCTTTATGCAGTATTGAGATACTGTTGCTCTTCGGCTTCCAAAATGTGCATCAGCCATTACCCAGCAGCAGCTTCACTCAAAAGAGTGAAAGAACAGAATCACTTACAAACACATTGATCATAAAAACTTCTGATATACAATAATAGATCAGAAAACCTTTCACATATGAACTATTTATAGGACTAATCTTAGAACGCCTCTTCAAAGCACATCTCATTACCTGTCTTCTGCAATAAATCAGTGATGGAATTAAGAAAGGAGTTCTTAATCCTTACCCTCATAAATACAGGCAGGAGCTCCCAGCTCACACTCTACCAGTGACATCAATGCAAGATGCACCTTCTACCCATCTCAAAAGCAAGCAGGTGATAACTCAGAGTGTATTACTTATTTCCTCATCTACCCCAGTTTCCTGAGGAAGCCACAGCCTTCCATATGCATCAATCACATTATAAAAACCAGTCCCTCAGCCCCATAGCAAGGGCATGTTGGTTATGTTACAGGAAATTGAAAGTATTCTGGGTCACTCAATGAGACTGTTTGCATGTCCTCTCCTGGGCTTGGACCCACCACATGACAGAGAATGTCTGAAATTTCATCAAATTGCAGGTATGTCGCATCTCATGATGAGAAGCTATGTCTCATGATCCTCACATGCCCCCGTAGGAAGCTCCGTGGCTTCTTCTACCTGAAAGGTTGGGCATCATTAAGGCTGTAGGGACAAATGTCCTCATCTAGTCTCAATGTCAGGAAACAGAAAACTAGAATGGTTTAATTCCTGCTTCACTTTCAACAGTTGTGCTTGCATCAGAGTGCACCTTTCCTGAAATATCCATTCCTGATTTGATAATTTCTAATAATGGATGATCACTGGAAATACTGGTAGCCACAGCCTTTGGTTAACAGCTCGTTAATCACTGCAACCATTAAAAACTTACCTTTAATTTCTGCTCTAGCTAAAATTTCCTATTTTGTATTGCAACAGTTGGCTTAATATCCTTTTTCTAGAATTTCTGTGTCTTCCCTAATTTTTCTAATAGATTGTGATCAAACTAGCTATTTACCTCATCTTTTACGAGCTAAACAGTGAACTTCATTAAAGTTTTGCTGCTGTTTTTCAGCCCTTAAGTTACTCTTGTAATTTTGTACTTGAAAAGTACTCAAGTACTTCTTACCTGTACAACCTCCAGTATAGCAAGTCTCTAGGTCTTTTGATTGTCCTACTGCAAAGTGAATAAAGGAAGGGTATTGGAGAAACCCCAAGCATTTGGAAAAGCCTGATAATGACTAACAGCAGGCATATCACTGCTGCTAGGGCTCAGAGCAGGACAGAGGGGAGGTAAGAGGGAAAAGCCATTCTATCCCTTAATCTTTTTTCCTTTTCCAGTACTTTATGCTCTGCTTACAATGACATGGTAAAAATTATCATTGGAGCTGTTGTAGTCCATACAATGTTTGTCCTTTTGTTATTCTATTTTGTTATTCAAGTTGCCTTAAATCAAAAACTCCAGTGAAAATTTATGCTTATTATATTGATATTAAGACAGAAGTTTGTAACCTTATCTAAAAACATTATGTTAATTCGACAGAACCTGAAGAGGAAGGGTTGAAGGGAGGTTATTTTTTCAAATAGATAACTGTTTTCATAATGAAGCACACATTGATTAGTGCTGTTTATTGCCTTTCTCTGCCCAGGTCTCTTCTACTCTTCTACCAAATTTGTTCTCTACATTTCCATCTGAACTCACTAATTTAAAGTGTACGCATGGATGTAAATAAGATGTCAGCGTTATCAATCCTCATTCTGCAATACCAGGTCTCCTTTTATGAGCTTAAATTTTAGAAGCTGTTATTTATTCCATGACAAGATTCTTGCAGACTAATTCTTCATATTATTACTTGCTTTTTCTGTCAATAAACATCATCTCAACGTAACTTTCAGCATCTTCAAACATCAAGAAAAGGGAAAAAAATTGTCCAAACCCCCAAAACAATTCTGTAGCTGCCAGCTTCTACATTATCACACAGAACCACAGAGCAAGGAAGCTGAGATGAATATCTGGATCGATGCCTGCACTGTTCCAGCCAAGCCCTCTAGGTTAAGGCCTTTTCTTACTACGGATAGAGCAATCCTGGCTGAGTGTTTCTATGGATAGCAGAGCTTCAGGGTAAAGGAAACCCACTGCATGTCTCACTTGCCAAATTGAAAGTACTTTTGTAGTTATGTGGCCTTCCTGTAGCATCAGGTGTTAGCATTTGAGTTAGACATAAATGTTATGATAATATTTACTTTTTCACTCTGAAGATATATATTAGCTAGAACTGTTAATTTTGAGAAAGTCTGCTTAAGGAACTGTTTAACCTAACATGTGCAGAACCCAGTTTTGAATTCTGTCAAAATTTGTTTCATCACCTAGACCTGTATAACACATGGAAACAAGAAACAAAAACTAGTTAAAGATTTCAGGAGAAACAAACCTGCCAAATCAGAATATATCAGCCATACAAACAGATTTTCTGTATAACATTTTTATATATAAAACACTGAAATTGGAAACTGCATTGAGAATGATTACTATAATATATAGCTTCCAGGATAATGGGCTGAACATTTTCCTCCCCTGTTTATTTGATAAGAATACTTATCTTTTTTTTCTTTTTTTTTTCCCCTAGTGACGCAGGTGTTGGGTTAATCTTTTAACTCCTGCAGAGGACATGAGAGTAGTACAGTTATGGAATTGGTGGCTGGACATCATTCACCCATTACTATATCTAATTCTTCAATTATTGCAATGTAGTGATAGAACATCCATTAAAGTTAGAGATATTGTTGCAGAGAAAGGTCAAAAGGAGATCATTTACAATCCAGAACTTAATTTGTTCCTTCTCATTAAGAGGGGGAAAAAAATCCTCACGATTATCCTACTTTCTTGAGCAACAAGGAAGAAGTGCCAACAGACCTCAGCATGTGTGGGGAACTTCTGCCTGTGTGTATAAATTAAAGCTTTATGACATGATCCAAAGCCCGATGAAACTACTTACTTAAGTTGATTTCAATCAATTTGGAATGAAGACTTAACTCAAAAGAGTTCTACATAATTAGGATAACATTAGCTACTACCTCTTTTTTTGCACTATTATACTGTCTTGTGAAAGTGTTCAGTCTCTTAAACAATGGCATCACATTTATTCAAAACAAGGCTAAATGAGAGATAGGCCTTGTACTGGAGAGGAAAGCTTAGGCCAAGGTGCATTTTCTGTTCTGTATGAAATATATTCCCATGGTAATTTGTGCCCAAAGTGAGTGTAGTTGTAATAATATTTAAGATAAAAGGCCATCAAGACAGAAAATATAAATGGACAATGACCAGACTGAACCAAGATTTTCAGTTATTTAAAGTGTGTTGTATGAGTCCATAAGCTAGAACACCTTCATTTTACAGTCGTCATCATCATCACAAAATATACGTACATAAACACAAACCACTCTGGGGTATGGCTATACTGATGCACACTCAAGGGCTTCCAAGCAGGCCACAGTGATCCTGCTGAGTGGCAGCTGGAGCGCACAAACAGGCCTGGCTCAGTGCAGAATTGATTGAAGAGGTACCATTCCCACCTCAGAACCATTTCTGAAATTCTTGCATTCTGTTTCACTCAGTGTGGAGCACGCCCAAACCCTTTCACAGGTTCTCATTATAAGCAATCTTTTCCATACATTTTTTCAAACAAAAGACAGGGGTTTAAGATTCAGAAAGGGGTGTCAGGAGTGGAGGAATGGTTCCATAATTCCATAAGTATTTTAACATTTTGCTGGTCTTTGAATTTCTGCAAATAAATTGGGCTACAGGAATAACTGTAGGAAACAACAATGCATTATATGCTAGATACCTTTTCAGGTGCTTGTATAAAGAGAGGGTACTTGAATAAAACTGCTTGGGTTTTATTAACTCTAGTGTTTTTAGCACATCTGCACAGAGTGTTCTAGCTGAAAACAAATGCAAATGAGCAGAGTGAAAATGTGTCTAATGTGAGCACTGGGGTGTTTATGCTATACCTCACACATACCAAACAAGCAAGTCTACCCACTTTTTTGTTTGCTGTTTACCCTTATGCAGTATGTACTCTACAACTGTCCTAACATGTATTGGCATGTCTGACCCCTATGTGAAAGACAAAAAGGATTCTTTGCTTCACTCCATGTGTACCAGGCATTAGACCATGCAAAGCAAAGCACTAAATGAGACTTCTGATTTGGTTATACGCTCCTGACCTGATAGCGCTTCTGCTCCTTTTCTACTTGTTTTACAACAGAAAAAAAATAACCAGAGAAAGCAACAATGAACAGGGATCTGTAAGTACATAGCTTTCCAGTTTTGTTTAGCTTGAAACAAAGGAGGGTTTTTTTTATCTTTAGTAATTAAGATATGAAGTACATAACAAAGGACTACGCAAATAAGACAGAAAGAACAGTACTCGGTTTTCACCTGGCCTGACTTTCCAGAGCTGAGAGTACTTTTCTTTTTTAAATTCCTGGTCACGTTGAAAAGGAAATTTTTAGTTGTTTTGTTTCATAGTGGCCAGTCTGAAATATCTGCCACACAGTTGACTGAAACATTCACAAATGGAATGAAATTAAATTTGCTCAAAAAAATGTAGTGCTACAGGGTGCTTTATCACTTGCAGAACAGGAGTCAGATCACAAAACTCACTGTTCACACAGTTACTCAAAAGCAGCACTTGAATAATTCAGCTTTACAATCCTGATATAGTTCTATGATGGCTGCTTCTAAAATATATTTTCCCTGTGGAGTGGTTCATTTGACCGTTCTGCAAAGCTTATTGACTTGGAACAGAGGGTGACTCCAAGTGAATACACCTGCACAGCCAATTAACCACACATGTCTGAGCCAGGCTTGGCACACAGCGGTGCACCTGGGATGGAAACACACAGTTGCAAGAACTTAAGCATTCCTGAAAGGAGGTGAAAACAGAGGTGGAGCTGAAACAATTTTTTTTTAAATTGTTTAAGTGGATGAAAGGGCAAACATTAAAAACACCAAGCTTTTGTAGATATTCAGGGTGAAGGAAAGCAAATGTAAGGGTTAAAAACTGAAATTAAAATTGTTAATTTTACTAATAGAAGTTTATTAACTTGATTAAGTTGTAAAGGCGCTAGTTTTTTGTACATATGTAAAAAAAAGTTACTGGAAAATGTTTACTGTTTGAGGTAGTCAAATTTAGCTCAGTGACAGATGTATGAAGTCAGATTAACTTCATAAAATATGCTGCTTATCTATGAATCAAATTTAATTTGTTGTTTGTTTACTGAAGATTTTATGAAAACAAATACAAATAAACTGTCCTGGTTTATTAACATAATTTGAAAAACTAGATAAACACTTTCATGAATATTTTAGAAGGTTGAAAAGCCAACCCAAAACTTTAAATGTAAATTAACTCAGATTAGAAGGAGATGATGTTACAGTACCAGTGTCTTGGAATTCAGCATGAGGAAGGAAAATAATTTCTGTACAGCAATGAAGAGAATTTTAGCTGCAGAAATGGTGCTGTTATTTCCTTCTTTGAAAAGGAGGGAGAAAACTCCCGAGGAGCAAAAAACACCCCAAACCCTGAAACCATAGTTTGTATTGTATATAGTCAAAAAAGCCAGGACAGCTCACCACAGCTGGGGTCTGTGCAGAAGAGTCAGTGCTGTCTGACATGTTTTGTTCAGCTTCTGGTCCAGGCTGATGAGTGCAAATCATCAGTTCTTCAGAAGCGTGCACCAGTGCTCTGCCTCAGCTATTATGCACCGACTAGAATATTTGGGGTGGGGTTGGTGCTGTTATTTTTTTCATGGGAGTGTTATATCAATCATGGAAGTGGTACCTTCCTCTTCAGGTTTTGTCAAATTAACATAATGGTTTTAGATAAGGTTACAAACTTCTGTCACCAAACCTTCATCATTCAAAAAAATTACTATTTTATGGAAGGGATGGCAGGTTTCATCTTTGTCCAGGAAGAGGCCTCTCCAGAGCCACAAGACTTCATTGCAGGAGCAGTGCTGATGGGCTACAGTCTTCTTAATCTCCCAATAAAGGCACTATAGTCCAGGTGCATTTCTGGTCAGTGTCATATCAGCAAGCAACAATACCTTTCTACCACCTCTTTTGGTGGCAGAGAGGACCAAGAGACAGTGCAAAAGTCAAATCATTAGGCAGGACTGTGTGGGCAATGAGAATAGGCAGGTGCTAATGCTGATCACTTAGGAAACAGTACTGGGATAGGAGAGTACATTTCTGCTACAAAATAGAAATTGAACTAAGATCAGATCATTCTGCTGGTATCTGAAAAGGAATACCTGCTACAGTATTTTAAAAGTATTAAACAAGAACTTTAAAAACAAGGTCTTTCACATGGATAGGAGACACTCTTCTAGTCCTAACAAATGCCCATGGGTGGCATAGCAAGAGTTTTGATTGGAGATTCTTTATCTCGGCATAACCTGACATTGTAAGAAGTTTTATATGTGTCTAATATGAAATTCTGACTCTTAAGGAAAGTAGCAGTGTCACCCTAAACTAAATTCATAATCTTAGAAGATTTTATTATGTCTAATCCAGACTCTTCATAGAAATGGTGCCTTTGTTTCCTTTTTTACCTTCTATCTAAAATCCTTTTCTGAAGTCCTTTTAGTAATGGACTGATTCACATATTTTTGTTTCTGAAGTATCTCAGATTTTGCTTCCAAAGACAGGAGCTATGTTTGAATTGCATTTACTTCAGACTCTCCTTGACTCTTTGTTTCTTTCAGCTTAACATAAAAGTTCTCTTTCCCTTCTCCAAAGCCACATTAGTTCAGATCAACAATTCACATTAGCCTATTATCCCATCACTAGCAGCAAAGGCCTGGGGAAGAATTAAGCAGGGCAAGACCTTAGCGATGCTTTCCAAGACTAACCTTTCATTAACCAAGACTATTTTGAATATTAAACAATTTTCAATTCACCTATAATTTACTTGGTTCTTTTAATACTTGTGACTGGAAATATCTATTCTACCAAAATGATTCGCCGGAGCAAAATTTAATTTAGTTTTCTTTCTTCTATTTCAGATGTTCTACTTGCATGAGGAAGGTGCCACTAAATTCAAACCAAGATACCATAAGGTTAAGAGATAAGTGTTTGAGAACTAATGCTTTTATCTTGTTAAACTGTGCTCTGAGATTAATGTTTAACATCTTATAGTTCTATGATGCATGTTTGATTATGACTCAATAATGACATTTGTACTATCCATACAGTGCAACCTTGAAGTCCACTGCAAAACAGAAGTTAAATACAATGAAAATAGAAACAAACAAACAAAAAGCAACTCAGAGTGTCTTAGAGGTTCCCTTTTCATATTGAAATGTGCAGTAATAAAGAGAATGACCCGGCAAGAAGACCAGTGGGTATTTTGGTTAGTTCCTGGTACAACTAAGGAAACCACAAAACCACATCAATCTCTAGTTTGCTCAACTAGCTACAACATAGAACATTTCTGATTTTGTTTCTAGAACTGCAAACCACAAGAATAAAGAAAGTTTAGCTTATGCTCAGCAATCAACCTAGATTGCTTTCAGAACCTCACTGACATTTAAAGTAAATGTCTCAGTGCAGTGCTTGGGCGTGACATGAAGCAAGCCACACAAGCACTGGTACCGTGCATGCCTCAGGAACTGTGAGAATTTAATTCTGACTATTTTCTAAAATTACTTCTGATTCCTGCAAGAATCAGCATATCTCCTTGCCATATTTTATGTCGTGCTACACAGGGAAAGATGGTTATCAGTGCATTTAAATAATCAAGTTTTATTTTCCTGTATCAACTGCTTCACAAAATAGACAGTGAGTAATACAAGTTGGGAAAAAGATTGTTCACTGTTCTTGGCAGTTCTTAAGTGACTCTGTATAGCAGGACTGATGACTACTGATCTGGAGATAATGTTGTTTTCTTTGCTTACCCGGTGTGCCATTACCTTATGCCTATGCTTCTTACCCAGTGGCATGCAACATATACAGCCAAGCATGCATCCATCCCACTGTTTTGGAATGCTGCTGAGACAAGGAGCCAGTATCTCAGTCAATCACCTGAGAGGTCTCAAATTCAGTGGTTATGTCCAGCCAAGCCTCTGAATGACCGCACTGACCCAGAAGGCATCCTGAGAGTTTTCTTAGCAGTGTCCACAAAGCCATCTCAAAGCAGCCATGCAAGATGTTGCTGGATTCTTTAGTATCCCTAGAGCAGGATGGATATGCTCCATATATCACAATCATTGGAGGACTATGGACTGAAAGCAAGGCTGACCCATTTAGAAAGTTTGCCCCTCCCCAGTACTGATGACATAGACAATCCCTCCATGTTCAGCTATACTGGCTTCCAGATATGCAAGCTGTCTAACAGCTGCAGCACAATCAGAAATCCAGGAACATAGGAACATAGGAAATGTTTTTTGTGTCTAAAAAAGTCTGAACCTTGCAAGCATAATTAAATCTTTCTGTAAACGGAAAACCAAAGAATGGCATTTTTCTTTGGCACAGATCATAGTCAAATGGCTTTTAGTTTTAAGTATAGCAGTACTTTAAATCAATCCCTGCAGTCTTTAAACTGAAAATAACCTAGAAACACCTCTGTGTTTGACATCTGTAACAAAATGAATGCCTGGTTAGCATTCTTGCTGCCACGAATTCCATCGGTTCTTCTTTTTCCATCTGGCTATAAAAGAAAAAGTTATGTAGAAGTTAGCTCATAGGTTATTGCATAAAAACAGTAGTCTCTTGACCAAATACGTGTCAGGAACTGAATTTCTTCTGCATTTATGAATCTTCTAGTAACATAATGAGCAGATCAAATATATGTTCCAGATAACTATATTACAACTGGTATTTTTTGTGGATTCATGATCTGGTAAAGAGGAATATGAGAAAAGTCACCATTATTTAGGATAGCCAAATCCAGGAAGACATCAAAGAATATCATAAAGATTTTAATAATGGAAGATGACTAATTCTGAAATATCTAGGGCCTTCAATTTTTCCTATGGACCAGTAGGTAAATGATACAGCACAAAAAATCAGTTCTTAGGTTTGTGTGTTTACTTAGTAAGGGATTGTCTGAAATGGTGGCAATCTGAAGAATGTCTATGACCTGTTTAAAAATGTAGTCTGGGCTAGTCCTTCATTTGGGTGTGATTCCTAGGGAAACAGATAGACCTCATAGGGCAGTCCCATCATCCTATCACTCTCATCTCTTAAACTGTTTTGTCTTCATTACTCATCTATGAGAAAAAAATTTTGAAGTCTTCTATTAATCATCACTAGAGTAAATAAGATCTTAATTTCTTCATTGTTCAAGAAAGCAAACATTTAAATCATTATGTCATATTACAAATTATCAAAATGTGTTAATTCATCTTCTCATTCCTTACAGAATCATTCAGATCGTCTCCTGTAGGCAAAACAACATCTTTCAAAGAACAAAGATAATTTTGGAAGAGTAAGTTTCCTAGTCTATGTGTCTAACTATAAAATATAATTGAGTACTATATGATAAGTCAAAAAGTAAAAGAAAATCACTCTTCTATTTTCTGAGCAATTTCCTGAGAGCTCTCTTTATAATATGTTCTAATTGAGTAATAAAGTCTACCATATAGGTTGTAATCTGTGGAATTGTTTTGGCCCATTACCCTTACACTTCTAACATTAATGGATAAGTCCTTAACTATTAACTATAATATCAGTATGTTATTTAAAATTAAATACAAAAAACACCAAGGAGAAAACGTAATACTATTAAATGCCCCAAATGTATTTAAAAATCTACTTCTTGAAATATTGAGATTCACAAAACTGAAATTAGGTTTACTTCCAAGGACTTTATATTTTGATTTTGAAGATCTTATGCAGTATTTTTACAAACTAAAATAAACCCACTTGATGTAATGAATATAGTTTTCTGAGGACTTTTTTGTTTGCTTTATTTTTTTTAATCAAGCAGAATTGATGATTTAATAAGCATATGAGCCTATTTCTGAGCTTTCTTGTTAGAAACAGTTCTGGAACTCTGTGACGAGGGGTGCTATTCAAGAAACACGTGACAGGCATTTAGCTTTCTAAAATGTGCAGCATGGGAGATGAACCAAGGCACAGTAATTGCAATGCTTCACAGGCCTTTTCATTTGAAGTCTTCCAATGCCTGTTGTGGCAAATCTCAGCTTGGCAATTTTCCACTTCTGGAATAACTGCCTCATCTTTCTTCAATGACATGCTTCCTTCCATTGTTTTCTACTGTAAGCCTAGCTCTGAAGCTCCTCAGATTTACTTTCTTTACCTTGTTGCTTATGCTGTTTGTATTCATAGGTCCATGCCATTTATGTTCTTAGGTCTCTGATGTATATTTCTAAAAGGGGAAAAATATGCCTTAGGAAATGAAGACTTCTATTTAACATGTCTTTGCTTTAATCTGCTTGATGCTAGACTTCTAGATGGCTTTTCTAGGATGGGAAGATGCTCAACTGCAAATTTACCAGTGCCTTTGTCCCTCGCCATGATGAAGCACCTGCTGGCAGAGGCACCCTGGGCTGTTGCACCTGGGTCCTGGCATGGCAGAAATCTGTGTGGTTCCATTGGTCTCAGAGGACTCTACTGCCCTGTCATGCTTTCTGCAGCTCTGTCTGCTACTTCTTTGTAGAAAGGGAACCACTGAGGGTAACCAACCCATGGTTACAGGATGTACATACTCTCCTTTCCTCAGGATACCATCAGGTTTTCCAGATATCTGTCTCTTTACAAGCTCTTCTTTCAATTTTCTCCCTCAAGGACATGATAGCAGCAATATTTGTGAAGATGCCAGAAAATGTAGCTGGTGCAGCCAGCGTGCAGACTTCTGTGATGAAATAACTGAAAACATATTTTAAATTTCCACATTCCCATTTTGTTGCCACTCTTGAGCATCTTTTTTTCAGTTTGAGCTCTTCTTCCTGCATGTGCTTTTCTTGCCTAATTAGAACCTTTTTTGACAACTACAATTACTGCTGTTCTTCTCTCTTATATAAACTACTGATGTCCCCCCATTTACCTAAAATGGTGGGTGACACTTCCTTCCATAATCTCTAATTGTGTTTGAAAGCTGACTCTCAACATGTTCATCAGGTGATCCTTTGTCTTCTGAGTCCACTTGTTAAAATAATCAGTTTCTCTGACACAGCTATTTATTTAGCATATCCATTTTAATGTTCAGATAAATCTATTTCCATGTTAATAAATCTCATTCCTTCTACCACCCAGCTCAGACAGGCACTGTGTATTTTTCAATGCCAATGTGTGTCTCAAAAGAATTAACCCATTGACTTAAGATAATATGAAATTAAATTACTAACTTGGTTACTCTTCACATTCTATAAAAAGAATGTAGAAATCTATCTTTCCTGCTCAGTTTCCTTGCATCCCATCAGCATTATTCAGCATCTCAGAGCTGTTTGGAAAAGAGATTGTGCCTGCTCCCTTCTACGTAGATATTTAATTGAATTCAAAAAGAAATAAAGATATTTAATTGAATTCAATCTCCCTCATCAAATATCAGCTGTACTAAAAATGTGTGTATGGCTGTGCACTGCATAATGCTTAGCAAGCTTCTTGAACAGCTTAACAGAGTTATGACATAGCCATGGAATGAGTTGGAATTATATTTCTCATCTCCTGGGCCAATTTCTTGCACTATCTGGGAGAGTTTCTAATCTCAGTTATGCTAGAACCAATTATAACACTCTGGATAGCCAGGACAAGATCAGATTTTGACTCGTTCTTTTGTGTTTTGTGCTTTTTTATTCCTCATTTCCTTTTCATCATGAAACTTTGTGACACAGTCAAAAATTAGTTATAAAATTAGATCTCCAGCTAATGTGTTTGGAAAATTCTGTTCAAAGCAAAGTTAGTTCTTGAATAAGTGGACATGCATACTTTTATTCTATGTGCTTTTAATACCCACATTGTCAGCCACAAAAGCCTGGCTAAACAGATGTTAAATTGTAGACAGCTTAAATTCCTTTTAGTTACTAACACAAATAATTGATTTCCTCTATGCCATACGCAGCATGCTGTAACAAGTTACTCTGGTTTGGGGTGTGTGGATTTTACACAACCCCTCTCCTTTTCTGTGTGCTATGCATGACAAACCACACAAATGGTTGCTTTTCCAACAACACTTAGAAAATATATATATATAAGCACATCTATTGTGCAACTTAATGCTTGATTAATAACATCAATTTTACTTTCTCCCAAAAAGTGGGATAACTTGACTTAAGTCCCTAAGGATTTAAGTCTTTGTGAGAACCATTTTGAACATTTTGGTCAATAAATCCAGCTTCCAGGCATTACAATGCTCTTGAAAACCCTTCCTTCCCAAGGTACTCACTAGGCCTTTCTATCAGTTAAGTCCATTCACCTTTCACTTTGAAAGCTTGTTTGTCATTTAATAAGGAAATAGACTTTTAAATAAGATTCTGAACAGGGTTCATTTCCCTTTGTCAGTTAGGAACAGAAGTAGGAATTAGAATTAGCTTGGTTGTAAGATTTCACATTGTTCTTTAATCAGACTTTTCAAAGCAGGCGCTACTACTGGCAATCTGATAAATGGAATATACGGAATACTTCCCCTTTACCCCCCAGTTTCCAAGAACTGTTTGGATTTTGTTTTCCAAAATAAAAAGTAGCTGCAGCAATTCACACTCTTGTTCATTTCCACACACAGAGACGCCAGAAAACAAGCTAAATAAAACCTTCCTGAATTGGACCAATATTATTCCCATTTACACCCTGAAAATCAACATGAATGAAGCAGGAAGCAGAAAATAAGCTACCAGGGGTAATAATTCTAAGTGACTAATCTGTTTGCTTTAGTTTTCTATATCCACCCATTTTCCTTATTTTTTCATTTGCTTCCACTTTGTATCCAATTTATGGCATGAACACATACAAGTCTACCTACTACATCCAGGCTTCACAGCCTCGACTGATCTTCCCAGTACTTGTCATGGAGAACAGCACAAAACATCTAGAACAGACTGTTAGTTGCACCTGCAATTCACTTTTAACCCATGGTATGTCTTGCTAAGTCAGTGAGCAGTTGTGAAATTATATTTTTCTATGGGAGGGGGTACTTTGCAAAGATAGCAGGCAAGAAAGGTGAGTGATATTTTTCAAGACATAAACATAGGTCTCCCAAACGATAAAAGAATGATGTTATCCTAGATGAGATAATCTTACAGTGCTCTGTTTACTGAAATAGGTCTTTCTAGAGTCTTTTGTGGAATGTGTTATTTTACTGCTACAATACTTAAGTTAGGCAGCAAAATCACAATTCTTCTTTCTTAGAAATGAAAAACCAAATAGCAACCATTTCAATGAAATGATGCAATGTTCAAAATGTTCAATCTAGCCACTCAAAGAGCCCCAGGGACTCTGTACCTTGGGGATTGGTACAGCCAGGCTTGAGCGAGAATCCATGATTCTTGTCTACACCACTGGGCAAAGTGGAAAAGAGTAGCAATATGTGTTGAAAGTGGAAATAGTTTCCCTAGAAAAGCAGGGTCCTTGTTCAGGCTGGTCAAATACTTGCTATCAAAGCAAATGTTCTTCAACGGCAGACTACTCTCATAAACTGGTTGTTTGTTTTGTTTTGTTTTTTCTCTAAAATTTCTGTCTTATCCTTGGAAAACTGAGTTTTCATTATTTACCAAAAAACCCCAAACAACAAACATAGGAGGTCTGAAGTAAAAACTAAAATCTGTCCAAAATTTTCCCTGTGAAAATAAAGGCCTTTTTTGTTCATGTCTATTCCTTGCCTCTTTTACCACTCCATGGCCAGCTTTAGAGCTAATAACAAACAGAAACCTTTGTTAAAAAATTAGTTCTGGTTTAAAATTTTTCTGCCTACAGGCAGAGGCTATCTAATAAATAGTTTCCCTCTAATTTTTTATTCTTTTAACAATTTGCAATGAAGTTCTCATTTATTGAGGAAACAGTGAAAATATCGAGCAAATATTGAATAAATATGTTTTATTACTTGAAAACAGATAATAAGCTTTACCTCTTTAGCATAAGAGTGTATAAATGTGCTTCCTTGAAAATTAATCAGTTATATAATGGAGACCAGAATCCACTCAATCACAGTCTTCAATGAAAGCCTGTAATTTCAGGGAGCGTCTAGGACCCTAGGGATGAGAATAGCTAGCAAGTATCTGAAAGCCACAGGTCAGGAGAACGACCATTGCTGCAGCTTTCTGAACATACAGAATGGGGAAAACTACATTTATTGAGGCTGTACAAGAGGATTTGGCAGTGCTTGGAAAGTGAGATAATCAGACCTGATCAGTGAGTTTTAGCAATGAGCTTAGAGTATCTTAGACTTGTTTGTAAAAAGAGTGTACTGCAGCAGCACTGGCTTTGCTTCACCAGCCTGGTTAAATTAGACACATGAATGTCTTGCATGACAGGAATGCTACAAAACAGCCAAAGCAGACCTTCTGTTTTTCAGCTTGTGTATGTATTTTACAGAAAGGAAATATTTATTCAACATTTGAGAAATGAACAGAGCAAAACTTTAAAGAGAGATTAAGTACATAGTTGTGGGGGGAGATTGAATATTTGGGTTGTCCCAGTACCAAAAGAGTAAAATATCTAGAAAGGGTGGGTCTTGGAGTTCTGTTATTTTTTTTCCCCCAGGTAAATGAACTGTGTATGTCAGTGAGACTTTTGAAGTAAAAAGATTTCAAGATTGAGCCCATGTTACATTGTAAAACTGTAATTATGCGAATGGTTCTGTCATAGCAATCAAGTACATTTAATGTAGTCTAATTTGGGAAGGAAGGAATACAAAAGAGTTATCTCTATATATTTGTAAACATGAAACAAATTAAATTTGTATAGAAATATTTATCATATTTGATTGTTAGAAAGCGAGGGTATTTCTACATACTGCATCTATGTGAATGTTTTCAACATCTGACTTAAGAGAAAATGTTCTAATAGCCACTGCCCTTAGTAAAACAACATTCAATGCTTTAAAATATTGCCAGTAATACAATTAACTGGAAATGAAAGATGTGTTTGTGTACAGGTATGCATATATGTAGTATATAACATCTAACATGTTACATAAACATTTATTTCAAGACTTACAGTAAAATATTTTAAGGTACCGCTGTATAACTTAGAACTTATGTTAAATGTCGATGTTTCAGTGTGATGTCATTGAATCAATCCCTGCTTTTTCAACTCATGTTCTGTAAAAAAAAAAGTTTTTAGCTTCCTGGAAATCATTATACAATTTTATTGTGATGTATCAAAGTGTATTCTATCTTTAAAAACATTTATAAAGAATAAGAAATATGATCAGCAAAAATAAAGCATCAGACTAAAATATAATAGTGAAAAAATTCTGTATTATGTGTGAAATAAGGAGCTATGCTAATGCATACTAACATAACATGAGTTTAGTCAGGCCTTCCTTTAACCAGTTTGAAAATACTTTTCACTATATGTAAGTACATGTAATGTCCATATGCAAATTCTTGTATTATAAAGGTTCAATTCTCCATTCTGTAATTGGCTCTGGCCACCAAGCACTATGCTAACAATGAATTTCATCTGCTTTTATAGCACATCTGTTAGTAGTGGATGACAGTCAATTGGCAGAACTGATATTCCAAACACTGGCACAAAATCAACTTTTTTCCCCCTTGATTTCATTAATTTCCTGCTGGTTGAACATCCCAGCCTCCCAAAAATGGTATCAGTTCATACTGGCCTTCACAGCAGAGTGACACGACTGTAGGTTAAGAAGATGAATGTATTTTGAAGTGAACTAATAGGATTTATTTGAAAAGAAATGAACAGATTACTTACTACAGTCTGGAAATTTTCAGGTCTTTAAATGAGGATATATCTGCTGATGTGCAACACCACTCAATTCAAATGCAAAACCTGCACGAAGAAAAAAATTTTTCAGGGACAGGGTGGAGAGGTCAATGTATATTTCCACTCCTGAGAAAACACATGAAAAGCACATGGAAAATAAGGAGGCTTCACTGAGGGCAATCGACTGACTAACTGACTAATTTGGTGACCTCCTATGACGGGTGGGATGAGGGAGGAAAGACTGACATCATCTACCTGTCAAAAAGCACTTGACATTGTCCTGCACAACATCCTTGTCTCTAAACTGCAGAGGTGTGGATTGGATAGATGGACCACTCAGTGGATAAGGAATTGTGTGGATGGTCACACTCAGAGTTGTGGTCAGTGGCTCGATGTCCAAGTGGTCAGTGGTAACTGGCATTCCTTAGGGGTTGGTATTGGGACAAAATTATAATATTTAAGAGAATATAGATTAAAAAAATCCTGAGGACCTAACTCTTATCTATGCAAACATCTAGCAATATTTCAATTTTCTTTGCTTTCTCTGCAGTCAAGGCTGGAAGCAGCTTTTTCAACATTCAGGTAAAAACTTAATAAGTTTTGTTAGGTTTTTTTATTTAAGAGAATATGGTTCGTATGAGGGATGTCAAACTAAATGCAGTTGTATGGCAAAAATATGGAAGTAAATAAAGCCTAGGTTTTCTTGGAAATAAGCAGATCACATAGCTATCAACAAAGATTGCGGTGTTCACTTCAAAAAACTTAATAAGAAATTGAACACATGCTGTATCTTGTGCTACTCATTATTTCTCTGGGTTTTAAAAATATGTAATATTGATTTAAAAATATGTAATACAAAGAACAATGCAAAGAAACCCCAAACAATCAAAAAATCCCAAACAAACAAGAAACAAAAGCTATTGCTCTTTTTCATTTTAAAACTGTCAAAAAGAAAGGGGTTTACTTCAAAAGATTTTTTATTTCTCTGTAGAACAAGGTGTTAATCACCTTGTTGGACTCCAAGCTGGGTTAAAGAAATCCTCACTCAGTATATTCCTTCTTCTGCAATGCATGCATGCAAACAATTGTTTCTGGCCTGGAAGTTCATTGGAAGGTAAGTCAAAATAGAAGTTCGCTATCAACATTCCATTTGTTTCTGTTAACATCAAACTAAATAAGTTTGCAAGCTTTATCTTTGATGAATCTGTATGCCCTGAAACACTGGAGCCACAGATTGAGGGGTCACACTAGCATCTTCACAAAACACCACTAAGCAGTGCCTTCCCTTCCCCATCATCTGATTGAGATTGTGGCCTTATATGCAAGGCCTTAGACAGTGTCAAACAGAATATTAAAATCTAATATTTTCTTCTGACATGTGTCTTCAGATTACAGGCATTTTCCCCACATTTGTTCCAGTGCTATAAATGAAATAATTCCATGCCACATAAACATGCTGACTTTTGTGAGAATTCAGATATTCATACGAAAATATTTCAATATTAGCTTGAAGTGGCTTCTAAATACTTCTATAATAAACCTATGATAGAATAATAGCTGTATCGTCTGTAATAGTAAATCTACTACTAATGGATCATAGAACCTGTACTATGCTTGGGAAGTGTGACTTGGCCTGACTTACCCTCATTTTTGAGCATGTTCTAATAACATTTGAGCTGAACTGAGTTGCACATACACTAACCCAAACAAGTTTAACAGATGCTACAATGATGACCTCACACTGTGGTCTAGACAGGCTAACAAAATGCATAACAGAAAGAAGCCTCCAGAGCAGGATAAAATAGTCTTTGGTGAAGATGAACAGTGGAACTTTGGGGTATATAATAAATTTATACATTAAGTCTGTTTTATAGAATAATAGTTTTTATTGAGATGTGATGAGACCACATCAATGGCTGTATCTGTTGGATAAAACAGAGGTTTGAGATTTTCAAACTTACTATCTGCACAAACGGTGGATCTCCTTCACAGTCAGTAAGTCCAGCAAAGACAAGCCAGATACACCTACTGACTTTAAATCTACTCTTAAGTGCTTTCCTTTGCAAGGATATTTTCCAAAACTGTTTTTTCCCTAAGCAGCAAAATCATGGATAGAAATGACTGGCATGAAAGATGGTGATTTTTTCTTTTGATGATAATTTTTTTCTGAAGAAACTGTAACAGTTAATCATCAAAGAATTAATCTAATTCTGAATTGAAAGTTTCTTATTTTGTACCTTTAATTCAATTGATTTTGAAGTAAAAAGAAAAGTGGTTTTTGATTGTTTTGTGGTGCCTAGCTCAGGGCTTGAGAGGCAACCCACACAGAGGTGCAGTTACTGGACAGATTACAGGGTGCAGAAGATGTAGAAAAGGCCATGGCTGTGATTGATTACAGGTTTTTTCACATGAACACCATCATGACAAATGGACGAACATGTATTTTTGCACTAATTTAAGGAGCTTTGAGTCACAGTCTCTTATTTTAAAGACAAGGTGGCTCAAAGAATTCCTCTTTTTTATGTGTACGTATTCAAGTACAAAAGAAACTTTGTTATGCAGCACAATAACTTTTTATGACTACAAGCTTTTATTAGCTAGGAATAAGCTAAGGAGAGCGATGAACAAACTGCGTAGCTCTCACCTAGTGACATCTAATAAAATCTTTAAATATCCCCACAATGACGCTCAAACAAGTTTAAAGAGAACACTTTACTATTGCACTCCCATCCTGTACTTTTTCTAAATTTCCCTATAACCGGAAAGGGTCAAATTTCACAGTAGTGTCTATGAGTGTGGTTCTAGTGTCAGCAGAGCTGTGCTCATTCCCATCACCTGAAATGGGTGTGACGGAAACTATACCAAGCATAAGCAGCTCAACACTTCTGCCTCAGTTTGTGGGAGGTGACCTAAGGCTTTGTGGCACATAGAGGAGCCATACTACATAGTGAGGCCAAATATGCAGAGTCTGATTCCAGTAGAGTTAACTTGGTCATATTTTGAACATCTGTGAAGTCTAATGTGAATCGAATGTTCAGTAAATCAAATTATTTTATTAGCAGAGCATGGCATATTGCCATTTATTTCAACTCAACTTCTTTTCCACATCACATGCCTTTTGTGTATTTCATACATGCCTGAAAGATGCTATTTCTGGAATAATTTCCAAGGGGTTTGCTGTGTTTATGGAACTGATTCTAGTATTTTTCCAGAAAATCTGGGTAGTTAGACCATGTGTACAAAGCTTTCACAGCAGAGAAAAAAAGATCAAATCAACGAGAGCGAAACAACCCAGAAATGACCCTGCTCAAGTTTAAAATTCCTACTTTAGGCTGTACTGGGGAGTCTTTTGGTTTGGAAAACAAATGCTGAAAAATAACTGTAAAAGTCAAACAATTAAAGCACAAATAGACAAGTTATTGAGCATTTGTTACTGCAGAGCTGAATGTTGCCTAGTCTGCATCTCAGAAGTAATTTTGGGAAGAATCTTAGGAGCTAAGCAGCAAGAAATATTTTCTGACTATTACTGATGTTAAGAAATGGGCAGCTGCTTAAAAATGCTCAGTGGCTTGGAATGTCAGCCCAAGTACTGAGGAATGACTTGGTGGAATGGTTTGCAGCCAAAATCATCCAGTGCACATCCATCCTTCCAAAACAGAGACCTGCCAAAGGCACGCTAGGTTATTGTGTGACCTGTAAATAGGACACATTAGCACATACAAGGACTTGGGTTTCTGCTGGCAGTCTAAGTCTCCTTAGACCTAAGTCTTCCAAAGTCTCATTAGGACACCAATCTTTGGAAAGATTACAAACACAGCATAATTTACACTACCAACACACTTTACCACAGGGCTATGATCTCCACCTAGAACTATAGGGACAATAAATACATCAGAGCTAAATTGTGCCTCAAGGCAAATAATCTGTTGATTCTACTGCCCTTCCTGTTATGTCTTGTGATGTTTTGCTGTACTCATCTACTCATCCCATAAGACATCCATGTGAGCAGCTCTGTGGTTTTATTTTCATGTTTAAATCCAGTTGCTGTAATCAGCTTTTTTGTAACCTCAACTGCAGTTGTTGTGACCATATTAAAGTACAGCTTTTCAGGCTCAGCCTGTAACTCTGCTATTAGAGGTTTAAACCTCAGAGTAGAGAAAGTCTATCATGAAAGTGAAGCTCTCTTTCATTTCCTATGATTCAGCATAGCTGTACTTGAGAATTACCCGGTTTTGCTTCCCATGCTGTGACATTTGAGAGCTGCCCTCCAAGCGCCGGTGGAAGGCTATGGATTTGCCAGCTCAACATTTTAGATGGTATCACAGTCATGGTAAACCTCTGTCTTAGTGCTGGCTTGGAGGCAAAGGTATACCAAGTGAGTACATGGAGTGGCTGTTAAGGGCTCTGCTCACGAACCTCATCAAAAGCATGTTAATTTCAGAGGGAACATGATTTTATAATTATTTCAGTGCACTTTAGATTAATTGACAAAGACATTCTTCTTGCTTGAAGTCTTAGTGAAAATATTAAGGATCATGGTGTAAGGAGGTACTAAATACAGACACAGAATCTTTTGAAAGCAATAACTTGATTTCTGGCCACTAGTTGTACAATATTACTACTTCAATGAAGACACAGAAATAAGTGTTTTGTCCCTTAAATGAGTACATCCTCAGTGACTTTTGCTGTAAGAATAACACTAAGAATGATACAGTAGTGATCTTTTAAACAGTTTGTTTCTAAGGGATGTTTAGTTGAAGGTCCCCTAGTTTACTAGTTATCTCTCAATGGTGTTTCCTGCATAAAAAGAATAGCCTTTCATGTTTCTGTCCCAAAAATAAGAATTGCAAAATAAGCTGGTACTTTGCAGTCAGAAAACCTAGGAACCAAATTCTGAAATAGCTCTAGCTGTGATGCCTAGGAAATCAGCCAGTCTGGTTCCAACCCCTGTGAAAATAGAAACTTCGGCCTACAAATAAAAAGAACAAAAACTTCATTTATCTTCCTCGAGAGTACTGATATGCATCGTGTATATGTCTAATTGCATCAATATACTGTCAGAGTGAATCCCTTAGTGGTAGTTGCTGAAACAACCTACCAGATGCTAATGACGATTTTAAAACTATTCTAGAAGTGACAAGGCAAATGTCTAATAGCAATTTTTAAATTAGATCAGATTTTTTAACAGGTGGTTGTCAGATCTTTTTCCAATGCAGATGCAGTCAATGCCTCCTATTCATCATGTACTATTCTTTTAGTCATCTTAGAATAGCATGAAGCTTGGTGATTGTTTCTGATAGATCACTTGCTTGCTTGGATTTGGGGAATTCAAGTTTCTTTTCCCCACTTGCTTTAGACCTTACGGTAGGAAAGACTTCAGTCATGTTTGCTATTTCTTGGTACATCTGGACAATGTATTGTTGAAGGCGAAACCTAAATTAAAAATAAGGGGGTGGGGGGAACATTCAGTTCAAGTGAAATGCAAATTTTTGTATTTAAAAGAAAAATAAAATCAGTTCCTGTTAATGCAAAAGATTTTCTTTAGTCTAAATGTTTCGCTTTATACATATTTTGCCCTGTAAAATATTTTTAAATGAGAAATTTATTTTCAAAATAAAAACTGAATGTTTCGATTTGGAAATGTCAAAACAAACTCTAAATTTGACTAAAAAATATTTTCTCTTTGTGGTGTAATTCTATGGCCTATTTTATCTCATTCTTTTGTTTTCATTTACTTGATACAATTATCATTCAGACTTATCTATACAAAAAATAACTGAATTTTTGAAGCTCGATGTGTTTCATGTAATGTTTTTTAACACTTATTACTTTTTTCTATGTATATTCTAAATCTAGATGGTGTCAAGCAATATTTGGACTGACAGAATTTCAAAATACTGCCTTATTTATTTGAAAGTATTAATAAGAGCTCACCTATATGGAAGATCATGCTTCTCCTTTTTGCTTTTTCTAATATAACTAATACTTCACTATGAAAGATATGCAGTTAGAATGCTTCTGATTTGCTTTTAAACTGCATTGGTTTAGTTTTAGATGGCAGTCTAAACTCTAGGCTCTGTATGCTTGTCTCTTTGCTTATATATAGCTATGTTTTAAGAAATACTAGGGAATCTGACTTGTAAAAATAAGATACCTTATTTGGACTTAATTTAAAGGATTTAACGTCATCTTGTATCTGAAAAATACATTAAGTGTGTTATGCATACATAAAGAGGTATAACACTTTGTGTTTTGTCTAAAACTGCTTGGTCACACAGAAACTAGCGTATCAGAATAAAAACTGTGCTGTGAACTCTAGTATTAAAGTAGCCAGTTACCCTCCCAGTGTGTGTCTCTTGGCTGACTGACTTTGGTTTTAAAAAGATGCAACTTCAAAATAAGGCTTTTCTTGTGACTAATACATTCATCAGTTTTCAGTCTTGTGTGGCTTATACAGGATTATCTAGAGGCTTATAAGAGGTGATCTCTTGCTGTAACCTTTCCTTTGATTGATCTTGCAAGGTTTTTCTTGCTCCTCTCTCCCTCTGGTTCTCTATTTTTAAGAAACTGGTAGGAACATAACTATTGTTGAAAACTCTCAGCCTATGTCAAATCTGGTTGAAGCAGTTGGCCCATTTTCACAAGTCCTTGCAGAGCAGAGGACACTCAGATGCAAACAGAGACTGTGCAACAGCAGAATGTTTCTTGCACTGGAAATCAGTTAAATCAACAATAGCCAGAAACTTTATTTCTTAAAATCCTGTAAATTCTACAAAGCTGTGCCAACAGTACTGCAGTTGTGAGGCTGAAAAATGCACTCACAGACTTTTGTTTTCCAACAGCTTTCAGTGAGATGCTGTTTTTGAGACTCCTGCCTCCTTGTCAGGCCGACATCTGCTTTTTGTGCTTGAGAAATCCAGTGTGGTCTTGAACCATCATTTCAGACAATTCTACAGTGTGCTCATTTCTTTCCTCTCTTGTTCTTTTTCACTCATGAATTTGACAATGTAGCAAGTGAGTCTGATGGTTTGAACACTTCAGGAATGGGGCTTGTAAGGTGAGGCAACTGTTCAGCCTTCCTGGCAATAACTAACTGTCTTTCTTTTTTTAAATGAAACTTTGAAATTCAACTGCCAATATTTTACTTTGAGGCTTAGGAGATTCTTGAGACTTAAGAGATTCTTCTAAGTTTATCTCCAATGTGTCTTGGAGCTGTAACGTAAGTTTTCCTCAGTTTGTAAAAACCATTAGTAACGTGCTGGCAGGCCAGCTGTGCTCAATGCAGGTTTCAGTGATGTTCCACCAACCTTCGTTTAACATTCGTGGTTCTGTGGCCAGAAGATGAGGTCAGGGCATTAATTCAGAACATTTCTGGGGAACAGCATCCTGGGTGGGCTGTAGAAGGATGTAATAGAACTAATAATTGATTAAATGCACCTTTCTGCAGAGAGCCTTATCATTGAAGGACCTAGTGCTGAGTGAACAAGCAGCAAAGAAAATACTGATTTATTAAATTTAATCCAGCAAGGTAGACACTGATGTGTAATTCACCAGAATGGCCCCTCCCTGGAGCTTTGTATGACAGATATGCTGGGGAAACATCTGAAATAAACACTACCTCAGTGGTGGTTTTAACAACTGGGTTTATAGAAGTGCCCTCAATTTAATTTTTTTCTTGAAAATTTTTTCTTCTTTATCTGTCTTCATTAGATTCATGAGCTCATATACAGCAACACTTTTTTCCCCCCAAGAAGATTTTGTACTGCCACTCTTATTTGTTTTCCTAAGCTTAGGTAACAAAATGTAGATGCTTCTTGCTCAGTGGAAACCATTTGCTTACTCATTGTTGTTTCATCATCTTTCAAGGAAAGCACCACAGACTAAATGTGTAAGATACTCTTCCCAGGTTTTATTGCAGTTATTCACTATGATGAAATCATAAACTACGTCACCTTCCCAGACTTCTTGCTCAAAATCCAGAGGTCTTTATCTTGAATCCTTCCTATCTTTTTAACCATTGTTTCTGTAAACAAATCTGTGATTTCTTTCACATTCACATTGCACACACCTAGAATGCAATTCAGAGTCTTTCTCACTAGAAAACCTAGAAAACTGACCTAGATAAATATTGTCCTTCCTAAGCAGCACAGCTAGGCAAAATAACCTGTATATTTTCCTAGTTAGGATGAGAAATTGTGAAGAAATAAGAGTCCTTTGATGCAATTAAATCTGTTTTCAGGATCTATAATTACAATTCCTTTGTATGCTTTCTCATTTATGGGAGAGCTCAAAACACAAGAATATCTTCCTGCTCCAGCCTCTTTAAGCCAGCACCCAGTACAAAGGCCACTGGCTTTCCTGAGCACAGTTTAGAGCTGCTTTGGGCTTTGTTTTTATGTTGTTCCTGAACTCCTGCCTTTTTTTCTTTGAACAGTCTCCTCTATACTGCCAGGTTCCCTGAGCAGAATGCAGGATTTTCTCTGCCCACAGTGCTCCAACTGCTGAGAAACCTTAGCTTTGTGAAAAAAGCATTTACTTAGTAGCTTCTCATAGACTATTTACTGAAAGATGGTGGTTAAGCCTTGCAATTTCAACCCAATCTACAAATGCTAGATGAAGTACCACCTCCGTAGTATGCAGGAGAGAGTTCACCTCTACATGTTCTAAATAAGGCCTATATACTCAAAATAAGAAACATTTCTTGCTCTTACAGTGAAACTATCTGTATTTAAATTTTATTCAAAATGGTGTTACCAAGTGTATGTAAGACTGCTAATGGCAAATCTTGGTGAAAGTCCACTGGCCCTGCAATGTTTGAAAACACAGAATAAGGTCTCGACAATGTTGTGAACTGTTTTAGAAAAACATATCAGTAATAAGATTTTATTGTAAAATCATGATTAAGGCTAATTTAAAACTGTATCATAGATTTTAGATCATGCTGTGAAATATTCCAGGCATTGTGACTCAAAGTTAAGCCAAAGTCAATTGGAATGTCTGGGATAATGTATAAATTTCACCATAGACTTGAGTAATAAACCAGTGAAGCTATTCTTTTCAATGACTTAAGTACTTAGACTTCTAAATAATTGTTACACAATCTGGTGCCAGGTGCCAACAACAGTTCCCAGGTATTTGGTAGCTACCACTACTCTTCTGTGCTCTTCTAATAATTTTGTGTGAAGGAAGGAACTGCAATGGAAACAAAACAGTCATTCAAATCCTGTCTTTAACTGATAAATAGGTTGAAGCCAGTGCTTTTATTTGGACTAAGAAACCAAGAGACCTTGGAACACTGGAAGGAACACTGCTTGCAAAACTGCTGTTATTACTGCCTAGGGCTACCGATGACGAGCATGACTTTCCCAGTCATGGGGAGCTGCAGTGACTTCCAGGCCGGGGAGCGTGCGAGGGAACACAGCGGGCTCAGCCCCCGCTCCTGCGCGGCCATGTCAGAGTATCCAGGAACGCGCACGGGGGCGCGGGAAGCAGGTGCGCGGGGGGGCCGGGCGCTGCTCGGCCGTGGACCGCTCCTGTGCTCTGATACCTACCTGCTCGGGAGAGGCTAAAAACAACTATATTTTTAAAATGAAGAGGGGAAAAAAAATAAAGTTTGGCACTGTTGTTACTTCCAGCTGTCAGAACCTCGGTCGTGGCAGCTGTCGCGACTTCTCCCTCCCGGGAACCGCGCTGCTTTGCGGTGAAGCCGGGGCTGCCACTCCCCGCGCCGCGCTGGCCGCCCGAGCTTTGAAAGTAGAGCGCAGCTCCACAGCAGCTCGGCGCTCGCGCTTCTCCAGCGTCCCTCCCCCCACCGTCTCCAGCTCCCCCAGCGGAGGGACCGGTGAGCGTTCCGCACCCACCGACGCTGCCCCGCGCTCGCAGCATCCGGCGGCTCCGCGCCCGCTCGCCTCGCCGACATGGTATCACCCGAAACCCATATCCCGCTATGGCGTGGTATATCCCGGCGCGGGAGGCGCTTCCCTCGGGCCGGTCGCGCCCGCCGCCCCCCAGCCCCTCTCCTCCGTGGCACTGAGAGAGAGCAGCAGGGGCGCGCCCGCCGCTCCCTCTC